>CM040429.1:81673660-82093415 GCA_022702705.1 Papilionanthe hookeriana x Papilionanthe teres | reverse complement strand
GTGTGCTTCGTTCAGTTGCATATTGCTCCCATTGGGTCAGAGGTGGTCGTTGGGTGAAAATTTACCATTTTTGTAAGATTGATTTTTTGGTTAAAAGTTGACCTATTGGTCAATGAGTTGGTAGTTGGGTCAAGAATTGACCATTTTGATAGAAGATGACTTTTCGGTTAAAAGTTGATCTATTAGGTCAATGGGTTGGTCATTGGGTCTAAAATCGACTATTTTGACCAGAGTTGACTTTTTGGTCAAAAAGTTGACCTATTGGGTCAATTGGTGGTCATTAGGTAAAAAATTTACTATTTTGATCAAAAGTTGATCTATTGGGTCATTGGATTCGTCATTGGGTCAATGATTGACAATTTTGACTAAAGTAAATTTTTTATTAGAGAGTGAGTTATTTGGTCAATAATTGGTCATTAGATCAAACAATTACTATTAGTTAAAAGTTGACCTATTTGGTCAATAAGTTGGTAATTGGGTCAATAATTGACCATTTTGACCAAAGATTACTTTTTGGTCAAAAGTTGACCAATTGTGTTGATGGGTTGGTTATTGGGTCAAAAATTGATCATTTTGACCAAAGTTAACTTTATTGGTCAAAAGTTGACCTATTGGGTCAATCGGTGGTCATTAGGTCAGTCAAATGTTGACCTAATGGGTCAATGGGTTTGTCATTGGGTCAAGGATTGACCTTCTTGTCCAAAGTTGGCTTTTTGGTCGGAGATTGACTTATTGGGTCAATAATTGGTCATTAATTCAAAAATTTACTATTTTGACCAAAATTGACTTTCTGGTCAAAACTTGATATATGAGGTCAACGGGTTGTTCAATGGGATAGAAATTGACCATTTTGACAAGTTGACTTTTTGGTCAAAAGTTGACCTATTGGGTCAATTAGGTGGTGATTAGGTCAAAAATTGACCATTTTAACTAAAATTGACTTTTTGGTCAGAGATTGGCTTACTGGGTCAATAATTGGTCATTATGTAAAATATTAATGTTTTGACCAAAATTGACTTTTTGGTCAAAAGTTGACCTATTGGGTCAATAGGTTGTTCATTGGGTCAGAAATTGACCATTTAAAAAAAATTGACATTTTGGTCAAAAGTTATCCTATTTGGTCAATTAGGTGGTCACTAGGTCAAAAATTGACTATTTTAACCAAAATTGACTTTTGGGTCAAAAGTTGACCTATTGGGCGAATGAGTTGGTCATTAATCTAAAATTCACTATTTTGATCAAAATTGACTTTTTGGTAAAAAGTTGACCTATTGGGTCTTTGGGTCAAAGATTGACCATTTTGACAATGATTGACTTTTTGGTCAAAAGTTAACCGATTGGGTTGGTCATTGGGTCAATGTTGGACTATTTTGACCAAATTTGACTTTTGGTCAGAGATTGACTTATTAGGTCAATAATTGGTCATTAGGTCAAAAATTAAAAATTTTGACAAAAAATAAATTTTTGGTCAAAAGTTGAACCATTGAGTTATTGAGGTGGTCATTGGGTCAGAAATTGACCATTTTGACCAAAGTTAACTTTTTGGTCAAAAGTTGACATATTGGGTCAATAGGGTGGTCATTAGGTAAAAAATTGACTATATTGACCAAAATTAACTTTTTGGTCAAAAGTTGACCTATTAGGTCAATGGGTTGGTCATTGTGTCAAGGATTGACTATTTTGACTAAAGTTCACTTTTTGGTCAAAAGTTGACTTATTGGTCAAAGATTGACTTATTGGGTCAAGAATTGGTCATTAGGTCATTGTATCAAGAATTGGTCATTAGGTAAAAAATTAACTATTTTGACCAAAGTTGACTTTTTGGTCAAAGATTGACTTATTGGGTCAATAATTGGTCATTATGTAAAATATAACTATTTTGACCAAAATTGAATTTTTGGTTAAAATTAAACTCATTAGGTCAACGGGGAGGTCTTTCGGTTAGAAATTGACCATTTTGACCAAAGTTGACTTTTTGGTCAAAATTTGTCTTATTTGGTCAATGAGTTGCTAATTGGCTCAAGAATTGACCATTTTGACCAAAGATGGTTTTTTGGTCAAAAGTTGACCTATTGGGTCAATGGGTTAGTCATTGGGTCAATGGGTTGGTCATTGGGTCAAAAATTGACCATTTTGACTAAAGTTGACTTTTTGGACAAAAGTTGACTTATTGGGTCAATGGGTGGTCATTAGGTCAAAAATTGATTATTTTGACCAAAATACACTTTTTGGTCAATAGTTCACCTATTGGGTCAAAGGGTTTGTCATTGTGTCAACGATTGACCATTTTAACCAAAGTTGACTTTTTGGTAAGAGACTGACTTATTGGTTCAATAATTAGTCAATAATTCAAAAATTGACTATTTTGACCTAAATTGCCTTTGTGGTCCAAAGTTCACCTTTTAGCTTAATGAGTTGGTCATTGGGTCTAGGATTGATCATTTGACCAAAGTTGACTCTTTGGTCAAAAGTTAACCGATTGGGTCAATGGGTTGGTCATTGGGTTAAGGATTGACCATTTTGACCAAGGTTGACTTTTTGGTCAAAGATTGGCATTAGATCAAAAATTGACTATTTTGACCTTAATTGACTTTTTGGTCAAAAGTTGACCTATTGGGTCAAAGGGCTGGTAATTGGGTCAAGGATTGACCATTTTGACCAAAGTTGTCTTTTTGGTTAAAAGTTGACCTGTTTTGGTCAATGAGGCTGTCATTAGGTCAAAATTGACAATTTTAAGCTAAATTGACTTTTTGGTCAAATGTTAACCTATTGGGTCAATGTGTTGGTCATTAGATCAAGGATTAACCATTTTGGCCAAAGTTAACTTTTATTCAAAAGTTGACAAATTGTTTCAATGGGTTGGTCTTTGGATCAAGGATTGACCATTTTCACCACAGTTAAAATTTAAGTCATTGTCTAAAAAATTATCCATGTTGACCAAATTTGACTTTTTGGTCAAAAGTTGACCTTTTGGGTCAATAAGGTAGTCATTATGTAAAATATTATCAATTTTGACCAAAATTCACTTTTGGTCAAAAGTTGTCCTTTTGGGTCAATGAGTTGGTGATTGGGTCAAGGATTGACCATTTTGACCAAAGTTGATTTTTTGGTGAAAAGTTGACCTATTAGGTCAATGGGTTTGTCTTTGGGTTAAGGATTGACCATTATGACCAAAATTGACTTTTTGGTCAGAGATTGACTTATTGGGTCAATAATTGGTGTGTAGGTCAAAAATTGATTATTTTGACCCAAATAGAGTTTTTGTTCAAAACTTCAGTTATCGGGTCAATGCATTGGTTATTGGGTCAAGAATTGACCATTTTGACCAAAGTTGATTTTTTTGTCAATAGTTGACCTATTGGGTCAATGGGTCGGTGATTGGCTCAGAAATTAACAATTTTAACCAAGATTAACTTTTTGGTCAAAAATTGACCTATTGGTTCAATGGGTTTGTCATTTGGTCAAAGATCAACCATTTTGACCAAAGTTGACTTTTTTGTTAGAGATTGACTTACTGGGTCAATAATTGGTCATTAGGTCAAAAATTGACTATTTTCATCAAAATTGACTTTTTGGTCAAAAGTTGACCTATTGGGTCAATGGGTTGGTCATTAGGTCCATGATTTACCATTTTGACCAAAGTTGACTTGTTGGTCAAAGGTTGACCTATTGGGTCAATGGATTGGTGATTGGATCAAGGATTGACTATTTTGACCAAAGTTGACTTTTTGGTCAGTGGTTGACATATTGGGTCAATAATTGGTCATTAGGCCAATAATTGATTATTTTGACCAAAATTAAATTTTTGGTCAAAAGTTGACCCATTCGGTCATTAGGGTGGTCATTTAGAGGGAAATTGACCATTTTAACCTACGTTGACTTTTTGGTCAATAGTTGACATTTTTTGTCAATGAGTTGGTAATTGAGTCAAGAATTGACCATTTTGACCGAAGTGACTTTTTGGTTAAAAGTTGACCTATTGGGTTAATGGGTTGGTCAATGGGTCAAAATATGACCATATTGACCAAAGTTGACTTTTTGGACAAATGTTGACCTATTGGGTAAATGGGTGGTCATTAGGTTAAAAATTTACTATTTTGACCAAAATTGACTTTTTATTCAAAAGTTGAGCTATTGGGTCAATGGGTTTGTCATTGGGTCACGGATTGACCATTTCGACTAAAGTTGATTTTTTGGTCAGAGATTGACGTATTGGGTCAATAATTGGTCATTAATTCAAAAATTGACTATTTTGACCAAAATTGATTTTTTCGACAAAAGTTGACCTATTAAGTTAATGGGTTACACATTCGACCAAGGATTGATCGTTTTGACCAATGTTGACTTTTTGATCAAAAGTTGACCTATTAGGTCAATGGGTTGGTCATTGGGTCAAGAATTGACCATTTTGACAAAAGTTGACTTTTTGGTCAAAAGTTGATCTATTGGGTCAATGGGTTTGTCATTGGGTCAAAAATTGACCATTTTGACCAAAGTTGACTTTTGGTCAAAAGTTAACCTATTGGGTCAATGGGTTTGTCATTGGGTCAAGGATTGACCTTTTTGACCAGAGTTGACATTTTGGTAAAAGTTGACCTTTGGGTCAATGGGTTTGTCATTGGGTCAAGGATTGACCATTTTTACCAAAGTTGACTTTTTGGTCAGAGATTGACTTATTGGGTCAATAATTGGTCATTAATTCAAAATTTGACTATTTTCATCAAAATTGACTTTTGGTCAAAAGTTGACCTATTAGGCCAATGGGTTGGTCATTGGGCAAGGGATGATCAATTTCACCAAAGTTGACTTTTCGGTCAAAAGTTGACCTATTGCGTTAATGGGTTGGTCATTGGTTCAAGGATTTACTATTTTGACAAAAGTTGACTTTTTGTCGAGGATTGGCATCTTTGAGTCGATAATTGGTCATTAGGTCGAAGCGTTGTCTATTTTGACCAAAATTGACTTTGTGGTCAAAAGTTGACCTATTAGGTCAATGCGTTGGACATTAGGTCAAGGATTGACCATTTTGACTAAAGTTGTCTTTTTAGTCAAAAGTTGACCTATTTTGGTCAATGAGGCGGTCATTAGGTTAAATTAGTCAAAAGTTGACAAATTGGGTCAATGGGTTGTTCATTGGATCAAGGTTTGACCATTTTGACCATTTAGGTCATTGTATTAGAAATTGATTATTTTAACCAAATTTGACTTTTTGGTCATAAGTTGACCTTTTGGGTCAATGAGGTGGTCATTAGGTCAAAAATTGATAATTTTGACCAAAATATACTTTTTGGTCAAAAGTTATTTCTTTGGGTCAATGAGTTGGACATTGGATCAAGAATTAACCATTTTGACTTAAGTTGACTTTTTGATCAAAAGTTGACCAATTTGGGTCAATGGGTTGGTCATTGGGTCAAGGATTGACCATTTTGACCAAAGTTGACTTTTTGGTGAAATGTTTACTTATTGGGTCAATGGGATAGTCATTGAGTAAAAAATTGACCATTTTAGCCAAAGTTGACTTTTTTGTCAAAGTTGACTTTGGTCAATGGGTGGTCAATCGGTCAAGTTTTGACTATTTTGACCACAATTGAATTTTTGGACAAAAGTTGACCAATTGGGTCAACGGGTCTGACATTGGGTCAAGGTTTGACCATTTTGACCAAAGTTGACTTTTTGGTGAAAAGTTGACCTATTGGGTTAACGAGTTGGTAATTTGGTTAAGAATTGACCATTTTGACCGAAGATGACTTTTTGGTTAGAAGTTGACTTATTTTGTCAATGAGTTCGTCATGGGTCAAAAGTTGATCATTTTGACCAAAGTTGACTTTTTGGTCAAAAGTTGACCTACTTGGTCAATGGGTGGTCATTAGGTCAAACTTTGACTATTTTGACCAATATCGACTTTTGTTCTAAAGTTGACTTAATAAGTCTATGTGTTTGTCATTTGGTCAAGAATTGATCATTTTGACTAAAGTTGACTTTTTGGTTAAAAGTTGACTTATTAGGTCAATGGGTGGAGGTCATTTGGTCACAAATTGACAATTCTGACCAAAATTGACTTTATGGACAAAAGTTCACCTATTAGGTCAATGGGTTGTTCATTGGGTCAATGTTTGTCCATTTTGACCAAAGTTGACTTTTTGGTCAAAAGTTGACCTATTGGGTCAATGGGTTGGTCATTGGGTCAGAAATTGTACATTTTGACCAAAGTTGAGTTTTTGGTCAAAAGTTGACCTATTTATTCAATGAGTTGGTAATTGGCTCAAGAATTGACCATTTTAACAGAAGATTGCTTTTTGGTCAAAAGTTGAGCAATTGGGTCAAGGGGTGGTCATTAGGTCAAAAATTGATCATTTTGACCAAAGTTGACTTTTTGGTCAAAAGTTGACCAATTATGTTTTTTGGGTTGTTTTTAAGTCAAAAATTGATTATTTTGACCAAAAAGTTAATTTTGGTCAAAAGTTGACCTCTTGGATGAATGAGTTTGTCATTTAGTCAAGTATTAACTATTTTGACCAAAATTGACTTTTTGGTCAAAAGTTGAACTATTGGATCAATGCGTTGGTCGTTGGGTCAAGGATTGACCATTTTGAGTAAAGTTGTCTTTTTGGTTAAAAGTTGACCTATTTTGGTCAATGAGGTGGTCATTAGGTTAAATTAGTCAAAAGTTGATATATTGGGTCAATGGGTTGGTCATTGGATCAAGGATTGACCATTTGACCATTTAGGTCATTGTGTTAGAAATTGATCATTTTGACCAAATTTGACTTTTTGGTCATAAGTTGACCTTTTGGGTCAATGAGGTGGTCATTAGGTCAAAAATTGATAATTTTGACCAAAATTGACTTTTGGTCAAAGTTATCCTTTGAATTCGATGAGTTAGACATTTGATCGATGATTGACCATTTTGACCAAAGTTGACTTCTTGGTCAAAAGTTGACCAATTTGGGTCAATGGGTTGGTCATTGGGTCAAGGATTGACCATTTTGACCAAAGTTGACTTTTGGTCAAAAGCTGACTTATTGGGTCAATGGGTTGGTCATTGAGTCAAAAATTGACCATTTTAACCAAAGTTGACTTATTTGGTCAAAGTTAACCTATTTGGTCAATGGGTGGTCATTAGGTCAAAATTTGACGATTTTGACCAAAATTGAATTTTGATACAAAAGTTGACTGTTAGATCGACGGGTTAGGTCATTAGGTCAAGGTTTGACCATTTTGACCAAAGTTGACTTTTTGGTCAAAAGTTGACATATTGGGTTAATGAGTTGGTAATTTGGTCAAGAATTGACCATTTTGACCGAAGATGACTTTTTGGTTAAAAGTTGACTTATTTTGTCAATGAGTTCGTCATTGGGTCAAAAATTGACCTTTTGACCAAAGTTGACAAATTTGGTCAATGGGTGGTCATTAGGTCAAACTTTGACTATATTTGACCGATATTGACTTTTGTTCAAAACTTGACTTATTGAGTCAATGTGTTTGTCATTTGGTCAAGAATTGACCATTTTGACTAAAGTTGACTTTTTGGTTAAAATTTGACTTATTAGATTCGATGGTGGGTCATTAGATCAAAATTGACAATTTGACCAAAATTGACTTTATGGACAAAGTTCACTATTAGGTCGATGGGTTGTTCATTGGAATGAGGATTTGTCATTTTGACTAAGTTGACTTTTTGGTCGAAAGTTGACTATTGGGTCGATGGGTTGGTCATTAGGTCAGAAATTGATCCATTTTGACCAAGTTGACTTTTTGGTCGAAAGTTGACTATTATTCGATGAGTTGGTAATTGGGTTGAATTGACCATTTTGACCGAAGATGACTATTTGGTCAAAAGTTGAACAATTGGGTCAATAGGTTGGTCATTGGGTCAAAAATTGATCATTTTGATCAAAGTTGACTATTTGGTCAAAAGTTGACATATTGGGTTTTTGGGTGGTTATTAGGTCAAAAATTGATTATTTTGACCAAAAAGTCAATTTTGGCCAAAAGTTGACCAATCAGGTCAATTGGTTGGTCATTAGGTCAAGGATTAGCCATTTTGACAATAGTTGACTTTTTGGTCAGAGATTGGTTTACTAGGTTTAGAATTGGTCATTAGGTCAAAAATTAACTATTTTGACCAAAATTGATTTTTGGTCAAAAGTTGACCAATTGGGTCAATGGGTTGGTCATTGGATCGAGATTGGTCCATTTTTTACCAAAGTTGACTTTGTGGTCAAAAGTTGACCTATTGTTTCAATGGGTTGGTCATTTTGACAAAAGTTGACTTTTTGGTCAAAGATTGGTTTTCTGGGTCAAGAATTGGTCATTAGGTCAAAAATTTATTATTTTGACCAAAATAAACTTTTTGGTCAAAAGTTGACCCATGGGGTAAAGGGGGTGGTCATTGGGTCAGAAATTGGCCATTTTGACCAAAGTTGACTTTTTGGTCAAATGTTGACCTATTTTGTTAATTAGTTGCTAGTTGGGTAAAAAATTGACCATTTTGATCGAGGATGAAAATTTGGTCAAAAGTTGATATTTTGGGTAAATGGATTGGTCATTGGGACATAAATTGACCATTTGACCAAAGTTGACTTTTTGGTCAAAAGTTAACTTATTGGGTTAATGGGTGGTCATTAGGTGCAAAATTGACTATTTTGACCAAAAAGTCAAATTTGGTGAAAAGTTGACCTATTGGTTCAATGGGTTTGTCGTTGGGTAAAGGATTGATCATTTTGACCAAAGTTGACATTTTGATCAGAGATTGACTTATTGGGTCAATAATTAGTCATTGGGTTAAAAATTGACTATTTTGACAAAAATTGAATTTTTGGTCAAATGTTAACCCATTAGGTCGATGGGGTGATCAATGGGTCAGAAATTGACAATTTTGACCTCAGTTGACTTTTTGATCAAAAAATTAACCTATTTGGTCAATGATTTGGTAATTGGGTAAAGAATTGACCTTTGACCAAAGATGACTTTTTTGGTCAAAAGTTGACTATTGGATTGATAGAGTTGCGTCATTGGATCGAAGTTGACCATTTTGACCAAAGTTGATTTTTTTGTCGAAAGTTGACCTGTTAGTGTCGATGGGTGGTCATTAGGTCGAAATTTGATTATTTTGACACAAAGTTGACTTTTAGTCGAAAGTTGACTTGTTAGATTGATGAGTTTGTCACTTGGATCGAGGATTGACCATTTTGACCAAAGTTGACTTTTTGGTCGAAGATTGACTTATTAGGTTGATAATTGGTCATTAATTCGAAAATTGAATATTTTGACCGAAATTGACATTTTGGTCGAAGTTGACTGTATTAAGCGATGGGTTTGTCATTGGGTTTAGGATTGATCATTTTAACCAAAGTTAACTTTTTGGTAAAAAGATGAGATATTGGGTCGAAGGGTTGGTCATCGGGTCATGGATTGACCATTTTGACTAAAGTTGATTTTTTGTGTCGAGTTAGCTTCTTTGGATCGATAATTGGTCATTAGGTTAAAAATTGACTATTTTGATGAAAATTCACTTTTTGGTCAAAAGTTGACTTATTAGGTCAATGGGTTGATCATTGGGTCAAGGATTGACCAATTTTACGAAAGTTGACTTTTTAGTCAAAAGTTGACCTATTGGGTCAACGAGTTGGTCATTGTGTCGAAGATTGACCATTTTGACAAAAGTTTACTTTTGGTGAAAGATTGACTTATTGGGTCAATTATTGGTCATTAGGTCAAAAATTGATTATTCTGACCAAAATTAATTTTTTTGTCAAAAGTTGACCCATTGGGTCAACAAGGTGGTCATTCAGTCAAAAATTGACCATTTTGACCAAATATCACTTTTTAATCAAATGTTGACTGTTATTGATTGATGAGTTGGTCATTAGGTCGAAAATTGACCATTTTGACCAAAGTTGACTTTTTGGTTAAAAGTTGACTGATGAGTCGATGGGTGGTCTTTAGGTGAGTGTGTATTTTGATGAAAATGGTCTTTTAGTCGAAGTTTGTCTTTGGTTCAAGGATTGATCATTTTGACCAAAGTTAAATTTTTTGTCAGAGATTGACTTATTGGGTCAATTATTGGACATTAATTCAAAAATTGAGTATTTTGTCCAAAATTGAATTTTTGGTCAAAAGATGACCTATTAGGCCAATGGGTTGGTCATTGGGTTAAGGATTAAATATTTTAGTCAAAGTTGACTTTTTTTTAAGAGTTGAACTATTGGGTCAATGGGTTGGTAATTGGGTCAAGGATTCACCATTTTGACCAAAGTTAACTTTTTGGTTAAAAATTGGCTTACTGGGTCAATAATTAGTCATTAGGTTAAAAATTAACTATTTTGACCAAATTTGACTATTTAGTCAAAAGTTGACCTATTAGGTCAATGGGTGGTAAATAAGTTAAAAATTGAATATTTTGACCAAAATATATTTTTTCGTCGAAGCTAACTATTGCGTCGATGGGTTTGTCATTAGGTCAGTATGCCATTTTGACGAAGTTAACTTTGGTCGAAATTTGACCTATTAGGTGAATAATTGGTCATTAATTCAAAAATTTACTATTTTGACCAAAGTTGACTTTTTGGTCAAAAGTCGATCTATTGGGTCAGTGGGTTGGCCATTGGGTCAATGATTTACCATTTTAACCAAAGTTGACTTTTTGGTCAAAAGTTGACCTATTGGGTCGAGGATTGACCATTATGACCAAAATTGACTTTTTGGTCAGAGATTGACTTATTGGGTCAATAATTGGTCATTAGATCGAAAATTGACTATTTTGACCGAAATTAACTTTTTATTCAAAAGCTGACCTATTGGGTCAATATGTTTGTCATTGGGTCAAGGATTTACCTTTTTGACCAAAGTTGACTTTTTGGTCAGAGATTGACTTATTGGGTCAATAGGTCAAAAATTGACTATTTTGACCAAAATAGAATTTTTTGTCAAAAGTTCACCCATCGGGTCAATGAAGTGGTCATTAAGTCAAAAATTGGCCATTTTGGCCAAAGTTGACTTCTTGATCAAAAGTTGACCTATTGAGTTAATGAGTTAGTAATTGAGTCAAGAATTGACCTTTTTGACAAAAGATGACTTTTTGGTCAAAAGTTGACCTGTTGGGTCAATGGGTTGGTCATTGATTGACCATTTTGACCAAAGTTGACTTTCTGGTCAACAGATGATCTATTGGGTCAATGGGTGGTCATTAGGTCAAAAATTGACTATCTTGACCAAAATTGACTTTTTGGTTAAAAGTTAACCTTTTGGGTCAAGGATTAACCATTTTGACTAAAATTGACTTTTGGTCAGAGATTGACTTTTTGGGTCAATAAATGGTCATTAATTCAAAAATTGACTATTTTGACCAAAGTTGACTTTTTGGTCAAAAGTTGACCTATTAGGCCAACGGATTGGCGATTAGATCGATTGATTGATAATTTTGACCAAAGTTTACTTTTGGTCGAAAGTTGACTATTGGGTCGATGGGTTGATCATTGGCTCGCGGATTGACCATTTTGACCAAAAGTTGACATTTCGGTCGGAGATTGACTTGCGAGTCGATAATTGTTCATCGGCTCGAAATTGATTATTTTGACCAAAATAGACTTTTTGGTCAAAAGTTAACTTATTAGATTGATGGGTGGTCATTAAGTCAAAAATTAGCTATTTTGACCAAAATTAACTTTTTGATCGAAAGGTTGACCTATTTGGTCAATGGGTTTGTAATTAGGTCAAGGATTGACCATTTTGACTAAAGTTGACTTTTTGGTCAGAGATTGACTTATTGGGTCAATAATTGGTCATTAGGTTAAAAATTGATTATTTTGGTTTAAAGCTAGACTATTGGGTTACATGGGTTGGTCATTGGGTTAAGGATTGACCATTTTGACCAAAGTTGACTTTTTGTCAAAATTTGACCTATTGGTTTATGGGATGGTCGTTGGGTTAGAAATTGACAATTTTAACTAAACTTTATGTTTTGATCAAATGTTAGCTTATTGGGTTAATGGGGTGGTCATTATGTCAAAAACTGACAATTTTGACCAAAGTTAACTTTTTTTGGTAAAATTCACCTATTGGGTCAATGTGTTGGTCGTTGGTCAACGATTGGCTATTTTGACCAAAGTTGATTTTTTAGTCAAAAGTTGACCTACTGGGTCAATGGGTTGGTCATTGAGTAAAAGATTGATAATTTTGACCCAAGTTGACTTTTTGGTCAGAGATTATTATTGGATCGATAATTGGTCGTTGATCGAGAATTGATCATTTTGACGAAATTTAATTTTGGTCGAGTTGACCACTTAGTTGATTAGGTGTTCATTATGTCAGAAATTAACCATTTTGACCAAACTTGACTTTTTTGTCAAAAGTTGACCTATTGGGTCAATAGAGTGGTAATTTGGTAAAAAATTGATAGTTTTGACAAAAATCGACTTTTTGGTCAAAAATTAATCTTCTGGGTCAATGGGTTGGTCATTGGGTCAAAAATTAACCATTTTGACGAAAGTTGACTTTTTGGTCAAAAGTTGACCTATTGGGTCAAAGGGTTGGTCATTAGGTCAAAAATTGACCATCTTGACCAAAGTTAACTTTTTGGTCAAAAGTTAACCTATTAGGTTAATGGGTTTGTCATTGGGCCAAGGATTGGCCTTTTTTACCAAAGTTGACATTTTGGTCAAAAGTTGACCTATTAGTCAATGGGTTTGTCATTGGGTCAAGGATTGATCATTTTGATCAAAGTTGACTTTTGGGTCAGAGATTGACTTATTGGGTCAGTAATTGGTCATTAATTCAAAAATAGACCAAAGTAGACTTTTTGATCAAAAGTTGACATATTGGGTCAATGGGTTAGTCATTAGGTAAAAATTAATTATATTGATCAAAATAAGCTTTTTGGTCAAAAGTTGAGCTATTGTGTCATTGGGTTGGTCATTGTATCAAGGATTGACTATTTTGACTAAACTTCACTTTTGGGTCAAAAGTTGACCTATTGGGTCAATGGGTTGGTCATCTGGTTCAGGATTGACCATTTTGACCAAAGTTGTCCTTTTGGTCAGAGATTCACTTATTGGGTTAATAATTGGTCATTATGTCAAAAATTAACTATTTTAGTCAAAAGCTGACTATTGGATCTATGGGTTGGTCATCGGGTCAAGGATTGACCATTTTAACCAAAGTTGACTTTTTGGTAAAAAGTTGACCTATTGGGTTAATGGGTTGGTCATTGAGTCAGAAATTGACCATTTTAACTAAACTTGACTTGTTGGTCAAAAGTGGGCTTATTGGGTTAATTGAGTTGGTTATTTTGACCAAAGTTGACTTTTTTAGTGAAAATTCACCCATTGGGTCAATGTGTTGGTCATTGGGTCATTGATTGGCTATTTTGACTAAAGTTGACATTTTGGTCAAAAGTTGACCTATTGGGTCAATGGGTTGGTCAATGAGTAAAAGATTGACAATTTCGACCAAAGTTGACTTTTTAGTCTCAGATTGATTATTGGGTCAATAGTTAGTCTTTCGGTCTAAAATTAATCATTTTGACTAAAATTTAATTTTTGGTCAAAAGTTGACTCGATTAGATTCGATTTGGTGGATCATTATGTCGAAAATTGACCATTTTGAGCAAACTTGACTTTTATTGTCAAAGTTGACATATTGGAGCGATGGGGTGGTAATTGGGTAAATATTAGTTATTTTGATCAAAATTGACTTTTTGGTCGAAAAGTTAATCTATTAGGTCGATGGGTTGGTCATTGGGTCAGAATTGACCATTTTGACCAAGCTTCGACTTTGGTCGAAGATTGACTTATCGGGTTCGATAATTGGTCATTAATTCGAAGTTCGCGATTTTAACCAAAATTGACTTTTTGGTCAAATGTTGACTTGTTAGGCGATGGGTTGGTTATTGGGTCGAGGATCGATCATTTTGACCGAAGTTGACTTTTTGGTTAAAATTTGACCTATTAGGTCAATGGGTTGGTCATTAAGTCGAAGTTGACCATTTTGACAAAAGTTGACTTTTTGGTGAAGATTAGTTTCTTTGGTCGATAATTTGTCATTAGGACGAAAATTGTGTATTTTAACAAAATTGACTTTTTGGTGAAACTTGACCTATTAGGTCAATGGGTTTGTCATTGGGTCAAGTATAGACCATTTTGACTAAAGTTGACTTATTGGTCAAAAGTTACCTATTAGGTGAAAGTGTTGATCATTGGGTCAAGGATTGACAATTTGACCAAAGTTAACTTTTTGGACAGTGGTTGACTTATTGGTTCAATAACTGGTCATTAGGTCAAAAATTGATTATTTTGACCAAAATTAAATTTTTGGTCAAAAAGTTGACCCATTGGATTGACGGAGGTGAGTCATTAGTGTCGAGAAATTGACCATTTGGACCAAAGTTGACTTTTTTGTCAAAAGTTGACCTATTTGGTCAATGAGTTGGCACTTGGGTTAAGAATTGACCATTTTGACCAAAGTTGAAAAGTTGACTTATTTGGATAATAGGTTGGTCATTGGGTCAACAATTGACCATTTTAACCAAAGTAGTCTTTTTGGTCAAAAGTTGACTTATTGGGTCAATGGGTGGTCATTAGGTCAAAAAATGGCTATTTTGACCAAAATTAACTTTATGATCAAAAGTTGACCTTTTGGGTCAATGAGTTTTTCATTGGGTCAAGGATTGACCATTTTGACCAAAGTTGACTTTTTGGTCAAAGATTGACTTATTGGGTCATAATAGCTCATTAATTAAAAAATTGAATATTTAAGAAAAATTGACTATTTTGAGCAAAATTGTCTTTTTGGTCAAAATTTGTCCTATTGAGTCAATGGGTTGTTCATTGGGTCAAGGACTGACCATTTTGACTAAAGTTGATTTTTTTGTAAAAAGTTGACCTATTGGGTCAACGAGTTTATCATTGGGTTATGGATTAAGCATTTTAACCAATGTTGACTATTCAGTCAGAGATTGACTTATTGGGTCAATAATTGGTCATTAGGTCAAAAATTGTTTATTTTGACCAAAATTAAATTTTTTTTTCAAAAGTTGACCCATTGGGTCAACAAGGTGGTCATTGGGTCAAAAAATGACCATTTTGACCAAAATTGACTTTTTGGTCAAAAGTTGATCTATTTGGTCAATGAGTTGGTAATTGGGTCAAGAATTGATCATTTTGACTGAAGATGACTTTTTGATTAAAAGTTGATCTATTGGGTCAATGGGTTGGTCATTCGGTAAAAAATCGTGTATTTTGACCAAAGTTGACTTTTTGGTCAAAAGTTGACCAATTGGGCCAATGGGTGGTCATTAGGTAAAAAATTGACTACTTTGATTAAAATTGACTTTTTGATCAAAAGTTGACTGTTAGATCGATGGGTTCGTCGTTAGGTCGAACAGATATCTATTTTGACTCTAAGTAACTTTACTAGTCGAGAGATTGAGTTATTTAGTCGATAATTGGTCATTAGGTCGAAAATTTACTTGTTTTGGGCAAAATTGAATTTTTTGTCGAAATTTAACTGATTGCGTCGATGGGGTGGTCATTTAGTCGAGTGAATTTGACCATTTTGACAGAAGTTGACTTTTTGGTCAAAAGTTGACCTATTTGGTTAATGAGTTGGCAATTGGGTCAAGAATTGACCATTTTGAACGAAGATGACTTTTTGGTGAGATTTGATCTTTTGGGTCGATGGGTTGTTCATTGGGTCGAAAAATTGGCCATTTCGATCTAAAGTTGATTATTTGGTCAAAAGTTGTCCTATTGGGTTAATTGGTGGTCATTAGGGTAAGAATTGACTATTTTGATGAAAATTGACTTTTTTTGTCAAAAATTGACCTATTTGTTCAATTCGGTTGTCATAGGGTCATAGATTGACCATTTTGACCAAAGTTGACTTTTTGGTCAGAGATTGACTTATTAGGTCAATAATTGGTCATTAGGTAAAAAATTGACTATTTTAACAAAAATTGAATTTTTTGTCAAAAATTAACTCATAAGGTCAACGGGGAGGTCATTGGGTTAGAAATTGACCATTTTGACCATAGTTGACTTTTAGGTCAAAATTTCACCTATTTGGTCAATGAGTTGGTGATTGGGTCAAGAAATGATCATTTTGACTAAAGATGATTTTTTTGGTCAAAATTTGACTGTTAGATTAACGAGGTTGGTCATTTGGTCGAAAAATAGTCCATTTTGATCGAAAGTTGACTTTTGGTCAGAAGTTGACTTATTAGGTCGATGGGGGGTCATTAGGGTTAAAAATTGATTTATTTTGATCATAATTGACTTTTTGGTCGAAAGTTGACCTATTAGGCCAATGGGTTGGTCATTGGGTCAATGATTGATCACTTTGACCAAATTTAACTTTTTATTCAAAAAGTTGACCTATTTGATCAATGTGTTAGTCAAGAATTGACCATTTTGACCTAAGTTGACATTTTGGTCAAAGATTAGCATTAGGTCAAAAATTGACTATTTTGATCCAAAGTAACTTTTTGGTCAAAAGTTGACCTTTGGGTCAATGGGTTGGTAATTGGGTCATGAATTGACCATTATGTCCAATGTTGTGTTTTTGGTCGAAAGTTGACTTTTAGGTCGATGAGGCGGTCGTTAGGTCGAAAATTGACAATTTTTTGGAAAATTGATTTTTTGGTCAAAAGTTGACCTATTGGGTGAATGTGTTGGTCATAGGGTCAAGGACTAAACTTTTTGCTCAAAGTTGACTTTTTTGTTAAAAGTTGACAAATTGGTCAATGGGTTGGTCTTTGAGTCAGAGATTGGCCATTTTCACCAAGATTGACATTCAGGTCATTATGTCAGAAATTGACGATTTTGACAGAATTTGACTTTTTTGTCAAAAGTTGACCTTTTAGGTTGATTAGGTGGTCATTAGAGTCAGAAGTTGTAAGTTCTGACCAAAAGTGACTTTTTGGTCGAAAGTTGTCCTTTTGGGTCGACGAAGTTGGTCGTTAGGATTCGAGGATTGACCATTTTGAGCAAAGTTGACTTTTTGGTCGAAAGTTGACCGATTGGGTCGATGGGTTTGTCATTGGGCCGAGGATTGGCGATTTTGACTAAGGTTGACTTTTTGGTCGAAATTTGACGTATTGGGTCGATAATTGGTCATTAAGTAAAAATTTACTATTTTGACCAAGGCGACTTTTTGGTCGACAAATCGATCGTCTGGTAGGTCGTTAGGTTAGTCATTGTGTCGAGGATTGACCCTTTAGACCAAAGTTAACTTTTTTGTCAAAAGTTGACCTATTGGGGTCAATGGATTTGTCATTGTATCAAGGATTTACAATTAGGACCAAAGTTAACTTTTTGGTGATAGATTGACTTATTTGGTCAATAATTGGTCATTAGGTGAAAATTTGACCATTTTGACCCAAATTGACTTTTTGTTCAAAAGTTGGCTTATTGGGTTAATGTGTTGGTCATTGGGTCAAGAATTGATCATTTGGACCAAAGTTAACCTTTTTGTCAAAAGTTGACCTATTAGTTCAATGAGTTGGTCATTGGGTCAAAAATTGAACATTTTGAGCAAAGTTGACCTATTGGGTTAATGGGTTGGTCTTTAGGTCAAAAATTGATTATTTTGACCAAAATTAAATTTTTCGTCAAAAGTTGACCCATTGGGTCAACGGGGTGGTCTTTGGGTCAGAAATTGACCATTTTGACCAAACTTGACCTACTGGGTCACAGGGAGGTCTTTAAGTCAAAAATTGACTATTTTGACAAAAATTGACTATTTGGTCAAAAGTTGACTTATTGGGTCGAGATTAGTAATTTTGATCAAGTTGACTTTTGGTTAAGATTCACTGTTAGATCATCAATTGATCAATAATTCGAGATTATTATCTCGACATAAAATTGACTTTTTGGTCGAGAGTTGACTTTATTTGGCCGATGAGTTGGTCATTGAGGTCGAGGATTGATCATTTTGACCAAAGTTGACTTTATGGTCGGATAAGTTGATCTAGATTCGATGGGTTGGTCATTGGATCGAGGATTGACCATTTTGACGTAAAGTAACTTTTGTCAAAGGGTATCTCTTGGGTAAATACTTAGTCATTAGGTCGAAAATTAACTATTTTGGCCGAGATTTTATTTTGGTCGAATGTTGACTTATTGCGTCAAAGGATTAGTCATTGGTCGAAGATTTACCATTTTATTCAAAGTTGACTTTTGTCAAAAGTTGACCTATTGGACCAATGAGTTGGTCATTGAGTTAAGGATTGAATATTTTGACCAAAGTTGACTTTTTGGTCTGAGTTTTACTTATTGGGTTAATAATTGGTCATTAGGTCAAAAATTAATTATTTTGACCAAAATTAATTTTTTGGTCAAAAGTTGACTCATTGGGTCAACGGGGTAGTCATTGGGTCAGAAATTGACTATTTTGACCAAAGTTGACTTTTTTGTTAAAAGTTGACCTATTTGGTCATTGAGATGGTAATTAGGTCGATAATTGACCATTTTGACAGAAGATAACTTTTTAGTCAAAATTTAATCTATTGGGTCAATGGGTTGGTCATTGGGTCAAAAATTTATCATTTTGACTAAAGTTGACTTTTTAGTCGAAACTTGACTTATTGGGTCAATGGGTCGGTCATCGGGTCGAAAATCGACCATTTTCGACCAAAGTTGACTTTTTGGTCGAAATTTACCTATTGGGTCGATGGGTTTTTCATTGGGTCGAGGATTGACTTTTTCGACCAAACTTCACATTTTTTGTCGAAAGTTGACTTTATTGGTCGATGGGTTTGTCATCGGGTCAAGGATTGACCATTTTAAGAAAAGTTAACTTTTTGGTCGAGAGATTAACTTATTGAGTCGATAATTTGTTATTAATTCAAAAATTGATTTTTTTTATCAAAATTGACTTTTTGGTCGAAAGTTGACCATTAGGCCGATGGGTTGGTCTTGGGCAAGGATTGGTCATTTTAACCAAAGTTGATTTTTTGGTCAGAAGTTGACCTATTGCGTCAATGGGTTGGTCTTTGGGTCAAGGATTGACCATTTTGACCAAAGTTGACTTTTTGGTTAGAGATTCACTTGTTGAGTCATCAATTGGTCAATAATTCAAAGATTGACTATTCTGACATAAATTGACTTTTTGGTCCAAAGTTGACCTATTTGGCCAATGAGTTGGTCATTGGGTCAAGGATTGATCATTTTGACCAAAGTTGACTTTATGGTCAAAAGTTGACCTATTGGGTCAATGGGTTGGTCATTGGGTCAAGGATTGACCATTTTGACCAAAGTAGACTTTTTTGTCAAAAATTGGCTTACTGGGTAAATACTTGGTCATTAGGTCAAAAATTAACTATTTTGGCCAAGATTTTATTTTTGGTCAAATGTTGACTTATTAGGTCAAAGGATTGGTCATTGGTCAAAGATTTACCATTTTATTCAAAGTTGACTTTTGTCAAAAGTTGACCTATTGGACCAATGAGTTGGTCATTGAGTTAAGGATTGAATATTTTGACCAAAGTTGACTTTTTGGTCTGAGTTTTACTTATTGGGTTAATAATTGGTCATTAGGTCAAAAATTAATTATTTTGACCAAAATTAATTTTTTGGTCAAAAGTTGACTCATTGGGTCAACGGGGTAGTCATTGGGTCAGAAATTGACTATTTTGACCAAAGTTGACTTTTTTGTTAAAAGTTGACCTATTTGGTCATTGAGATGGTAATTAGGTCGATAATTGACCATTTTGACAGAAGATAACTTTTTAGTCAAAATTTAATCTATTGGGTCAATGGGTTGGTCATTGGGTCAAAAATTTATCATTTTGACTAAAGTTGACTTTTTGGTCAAAACTTGACTTATTGGGTCAATGGGTTGGTCATCGGGTCAAAAATTGACCATTTTGACCAAAGTTGACTTTTTGGTCAAAAATTTACCTACTGGGTCAATGGGTTTTTCATTGGGTCAAGGATTGACTTTTTTGACCAAACTTCACATTTTTGTCAAAAGTTGACCTATTGGTCAATGGGTTTGTCATTGGGTCAAGGATTGACCATTTTAAGAAAAGTTAACTTTTTGGTCAGAGATTAACTTATTGAGTCAATAATTTGTTATTAATTCAAAAATTGATTTTTTTTTATCAAAATTGACTTTTTGGTCAAAAGTTGACCTATTAGGCCAGTGGGTTGGTCTTGGGCAAGGATTGGTCATTTTAACCAAAGTTGATTTTTTGGTCAGAAGTTGACCTATTGCGTCAATGGGTTGGTCTTTGGGTCAAGGATTGACCATTTTGACCAAAGTTGACTTTTTGGTCAGAGATTGGCTTAATGGGTCAATAATTGGTCATTAGGTCAAAAATTGATTAATTTGACCAAAATTGTCTTTTTAGTCGAAAGTTGACCTACTAGGTCAATTCGTTGGTCATTGGGTTAAGGATTGACCATTTTGACCAAAGTTGTCTTTTGGGTCAAAAGTTGACCTATTCAGGTTAATTAAGCGGTAATTAGGTCAAAAATTAACAATTTTAAGAAAAATTGACTTTTTGGTCAAAAGTTGACCTATTCGGTCAAGGATTAACCATTTTAGCCAAAGTTGACTTTTTAGTCAAAAGTTGACAAATTGGGTCAATGGGTTGGTTATTGGATCAAGGATTGACCATTTACACCAAAGTTGACATTTTGATCATTGTGTCAGAAATTGACCATTTTGACGAAAATTGACTTTTTGGTCATAAGTTAACCTTTAGGGTCAATGAGGTGGTCATTAGGTCAAAAATTGATAATTTTGACCAAAATTGACTTTTCGGTCATAAGTTGTCCTTTTGGGTCAATGTGTTGGATGTTGGGTTAAGGATTGACCATTTTGACTAAAGTTGACTTTTTAGTCAAAAGTTGACCTATTGGGTCAATGGGTTGGTCATTGGGTCAAGGATTTACCGTTTTGACCAAAGTTGAGTTTTTGGTAAGAGATTGACTTATTGGGTCAATAATTGGTCATTAGGTCAAAAATTGACTTTTTTGACTAAAATTAACTTTTTGTCAAAAGTTGACCTATTGGATCAATAGCCTGGTCATTGAGTCAAGGATTGGCCATTTTGAGCAAACTTGACTTTTTGGTGAAAAGTTGACCTATTGGGTTAATGGGTTGGCCATTGGGTCAACGATTGACCATTATGACCAAAGTTGACTTTTTGGTCAGAGATTGACTTATTGGGTCATTAGGCCAAAAATTGACTATTTTGACCAAAATTGACTTTTGTTCAAAAGTTAACTTATTGGGTGAATGCATTGGTCATTGGGTCAATAATTGACCTTTTTGACCAAAGTTAACTTTCTCGTGAAAAGATGACTTATTGGGTCATTTGGTTGGTCATTGGGTCAAAAAGTGATAATTTTGGCCAAAGTTGACTTTTTCATCAAAAGTTCAACTATTTGTTTAATAGGTGTTCATTAGGTCAAAATTTGACTATTTTGACCAAAATTGAATTTTTGGACAAAAGTTGCCCTATCGGGTCAATGGGTTGGTCATTGGGTCAAGGTTTGACCATTTTCACCAAAGTTGACTTTTTGGTCAAAAGTTGACTTGTTGGGTCAATGAGTGGGTAATTGGGTTAAGAATTGGCCATTTTGACCGAAGATGATTTTTTGGTCAAAAGTTGACTTATTAGGTCAATGGGTTGGTCAATAGGTCAAAAAATAACTATTTTGATCAAAGTTGACTTTTTGCTCAAAATTGACCTATTTTGTCAATGGGTGGTCATTATGTCAAACTTTTACTATTTTAACCAAAATTGACTTTTTGTTCAAAAGTTGACTTATTGAGTAAATGTGTTGATCATTGGGTCAAGAATTGACCATTTTGATTAAAGTTGACATTTTGGTTAAAATTTGACCTATTAGGTCAATGGGTGGTCATTAGGTCAAAATTTGACTATTTTGACTAAAATTGACTTTTGGGACAAAAGTTGACCTATTGGGATAATGGGTTGGTCATTGGGTCAAGGTTTGACCATTTTAACCAAAGTTGACTTTTTGGTCAAAAGTTGAACTATTGGGTCACTAGTTTGGTCATTCGTTCAGAAATTGACCATTTTGACCAAAGTTGACTATTTGGTCGAAAGTTGACCTATTTGGTCAAAGAGTTGGTAATTGGGTTAAGAATTGACCATTTTGACCAAAGATGACTTTTTGGTCAAAAGTTGATCTATTGTGTCAATGAGTTAGTCATTGGGTCAAAAATTGACCATTTTGACCAAAGTTTGCTTTTGGGTCAAAAGTTAACTTATTGGGTCAATGTGTTTGTCATTGGGTTAAGTATTGACCATTTTGACCAAAGTTGCCTTTTTAGTCAGATATTGACTTATTGGGTCAAAAATTGGTCATCAGGTCAAAAATTGACTATTTTGAGCAAAATTAAATTTTTGGTCAAAAGTTAACCTAATGAGTCAACGAGTGGTCATTGGGTCAGAAATTAACCATTTTAACCAAAGATAACTTTTTGGTCAAAAGTTGACTTATTTTGAATAAAATAGAATATTTTTTCAAAAGTTAAACCATTGGGTCAACGGGGTGGTCATTAAGTCAGAAATTGACAATTTTGACCAAAGTTGAATTTTTGGTTAAAAATTGACTTATTTGGTCAATGAGTTGGTAATTGGGTCAAGAATTGACCATTTTAACCAAGTTGACTTTTTGGGTTAATGGATCAGTCATTAGGTCAACAATTGACTATTTTGACCAAAGTTGACTTTTTGTTGAAAAGTTGACATATTGGGTCAATGGGTGGTCATTAGGTCAAAAATTGACTATTTTGACCAAAAATGACTTTTTGGTCAAAAGTTTACCGATCGGGTCAATGGGTTTGTCATTGGATCAAGGAGTGACTATTTTGACAAAAGTTGACTTTTTGGTCGGAGATTGACTTATTGGGTCAATAATTGGTCATTTATTTGAAAATAGACTAATTTAGTAATTAGGTCAAAAATTGACTATTTTGACTAAAATTAATTTTTTTGTCAAAAGTAGACCCGTTGAGTCAACATGGTGGTCATTGGGTCAGAAATTGATCATTTTGACCACAGTTGACTTTTTGTCAAAAGTTGATCTATTTCGTCAATTAGTTAGTAATTGGGTCAAGAATTAACCATTTTGACCAAAGATAATTTTTTGGTCAAAAGTTAATCTATTGGGTCATTGGGTTGGTCATTGGGTAATAAATTGACCATTATGACTAAAGTTAACTTTTTGGTCAAAAGTTAACCTATTCGGTAACTGGGTGGTCATTCAATCATAAATTGATTGTTTTAACCAAAATTGACTATTTGGTTAAAAGTTGACCTATTGTGTTAATGAGTTTGTCATTGGGTCACGAATTGACCATTTTGATCAAAATTGACTTATTGGTGAGAGATTGACTTATTGGACAAAAATTGGTGATTAGGTCAAAAATTGACTACTTTATTTAAAATTGACTTTTTGGTCAAAAGTTGACCTATTGGGTCAATGGGTTCATCATTGGGTCAAAGATTGACTATTTTGACCTAAGTAACTTTCTGGTCAGAGATTGAGTTATTTGGTCAATAATTGGTCATTAGGTCAAACATTTACTATTTTGGGCAAAATTGAAATTTTTGTCAAAATTTAACCCATTGCGTCAATGGGGTGGTCATTGAGTCAGAAATTGACCATTTTGACCAAAGTTAATTTTTTGGTCAAAAGTTGACCTATTTGGTCAATGAGTTGGTAATTGGGTCAAGAATTGACCATTTTAAACGAAGATGACTTTTTGGTCAAAATTTGATCTTTTGGGTCAATGGGTTGTTCATTGGGTCAAAAATTGGCCATTTTGACTAAAGTTGATTATTTGGTCAAAAGTTGTTCTATTGGGTTAATTGGTGGTCATTCGGTCAAAAATTAAGTATTTTGATGAAAATTGACTTTTTTGTCAAAAATTGACCTATTGGGTCAATTGGGTTGTTATTGGGTCATAGATTAACCATTTTGACCAAAGTTGACTTTTTGGTCAGAGATTGACTTATTGGGTCAATAATTGGTCAGTAGGTTAAAAATTGATTATTTTAACAAAAATTAAATTTTTGGTAAAAAATTAACTCATAAGGTCAACGGGGAGGTCATTGGGTTATAAATTTACCATTTTGACCAAAGTTAACTTTTAGGTCAAAATTTGACATATTTGGTCAATGAGTTGGTGATTGGGTCAAGAAATGATCATTTTGACCAAAGATAATTTTTTTGGTCAAAAGTTGACCTATTGGGTCAACGGGTTGGTCATTTGGTCAAAAATTGTCCATTTTGATGAAAGTTGACTTTTGGTCAAAAGTCGACCTATTTGGTCAATGCTGGTCATTAGGTCAAAAATTGACTATTTTGACCATAATTGACTTTTTGGTCAAAAGTTGACCTATTAGGCCAATGGGTTGGTCATAGGATCATGGTTGGATCATTTTGACCAAAGTTACCTTTTTGGTCAAAAGTTGACCTATTGGGTCAATGTGTTAGTCAAGGATTAACCAATTTGACCTAAGTTGACTTTTTGGTCAAAGATTGGCATTAGGTCAAAAATTGACTAGTTTGACCAAAATTGACTTTTTGGTCAAAAGTTAACCTTTAGGTCAATGGGTTGGTAATTGGGTCAAGGATTGACCATTATGACCAATGTTGTGTTTTTGGTCAAAAGTTGACCTATTTAGGTCAATGAGGCGGTCATTAGGTCAAAAATTAACAATTTTGAGGAAAATTGAATTTTTAGTCAAAAGATGACATATTGGGTGAATGTGTTGGTCATTGGGTCAAGGACTAACCTTTTTGGCGAAAGTTGACTTTTTAGTCAAAAGTTGACAAATTTTTCAATGGGTTGGTCTTTGAGTGAGAGATTAACCATTTTCACCAAAGTTGACATTTAGGTCATTGTGTCAAAAATTGACAATTTTGACCAAATTTGACTTTTTTGTCAAAAGTGACCTTTTGGGTTAATTAGGTGGTCATTAGGTCAAAAATTGTAAATTCTGACCAAAAGTGACTTTTTGGTCAAAAGTTGTCCTTTTGGGTCAATGAGTTGGTCATTGGGTCAAGGATTGACCATTTTGAACAAAGTTGACTTTTTGGTCAAAAGTTGACCGATTGGGTCAATGGGTTTGTCATTGGGTCAAGGATTGGCGATTTTGACTAAGGTTGACTTTTTGGTCAAAATTTGACATATTGGGTCAATAATTGGTCATTAAGTAAAAAATTTACTATTTTGACCAAAACTGACTTTTGGTCAAAAGTCGATCTATTGGGTCAGTGGGTTGGTCATTAGGTCAAGGATTGACCCTTTAGACCAAAGTTGACTTTTTTGTCAAAAGTTGACCTATTGGGGTCAATGGGTTTGTCATTGTATCAAGGATTTACCATTAGGACCAAAGTTAACTTTTTGGTGATAGATTGACTTATTTGGTCAATAATTGGTCATTAGGTGAAAAGTTGACCATTTTGATCCAAATTGACTTTTTGTTCAAAAGTTGACTTATTGGGTCAATGTGTTGGTCATTGGGTCAAGAATTGACCATTTGGACCAAAGTTGACTTTTTTGTCAAAAGTTGACCTATTAGTTCAATGAGTTGGTCATTGGGTCAAAAATTGACCATTTTGAGCAAAGTTAACCTATTAGGTTAATGGGTTGGTCTTTTGGTCAAAAATTGATTATTTTGACCAAAATTAAATTTTTTGGCAAAAGTTGACCCATTGGGTCAACAGGGTGGTTTTTGGGTCAGAAATTGACCATTTTGACCAAAGTAGACCTATTTGGTCAATGAGTTATTAATTGGGTTAAGAATTTACTATTTTGACCGAAGATGACTTTTTGGTCAAAAGTTGATCTATTGGGTCAATGGGTTGGTCATTCGGCCAAAAATTGACCATATTGACTAAAGTTGACTTTTTGGTCAAATGTTGGCTGATTTGGTCAATGGGTGGTCATTAGGTCAAAATTGACTATTCAGACCAAAATTGACTTTTTGGTTAAAAGTTGACCTACTGGTTCAATGGGTTTGTCAGTTGGTCAAGGATTGACCATTTTGACCAAAGTTAACTTTTCAGTCAGAGTTTAATTTATTGGGTCAATAATTGGTCATTAGGTCAAAATGTAACTATGTTGACCAAAATGGTCAACAGGGTGGTCATTCGGTAAAAAATTGACCATTTTGACCAAAGTTGACTTTTTGGTTAAAAGTTGACCTATTTGGTCAATGAGTTGGTAATAGGGTCAAGAATTGAGCATTTTGACCAAAGATGACCTTTTAGTCAAAAGTTGACCTATTGGGTTAATGGGTTGGTCATTGGGTAAAAAATCCATTTTGACCAAAGTTGAATTTCTAATCAAAAGTTGATTTATTAGGTCAATGGGTGGTCATTAGGTAAAAAATTAACTATTTTCACCAAAATTAACTTTTTGGTCTGATGTTTACCTATTGGGCCAATGGTTGGAAATTGGGTCAAGATTAACCATTTTGACCAAAGTTGACTTTTTGGTCAAAAGTTGACCTATTGGGTCAACGGGTTGGTCATTGGGTCAAGGATTGACCATTTTGAGCAAAGTCGACTTTTTGGTCAGAGATTAACTTATTGGGTCAATAGTTGGTCATTAAGTCAAAAATTGATTATTTTGAACAAAATTAAAATTTTTGTCAAAAGTTGACCCATTGGGTCAACGGGGTGGTCATTGGGTCAAAAATTGACATTTTGACTAAAATTGACTTTTTGGTCAAAAGTTGACCTATTTGGTCAATGAGTTGGTAATTGGGTCAAGAATTGACCATTTTGACCGAAGATGACTTTTCGGTTAGAAGTTGATCTATTGGGTCAATGAGTTGGTCATTGGGTTTAAAATCGATCATTTTGACCATAGTTGACTTTTTGGTCAAAAAGTTGATCTATTGGGACAATTGGTGGTCATTAGGTAAAAAATTAACGATTTTGATCAAAATTGATGATTTTGATCTATTGGGTCATTTGATTCGTCATTGGGTCAACGATTGACTATTTTGACAAAAGTAAATTTTTTATTAAGGATTAAGTTATTTGGTCAATAATTGGTCATAGATCAAACAATTACTATTTTGACCAAAATTGAATTTTTTGTCAAAATTTAACCCATTTGGTCAACGGGGTGGAAATTGAGTCAGAAATTGGCCATTTTGACCAATGTTGACTTTTTGGTCAAAGGTTGACATATTTAGTCAATGAGTTGGTAATTGGGTCAATAATTGACTATTTTGACCAAAGATTACTTTTTGGTCCAAAGTTGACCAATTGGGTCAATGGGTTGGTCATTGGGTTAAAAATTGACCATTTTGACCAAAGTTGATTTTTTGGGTCAAAAGTTGACCTATTAGGTCAATCGGTGGTCATTAGGTCGGTCAAATGTTGACCTAATCGATCAATGGGTTTGTCATTAGGTCAAGGATAGACTATCTTGTCCAAAGTTGGCTTTTTGGTCGGAGATTGACTTATTGGGTCAATAATTTGTCATTAATTCAAAATTTTACTATTTTGACCAAAATTAACTTTTTGGTCAAAAGTTGACCTATTGGGTCAATAGGTTGTTCATTGCGTCAGAAATTAACCATTTTGACAAATGTTGACTTTTCGGTCAATAGTTGACCTACTTGGTCAATTAGGTGGTGATTTGGTCAAAAATTTACTATTTTAACCAAAATTGACTTTTTGGTCAGAGATTGGCTTATTGGGTCAATAATTGGTCATTAAGTCAAAAATTACTATTTTGACCAAAATTGACCTTTTGGTCAAAAGTTGACCATTGGGTCAATGGGTTGTTCATTGGGTCAGAAATTGATCATTTAAAAAAATGACATTTTGGTCAAAAGTTGACCTATTTGGTTAATTAGGTGGTCACTCGGTCAAAAATTGACTATTTTAACCAAAATTAACTTTTTTGTCAAAACTTGACCTATTGGGCCAATGAGTTGGTCATTATATCAAAAATTCACTATTTTGACCAAAATTGACTTTTTGGTAAAAGTTGACCTATTGGGTCATTGGGACAAAGATTAACCATTTTGACAATGGTTAAATTTTTTGTCAAAAGTTGACCGATTGGATTGGGCATTGGGTCAGTGATGGACCATTTTGACTAAATTTGACTTTTTGGTCAGAGATTGACTTATTCGGTCAATAATTGGTCATTTGGTCAAAAATTGACAATTTTGACAAAAATTGACAATTTTGACAAAAAATAAATTTTTGATCAAAAGTTGACCCATTGAGTTATTGAGGTGGTCATTGGGTCAGATATTGACCATTTTGACCAAAGTTAACTTTTTGGTCAAAAGTTGACTTATTAGGCCAATAGGGTGGTCATTAGGTAAAAAGTTGATTATATTGACCAAAATTAACTTTTTGGTCAAAAGTTGACCTTTTGTGTCAATGGGTTGGTCATTGTGTCAAGGATTGACTATTTTGACTAAAGTTCACTATTTGGTCAAAAGTTGACCTATTGGTTCAATAGGTAGGTCATTAAGTCAAGGATTGACCATTTTGACCAAAGCTGACATTTTTGCCAGAGATTGACTTATTAGGTCAATAATTAGTCATTTTGTCAAAAGTTGACTATTTTGGTCAAAAATTGACTTATTAGGACTTTGGGTTGGTCAGTGGGTCAATGTTTGACCATTTTGAGCAAAGTTGACTTTTTGGTCAAAAGTTGACCTTTTGGGTCAATGGGTTGGTCATTGCCTAAAGGATTGACAAATGCGGCCAAAATTGACTTTTTGGTCAAAAGTTGACCTGTTGGGTCAATGGGTTGGTCATTGAGTCGAGGATTGACCATTTTGATTAAAGTTGATTTTTTGGTCACAGATTGACTTATTGGGTCAATAATTGGTCATTAGGTCAAAAATTGATTATTTTGACCAAAATTAGATTTTTGGTTAAAAGTTAACCCATTGGATCAACGGGGTGGTCATTGGGTCAGAAATTGACAATTTTGACCAAAGTCGACTTTTTGGTCAAAAGTTGACCTCTGGTCAATGAGTTGGTACTTGGGTCAATAATTAACCATTTTGACCGAAGATGACTATTTGGTCAAAAGTTGATCGATTGGGTCAATGGGTTGGTTATTGGGTCAAAAATTGACTATTTTGACCAAAGTTGACTTTTTAGTTAAAAGTTGACCTATTGGGTTAATGGGTTGGTCAAAGGGTCAAGGATTGACCATTTTTATTAAAGTTAACTTTTTGGTCAGAGATTAGCTTTAAGGGTCAATAATTGGTCATTAGGTTAAAAATTTACTATTTTGACCAAAGTTGACTTTTGGTCAAAAGTTAACCTATTGAGTAAATGGGTGGTCACTAAGTCAAAATTTGACAATTTTGACCAAAATTGACTTTTTTGGTCAAAAGTTGACCTACTGGGTCAATGGGTTTGCTATTGGGTTAAGGATTAACCATTTTGACTAAAGTTGACTTTTTAGTCAGAGATTAACTTATTGGGTCAAAAATTGGTCGTTAGGTAAAAAATTGACTATTTTGACCAAAATTAAATTTTTGGTCAAAAGTTAACCCACTGGGTCAACGAGTGGTCATTGTGTCAGAAATTGACCATTAACCAAGATAACTTTGTGGTCAAAAGTTAACCTATTTTGACCAAAGGTGAATTTTTGCTCAAAAGTTAACCCATTGGGTCAATGGTGTGGTCATTGGGTCAGAAATTGACCATTTTGACTAAAGTTGACTCTTTAGTCAGAAGTTGATAAATTTGTTCAATGAGTTGGTAATTGGGTCAACAATTGACCATTTTGACCAAAGTTGACTTTTTGGGTTAATAGGTTAATCATTAGGTCAACAATTGACCATTTTGACTAAAATTAAATTTTTTTTCAAAAGTTGACCCATTAGGTCAACGTAATGGTCATTGGGTCAAGAATTGACCATTTTGACCAAAGTTGACTTTTTAGTCGGAGATTGACTTATTGGCTCAATAATTGGTCATTTATTCGAAAATTGATTAATTTGGTCATTAGGTCAAAAATTGACTATTTTGACCAAAATTAAATTTTTTGTCAAAAGTAGACCCAATGGGTCAACGTCGAGGTCATTGGGTTAGAAATTGACCATTTTGACCAAAGATGACTTTTTGGTCAAAATTTGACCTATTAGTCAATGAGTTGGTAATTGGGTCAAGAATTGACAATTTTGACGAAAGATGACTTTTTGGACAAAAGTTGATCTGTTGAGTCAATGGGTTGGTCATTGGGTCAAAAATTGACTATTATGACCAAAGTTGACTTTTTGGTCAAAAGTTGACCTATTGGGTCTATGGGTGGTCATTCGGTCAAAAATTGACTATTTTGACCAAAGTTAACTATTTGGTCAAAAATTGACGTATTGTGTTAATGAGTTTGTCATTGGGTCAAGGATTGACTATTTTTATCAAAATTCAGTTTTTGGTGAGAGATTGACTTATTGGGTCAATAATTGGTCATTAGGTTAAAAATTGACTATTTTGACCAAAATTATATTTTTGTCAACAGTTATACCCATTGGGTCAACGGGGTGGTCAATGGGTTAAAAATTAACCATTTTGAAAAAAGTTGACTTTTTGGTCAAATGTGTACCTATTTGGTCAATGAGTTGGTAATTTGGTCAAGAATTGACCATTTTGACCAAAGATGCTTTTTTGGTTAAATGTTGACCTATTGGGTCAATGGGTTGGTCATTGAGTCAAAAATTGATCATTTTCACCAAAGTTGACTTTTTGGTCAAAAGTAGACCTATTGGGTCACGGAGAGGTCATTAATTCAAAAATTGATAATTTTGACCAAAATTGACTATTTGGTCAAAAGTTGACCTGTTGGGTCAATGGGTTTGTCATTGGGTCAAGGATTGACCATTTTGACCAAAGTTGACTTTTTAGTAAGAGATTGACTTATTGGGTCAATAATTGGTCATTAATTCAAAAATTGATTATTTTGACGAAAATTGAATTTTTGGTCCAAAGTTGACCTATTAGGCCAATGAGTGATCATTTTTTACCAAAGTTGACTTTTTGGTTAAAAGTTGACCAATTGGGTCAATGGGTTGGTCATTGGTTCAAGGATTAACCATTTTGACCAAAGTTGACTTTCTGGTCAAAAATTGGCTTACTAGGTCAATAATTGGTCATTAGGTCAAAAATTAACTATGTTGACCAAGATTAATTTTTTTGTCAAAAGTTAACTTATTAGGTCAATGGGTTGGTCATTGGGTCAAGGATTGACCATTTTGACCAAAGTTGACTTTTTGGTCAAAAGTTGACCTATTGGATCAATGGTTGGTCATTGGATCAAAGATTGACCATTTTGACCAAAGTTGACTTTTTGGTTTGAGATTGACTTATTGGGTCAATAATTGGTCATTAGGTCAAAAGTTGACCCATTGGGTCAACGAGGTGGTCATTGGGTCAGAAATTGACCATTTTGAGCAAAGTTGACTTTTTGGTCAAAAGTTGACCTATTTGGTCAATGAGTTGGTAATTGAGTCAAGAATTGACCATTTTTACCGAAGATAACTTTTTGGTCAAAGTTTAATCTATTGGGTCAATGGGTTGGTCATTGGGTAAAAAATTTACTATTTTAACCAAAGTTGACTTTTTGGTCAAAAGTTGACTTATTAGGTCAATGGGTTGGTCATTAAGTCAAAAATTGACCATTTTGACCAAATTTGACTTTTTGGTGAAAAGTTAACCTATTGGGTTGTTGACCTCATTTTTTGTGAGGTCTTTTCTTTCCTCTTAGTGTTTAGGATCTAGCCATAGGACTTCTCCTTAACTATCCTAGAAAACTAGAGATGGGACCCACCATTTAGAAATTCAAACCAAATCTTAATTCACTTTGGAATCCTACATAGATGGTCATTAACCTCCAAATCACTTGGAAGGTTGGGACCAATGTGTGGTAAGGCAGATGATTCCTATAGGATGGTCGAAGCCTTAGGATGCGTCCTGGGTGGCCTGGTCTTGGTGAGGTTTAGCTTGCACACACTGCACTCCTACACCCATCCTAAACACTGAACCATCCCTACCCAATCTTGACTCTTGGTTCATTGGAGCACTCATGTGGCTAAGTCCAAACCCCTAGCTCCTTGGCTAAGAGGGTTAGGAACAACATATGAGATGTTCAAAATGGACATTTCTTGGTCCATGGCTCACTCTAAGCTTCTTCACACCCTCAACCATAATCAAATTCCATTTTTACCAAAATTTCTGGTTTTGACATTGTGTCCTCAAACTTACCTAAAAATACCCAAATTGCCCCTACAACTACCAAAACTCTCCAAAATTCCCAAAAAATTACCCAAAATTCCCAAAACTCCTAAAAGTCAGTTTAAAACAATTTCCAGCTCTTAAATCCACCAAAATACCCTAATACACCCTAAATAACCTCTTTATACCCTAAATACCCTTTTGGCTCAAAATTCCAAAAATTCTCAAAAAATTTCAGAAAATCATAAATATTCCCAATTTCATTTTGTCCAACTACACCATAACCTAATTTTGCCAATTTCAACCAATTTTATCAAAATCCCCAATTTGATCCATTTTTAACCCAAATTGACCCACTATCAAATCAAACCAACCCATTTGACCCCAATTTTTCCCAATTTCAATTCTAAACTTCAATTCAACATCCCAAATACCAATCTAAACCAAATGTGAGTCCAAATTGATTCACATTTGAGTTCAATTTCATTTAAAATCCAAAACCCCTAAATTTGCCTAACTAATCCAAAACCCCCAATTAACCTAATGTCACCCTTTTCCCCCTAAATGTCAATCTTAAACCTTCCATGGCACTCCCATGAAACCCATGCAACATTCATTACCCCAATTTGAGCTCAAGCTTAGCCTAAACACACTTGAAATCCAAGAACACCCCATTTTAACCAAAATTAAATCCATGCCCAAAATCTACCAAATTGATTGGCCTAATCCTAAATTTTTTTCCAAATTGATGTTGGGAACTCTTCAATACATTCTCTTAAACCATTTGAAACTCTCAATTGGGTCTAAACCTTACCTTAACCCAACTTGGACCCAAGTTGATCCAACCTTGCCCAAATTGACCAAAATCCTAAAATCCACCTAATTGACTTACCAATTGAACTCAAAACCTCTCCATGTCTTCATGAAAGTTCTTCATGGCAATCATTTATACAATGTTTCTCAAGACACTTGGACCTAAATCAAACCCAAACCCAAGTTAGCCCAACTTAAACCCAAGTGAGCCAAATTGAACCTATGGCCTAACATAACCAATTTGAACCAAATGTGGCTAAACCAACCTTTCCACAACCACCATTTGAACTCTAGGAACCACCCTAGATCCACCTAGCTCAAGATAAGTGAGCCATGGACCAAGGGTCCCCCATTTTAATGGATTTCTTCCCTTAAGTAGTTAAATCCTCTTTTTCTTTACCCCAAAACCTCCCCACAACTGTTAATCACCATTAAACCCCGCCACCTGACGCACCTGACCTGAGGCCAGCTCCCCTGTCCTTGCTGGCCACCCTAGTCTTCGGAGAGGGTTAAAAAAGAGAGCCACCACCTACCTAAGCTCACCCAAACTCCCCCAATTGGCCACCTCAGCCAAATTAAACCTTGGGGCCTCTCTGCCCTCCACCTAAGCAAAAGAATTCACCCACCAAGTGAGCCCTAACTCAGCCCTATGGCCCTTGCCATATAATCCACAACTTTCTATCATGAGAGAAGTGTTGGAAAATTTCCTCATAGAACCTCCCCACATCACTCCCAAACCCTCTCCCAGGCTAGAGAAGAAGAACTGCACTGTTCTCCTGTCTTAATTCCCATTGAGTGAGCTCAAATTTGGAGTTCAATCTCAGGCCAAAAAATAGGATAACCCCATAAACTCCACAGAAACAAATTAAACTCACCCACACCTTCACCAGAGTTAGAGAGGAAGTTCCCCAGTGAAAGCCCCCTCACCAGCCCGTCATTTGCTCTAGAGGTGAAATACACCAAATCGGGTTTGGACGAAATCATACCTAGGCATTTCACCAGGGCAAGAGATTTAATCCGTAGCCTCTTGGAACTCCAACTAACGTGCCGATCACCTCTGATCGAAGCTTCACTTCTCAGAGCAAAGGAACCGTTGGATGGCGCGTGTATCGGATGGATGACCAGGATCCCGTCGAATGGAGGAATGGAACTTGTACCGCGGGCCGCATGGCTGCCGAATCAGATGGCGGTGCCGAATCAGGAGGAGATGTGTAGAGCTTTGACACGCCGTAGGATGTCGTGGTGTCACATCGGATAAGTAGAAAAATAGCTATTTTCTGAATTAATTAACTCCCTAAAACATTAAAAAGCATAACTTTGCATAAAAAATCAAGAAATTAAAAGAAAAATACCCTCTTGCTCAATGAACAGAGGAGAATAATATAGAAAAGAAGTTAAGTTATTTGGTTGAGTATTTAATTTTTAAAGATTTTAATACTGATCTGAGTATTTTAATTCTTCACTGACACACACAATTCACCATGGCATGAGATAATAGGCCTTTGTAGCCTCTGGTCTTGGTAACATTCACTGAATTTTTCAGGGCCAAAGGCTATGTCTATAACAAGTTAAATATTTTCTAAGTTTTTATGCCTGTTTTGGTATTTTAATTTCAATAATTAGCATACTATTTGGAAAATTTTAAGAAAATTAGGGTAGGTTCCCTATGACCAGAGAAACTCATGGAAATTAACTTATGAACCAAAGCATTATGAATAACCCTAATAGTTCACTTGACCAAAAATCAATATTGAATTAATTAAGACAAATAAAAAATCAAAATAACTTGATATCAATTCTCCACTGATTTTTAGGGTTAGAGGAACCCCCATAAAAAGTTTGAAATTAATTAAAAATGGTTTAACCCACTAAATGGATTTTCTAAATAACATAGCCAAAATTAAACTTAAAAAATTCATAAAACTTAAAATATATTTCAAAAATTCACCAAATTGATTTTGAGACCTCTCTGGTATTAGAGAAGTCTAAGAAAGTTAAAATTGGATATTTTCTAAAAACTTCATTTTTAACCCAACTTTTAGTATTTTAATATTTAAAAAATTATAAAAATCATTAAAATATTAAAATTCATAAAAATGTCATATTTTATCCCGTAATTACTTAGGAATCAACCAAATATTTTTCTTAAGTCCCAAAACAAAGATATTGAATTTTAAAGGCTTAAAGCAATTTTTAATGTTAAAAAATGGATTTTCTAACCTTTTCACTAAATTAATTCTAAAAATTCAAAGAAAAATGAGAAAAATATAAAATTTCTTTCTCTGAACTCCATGGGATCAGAGAGATTTATGAAAATTATAAAACCTTTTTTCCACTTTAATTTTATTTTATAATTAATTAATACATCAAAAATTAAAATAATTATAATAAATAAAATTAAATTCAAAAAAATACCAAAATTGGTCAAATGGTCTACTGGTTAGAAGAAACCTCCCATAATTTTCCTAAGGACAGACTCTTCTTCTTGGTCATGTTGTTGAATTTTCATTGAAAATCCTTATTTTCCATTAAAATAATTATATAAATTAAATTGAAATTTGGAAAATAACATTCTCTCGTCTAATGTCTTAATTTACATGTGAGTAAAGTGACATAAAATTTTCAAGTTCATTTGAGCTTGATTTGATGAAATATGAGATGAATAAGCTTAAGAGAGCATAATGGTAATTAAGGAATTTTAACCTTAATTAATCTTTAGGCTTAACCCAAGGGAGGGTAGAATATTTGATCATAATTTTCTATTTGGATGATTGAAACATAGGAAATTTAAGTGGTAGAAACTCATTAAACCACCTTAAACATTAAAGAAGAAACATTAATTAAATCACATAAAATTTGGAAGATTAATTAAAGCTTGAATGATTAAGATTAAGGGTGTGGTGCAAGAGGATTTTAATTCTTTAAATTGAACCCCTAATTAGTAATTTGATCAAAAATTATTTAAATATTATTTAATTGAATTCTAAAATGATGATTGAAATTAATATTTTAAGAAAAGAATAATTTTTGAAAATCTTATGATTGAACTAAAGGCATTAAAAGAAATTAATTTGAAATTGTCTAAAACTTAAATTAAAATGAGTTTAAAATATTAAGGCTAAATTGAAACATTTTAAGACATTAAAACTAATCTGAAATTGTTTGAAATTTAAATTAAAAAGAAATTTAAAATATTAAAGTTAATCTGGAATAATTCATAATTACAAAATTAAATAAAAATGAACCTAAAAAATTAAGAAAATTTGAAATAATAAAATTTAACTGGATTGAACAAGTTGAACTCTATTCCAAACTTAAAATAACTTAAAACACCTAAAAAGATCAACTAAAAGTTCATAACTAAATTACTTTAAACCATTAATTCCAACTCTAAGAGTGGTTAAATTCCTTAATAAACTAATTTGCCCCTAAAGGCTTTCACCTCTATAACTCTTAAATGAAACATCAAATGAAATGTCACGTTATTCATAGGATAATCAAACATTCTAGTTCACTGAGCACGAATCAAAACTTAACTAAATTCTCGGATGATCAATTCATTTATACGATGAAATTCATTTGGACTCAGAATAATCCCAACTGTGTATAAAAGATGTTCAAGACCCGTCCTAAGCACTTTCTCAACCTAATAGGATGATTTAGAAAAACAATTAAACTTCATTGTTCTTTGATGAAGAAAATCATCCCCAACAAAACACATGAACCTAGACATTATAGGAATTGACTAGTAGTAGGATTATGATTTTGGTAGACAACCAGAACCTTCCCTTAGCTTTACCTAGGTACTTACTGCAAGTTTATAAATGACGTAACATGTGTTTTAAGTGCAGGTGAAAATGGCGGGAATGCTTACCAGGTATGTGTTTAAGTTTATTTCAATTTAGATTTAGCAATTTAGTAAATGTTTTACTTTCCTGTACTTATAAATGCATGAAAATGATCGAACTCAGCATGTTTAAACAACTCAAAATTTAATCACCAACAAAAATAAAACTGCAATTACAACTAAAATCAAAACATCTAGTTGGATGATCAGGAATCCCTCGGATGTTGTAACCCACGTATTTCTAATGAGATTTCCCAAGGTCTAAATGAAAGTGTGGAACTCATTCAGTTGCATTTAGCAATTTCATTTGGACCAAGTGAATCCGATGAAAATAGCAGTACCGGGATGACGGAACTGTAGGATCTTAATCGGTTCTGCTTAATTAACTTTAAGATTTGTTTTAATTGAAATACTAAGCCATCTCAATTTTTAACCTTTCTAAACCAGAACACTTCTCTCATCTCTTGATTGTCACCTTCTGAAACCAAACCTCTGCAAGAACAAGAAGCTTAGAGCACTGTGGGCAGCACGACCATCTTTAACAGCAGAACTTGGGTCTACATCAGCAAAACTTTTCTTAGAATTAAATAACCAAGCAAGAGTACTTCGAGTTAGTTTGCCTAGTGCAACATAAATCCTCAACTTTTCGTTAGGCATTTGCATAATCATGTTATGAAAATTAAGCCCTAACCGGTCTTAGGACTCTGAGGTAGTCATTTGGTACGACATAAACCCTCACATCTTCGAGGCTATTTGCATGATTGCGTCATACAAATATAAGTCCTAATCAGTTAAAATTGGCAGGATTAAAATATTAAATAAACTCTCAAATTTAAGCTAAATAATAGGATATTCAGGAAGTCACCGAAGTTCGCTTCGGGTCCGTGACATCCCCTACATCTCTTCCTTTGGACTCTTAAAAATAAAATGTTCTAAATTTAAGCTATTCCCTAATTAAAATTCCAAAATCTAATTTGTTTGAAACCTTAAACTTTGAAATTCCTGAAAGCAAAACCACTGATCATTATCGAGAGTTTACTTAAGTGACTCCCATCATTTAAGATGTAATTAACTATAGGGGCTTGCCCTTATAGGGAACTTTAAGAACCCAGGTAATATAAACCCTGTTTAATTCCTTTATATTAAGAAGGGGAACTTGACAGCTTATAAAATTGGTTCGCAGACTAAACGGATGTCACAAATCTTCTAGTTTATTTAATCGAGCCCCATCATCAAACAGTGTGTCTATTCTTCAGGATAGATACACGGTTTGTGGTGTGGTGTTGTTTTATGTAAATTATTTAGGTTGTGAGATCGGTTTGATTTCATATCTCACATCTTAAAATTTTTAAATTTAAAATTATTTTCAAAATCAAGTGCTTCTTTCCGAATTATATATATTTAACTTAAACTAAAAATCTAAAATTTGCCGACAACTTTTGTAGGAGACCCCCCTTTTTAAAACACAGAACCTATAAATATGCTGACGTGGGTCAATGGGTTTGTCATTGGGTCAAAGATTGACCTTGTTGACCAAAGTTGACATTTTGGTCAAAACTTGACCTATTGGTCAATGAGTTTTTCATCGGGTCAAGGATTGACCATTTTGACCAAAGTTGACTTTTTGGTCAAATATTGAGTTATTGGGTCAATAATTGGTCATTAATTCAAAAATTAACTATTTTGATCAAAATTGACTTTTCGGTCAAAAGTGAACCAATTAGGCTAATGGGTTGGTCATTGGGCAAGGATTGATCATTTTGACCAAAGTTGACTTTCTGGTCAAAATTTGACCTATTGCGTCAATGAGGCGGTCATTAGGTCAAGGATTGACAATTTTGAGAAAAATTGACTTTTTGGTCAAAAGTTCACCTATTGGGTCAATGGGTTGGTCATTGGGTCAAGGATTAACCATTATGACGAAAGTTAACGTTTTAGTCAAAAGTTGACAAATTAAGTCAATGGGTTGGTCATTGGATCAAGGATTGACCATTTTCACCAAAGTTGACATTTAGGTCATTGTGTCAGAAATTGACCATTTTAACCAAAGTTGACTTTCTGGACAAAAGTTGACCTATTGGGTTAATGGGTGGTCATTAGGTCAAAAATTGACTATTTTGATTAAAAGTCAATTTTGGTCAAAACTTGACCAATTAAGACAATGGGTTTGTCATTGGGTCAAGTGTTGACCATTTTGACCAAAGTTGACTTTTTAATCAGAGAATGATTTATTGGGTCAAAAATTGGTCAATAGGTAAAAAATTGACAACTTTGACCAAAGTTGAATTTTTGGTCAAAAGTTAACCCATTGGGTCAATGGGTGGTCATTGGGTCAGAAATTGACCATTTTAACCAAAGATAACTTTATGGTCAAAAGTTGACTTATTTGACCAAACATGAATTTTTGGTCAAAAGTTAACTCATTGGGTCAACGGGGTGGTCATTGGGTCAGAAATTGACCATTTTGATCAAAGTTGACTTTGTAGTCAAAAGTTGACTTATTTGGTCAAAGAGTTGGTAATTGGGTCAAGAATTGACCATTTTTACCAAAGCTGACTTTTTTGGTTAAGGGTTAGTCATTAGGCCAACAATTGACCATTTTGACCAAAGTTGATTTTTTGGTCAAAAGTTGAGCTATTGGGTCAATGGGTGGTCATTAGGTCAAAAATTAACTATTTTGACCAAAAATGACTTTTTGGTCAAAATTTAACCTATCGGTTTAATGGGATTGTCATTGGGTCAAGGATTGATTATTCTGACCAAAGTTGACTTTTCGGTAGGAGATTAACTTATTGGGTCAATAACTGGTCATTAATTCAAAAATTGACTAATTCGATCATTAGGCCAAAAATTGACTATTTTGACCAAAATTAATTTTTTTGTCAATAGTTAACCCATTGGGTCAACATGGTGGTCATTAGGTCAAAAATTGACCATTTTATCCAAAGTTGACCTTTTGGACAAAACTTGTCCCATTTGGTCAATGAATTCGAAATTTGGTCAAGAATTGACCATTTTGACCAAAGATGTCTTTTTGGTCAAAAGTTAATTTATTGGGTCAATGGGTTGGCCATTGGGTCAAAAATTGATCATTATGACCAAAGTTGACTTTTTGGTTAAAAGTTGACTATTTTTACTAAAATTAACTATTTGGTCAAAAGTTGTCTTATTGTGTTAATGAGTTTGTCAATAGGCCAAGGATTGACCATTTTGATTAAAATTATCTTTTTGGTGAAAGATTGACTTATTGGGTCAATAATTGGTCATTAGGTAAAAAATTGACTATTTTGACAAAAATTAAATTTTTTGTCAAAAGTTAACCCATTGGGTCAACGGGGTGGTCATTGGTTCAGAAATTGACCATTTTGACCAAAGTTAACTTTTTGGTCAAAAGTTGACCTATTTGGTCGATTAGTTAGTAATTTTGTCAAGAATTGACTATTTTGACCAAAAATGTATTTTGACCAAAAATGCCTTTTTGGTCAATAATTGACCTATTGGGTCAATGGGTTGGTCATTGGGTCAAAAATTGACCATTTTGACCAAATTTAATTTTTGGCCAAAAGTAGACCTGACCAGGGAGATCTTTAAGTCAAAAATAGACTATTTTGACCAAAATTGATTATTTAGTCAAAAGTTGACTTATTGGGTCAATGGGTTTGTCATTGGGTCAAGGATTGACCATTTTGACCAAAGTTGACTTTTTGGTTAGAGATTCACTTATTGAGTAAATAATTGGTCAATAATTCAAAATTTGACTATCCTAACTAAATTGACTTTTGGTCGAAGTTAACTTATTTAGCGATGAGTTGGTCATTGGATTGAAGGATTGATCATTTTGACCAAAGTTGACTTCTTGGTCAAAAGTTGACCTATTGGGTCAATGGGTTGGTCATTGGGTCAAGGATTGACCATTTTGACCAAAGTTGACTTTTTGGTCAAAATTGGCTTACTGGGTCAATAATTGAGCATTAGGTAAAAAATTAACTATTTTGGCCAAGAATTTTTTTTGGTCAAAAGTTGACTTATTAGGTCAATGGATTGGTCATTGGGTCAAGGATTGACCATTTTAATCATTGTTGACTTTTGTCAAAAGTTGACCTATTGGGTCAATGGGTTGGTCAATGGGTCAAGGATTGAACATTTTGACGAAGTTGACTTTTTGGTATGAGTTTTACTTATTGGGTTAATAATTGGTCATTAGGTCGAAAATTAATTATTTTGACCAAAATTAATTTTTGGTCGAAATATAACCGATCGGGTCAAAGAGGCGATCATTAGATCGAAATTGATTGTATTTTGACCAAAGTTGACTTTTTTGTTAAAAGTCGACCTATTTGATCATTGAGACGGTAATTAGGTCGACAATTGACCATTTGACCAAAGATAACTTTTTATTGAAATTTAATCTATTAGATCGATGGGTTGGTCATTAGATTGAAAATTTATCATTTTAACTAAAGTTGACTTTTTGATCAAAACTTGACTTATTGGGTCGATGGGTTGGTCATCGAGTCGAAAAATTGACCATTTTGACCAAAGTTGACTTTTTGTTGAAAAGTTTACTGTTAGATCGATTGGTTTGTCATTGGGTCGAGGATTGACTTTTTGACCGAAACTTCACATTTTGGTCAAAAGTTGACTGTTAGTCGATGGGTTTGTCATAGGTCGAGGATTGACCATTTTAACCAAGTTAACTTTTTGGTGAGAGATTAACTTATTGGGTCAATAATTCGTCAATAATTCAAAAATTGACTATTTTGATCAAAAATGACTTTTTTGTCAAAAGTTGACCTATTAGGACAATGGGTTGGTCATTAGGCAAGGATTGATCATTTTAACCAAAGTTGACTTTTTGGTCAGAAGTTGACATATTACGTCAATGGGTTGGTCTTTGGAGTCGAGGATTAGTCATTTTGACCAAAGTTGACTTTTGGTCGAGAGATTGGCTTCGTTGGGTCAATAATTGGTCATTAGGTCAAAAATTGATTAATTTGACCAAAATTGTCTTGTTAGTCCAAAGTTGACCATTTTGACCAAAGTTGACTTTTTCGTCAAAAGTTGACCTTTTTAGTCAATGGTTGGTCATTAGGTCAAACTTTGACTATTTTTTCCAAAATTGACTTTTTGTTCTAAAGTTGACTTACTGAGTCAGTGCGTTGGTCATTGCGTCAAGAATTGACCATTTTGATTAAAGTTGACTTTTCGGTTAAAAGTTAACATAATGGGTCAGTAGGTTGTCATCAGGTCAAAATTTAAATATTTTGACCAAAATTGACTTTTTGGTAAAAAGTTGATCTATTGGGTCAATGTGTCGGTCATTGGGTGAAGGTTTGACCATTTTGACCAATGTTAACTTTTTCGTCAAAAGTTGACCTTTGGGTCAATGGGTTGGTCATTTGGTCAGAAATTGACCATTTTGACCAAAGTTGACTTTTTGATCAGAAGTTTACCTATTGGCTCATTGGGTTTGTCATTGGGTCAATGATTAATCATTTTGATTAAAGTTGACTTTTTGGTTAAAAGTTGACCTTATAGGTCAATGGGTTTGTCATTGGGTCAAGGATTGACCATTATGACAAAAGTTGATTTTTTTTGTCAGAGATTGACTTATTGGGTCAATAATTGGTCATTAGGTCAAAAATGACTATTTTGACCAATATTAAACTTTTGTCAAAAGTTGAACTATTGGGTCAATGGCGTGGTCTTTGAGTCAAGGATTGACCGATTTAAGCAAAGTTGAATTTTTCGTCAAAAGTTGATGTATTGGGTCAATGGATTGGTCATTGGGTCAAGGATTGAACATTATAACCAAAGTTGACTTTTTGGTCAAAAGTTGACCTATTGGCTCAATGGGTGGGTCAGTATGTCAAAAATGTACTATTTTAAGCAAAACTGACTTTTTGGTCAAAAGTTGATTTCTTGGGTCAGAAATTAACTATATTCACTAAAATTGACTTTTTGGTAAAAAATAGAGCTATAAGGTCAAGGATTGACCATTTTGACCAAAGTTGTTTTTTGGTCAAAAGTTTACCTATTTAGGTCAATAAGGCGGTCATTAGGTCAAAAATTGACAATTTTGAACAAATTTAACTTTTTGGTCAAAAGTTGACCAATTGGGTCAATGAGTTGGTCATCGGTTCAAGGATTAACCATTTTGGCCAAAGTTGACTTCTTAGTTAAAATTGACAAATTTGGTCAATAGGTTGGTTATTGGATCAAGTATTGACCATTTTCACAAAAGTTGACATTTATGTCATTGTGTCAGAAATTAACTAATTTGACCAAATTTAACTTTTTGGTCAAAAGTTGACCTTTTGGGTCAATGAGGTGGTCATTAGGTCAAAAATTGAGAATTTTGACCAAAATTGAATTTTTAGTCAAAAGTTGTCCTTTTAGGTCAATGAGTTGGTCATTGGGTCAAGCATTGACCATTTTGACCAAAGTTGTCTTTTTGGTCAAAAGTTGAACTACTGTGTCAATGGGTTGGTCATTAAGTCAAAAATTTACTATTTTGACCAAAATTGACTTTTTGATCAAATGTTGATATTTTGGGTCAGTGGGTATGTCATTGGGCCAAGGATTTACAATTTTGATTAAAGTTGTCTTTTTGGTTAAACTTGACCTATTAGGTCTATGGGTTTGTCATTGGGTCAAGGATTGACCATTGTGACAAAAGTTGATTTCTTTGTCAGAGATTGACTTATTAGGTCAATAATTGTTCATTAGGTCAAAAAATGACTATTTTAACCAAAATTAAACTTTTGTCAAAAGTTGAACTATTGGGTCAATGGCGTGGTCATTGAGTCAAGGATTGACCGATTTGAGCAGAGTTGACTTTTTGGTCAAAAGTTGACCTATTGGGTGAATGGATTGGTCATTGGGTCAAGGATTGAACATTATAACCAAAGTTGACTTTTTGGTCAAAAGTTGACCTATTGGGTCAATGGGTGGGTCATTAAGTCAAAAATGTACTATTTTAAGCAAAACAGACTTTTTGGTCAAAAGTTGATTTATTGGGTCAGTGGGTTGGTCTTTGGGTCAAGGATTTACCATATTGACCAAAGTTGACTTTTTGGTCAAATGTAGACCTATTAGGTCAACGGGTTTGTCATTTGGTCAAGGATTGACCATTATGACAAAAGTTGATTTTTTGGTAAGAGATTGACTTATTGGGTCAATAATTGGTCATTAGGTCAAAAATTGACTATTTTGACTAAAATTAACTTTTTGTCAAATGTTGACCTATTGGGTCAATAGCCTGGTCATTGAGTCAAGGATTGGCCATTTTGAGCAAAGTTGACCTTTCGGTGAAAAGTTGACCTCTGGGTCAATGGGTTGGCCATTGGGTCAACGATTGACCATTATGACCAAAGTTGACTTTTTGGTCAGAGATTGACTCATTGGGTCATTAGGCCAAAAATTGACTATCGTGACCAAAATTGACTTTTTGTTCAAAAGTTAACTTTTTTGGTGAATGCATTGGTCATTGGGTCAATAATTGACCATTTTGACCAAAGTTAACTTTCTGGTGAAAAGATTACTTATTGGGCCATTTGGTTGGTCATTGTGTCAAAAACTGATAATTTTGACCAAAGTTGACTTTTTCATCAAAAATTAGACTATTTGTTAAATGGGTGGTCATTAGGTTAAAATTTGACTATTTTGACCAAAATTGACTTTTTGGACAAAAGTTGACCTATCGGGTCAATGGGTTGGTCATTGGGTCAAGGTTTGACCATTTTGACCAAAGTTGACTTATTGGTCAAAAGTTGACCTATTGGGGCAATGAGTTGGTCGACCATTTTGACCTAAGATGAATTTTTGGTCAGAAGTTGACTTATTGGTCAATGGGTTGGTCATTGGATCAAAAATTGACCATTTTGACCAAAGTTGACTTTTTGGTCGAAAGTTGACTTATTTGGTCAAAGTGTTGGTAACTGGGTAAAGAATTGACCATTTTGACCGAAGACAACTTTTTGGTCAAAAGTTGATTTATTAGGTCAATGGGTTGGTCATTGGGTCAAAAATTAACCATTTTGACCAAAGTTGACTTTTTGGTCAAAAGTTGACTTTTTAGGTCAATGGGCTTGTCTTTGGGTCATGTATTGACCATTTTGACTAAAGTTGAGTTTTTATTCAGATATTGACTTATTGGGTAAAAAATTTGTCATTAGGTCAAAAGTTGACTATTTTGACAAAAATTGAATTATTGGTCAAAAGTTAACCCATTGGGTCAGAAATTAACCATTTTAACCAAAGATTTCTTTTTGGTCAAAAGCTAGCCTATTTTGACCAAAATTAAATTTTTTGTCAAAAGTTAACCAAAGTTGACCATTTTGACCATTTTGACCAAAGTTGACTTCTTGTTCAAAAATTGACTTGGTCAATGAGTTGGTAATTGGGTCAAGAATTGACCATTTTAACCAAAGTTGACTTTTTGGGTTAATGGATTAGTCATTAGGTGAACAATTGACCATTTTGACCAAAGTTTACTTTTTGGTCAAAACTTGACCTGTTGGGTCAATGGGTGGCCATTAGGTCAAAAATTAACTATTTTGACCAAAAATGACTTTTTGGTCAAAAGTTTACCTATCAGGTCAATGAGTTTGTCATTGGATCAAGGATTGACCATTTTGACCAATGTTGACTTTTTGGTCGAAGATTGACTTATCGGGTTAATACTTGGTCAGTTATTCAAAAATAGACTAATTTGGTCATTAGGTGAAAAATTGACTATTTTGACTAAAATTAAAATTTTTGTGAAAAGTAGACCCATTGGGTCAATGTGGTGGTCATTGGGTCAGAAATTGACCATTTTGACCATAGTTGACTTTCGGTTAAAAGTTGACCTATTTGGTCAATGAGTTGGTAATTTGGTCAAGAATTGTCCATTTTGACCAAAGTTGACTTTTTGGTTAAAAGTTGATCTATTGGGTCAATGGGTTGGTCATAGGGTCCAAAATTAACTATTATGACCAAAGTTGACTTTTTGATCAAAAGTTGACCTATTGGGTCAGTGGGTGGTCATTCCATCAAAAATTGACTATTTCACCAAAATTAACTATTTGGTTAAAGGTTGACCTATTGTGTTAATGAGTTTGTCATAGGGTCAAGAATTGACCATTTTAATCAAAATTGACTTTTTGGTGAGAGATTGACTTATAGGGAAAAAATTGGTCATTAGGTCAAAAATTGACTATTTTGACCAAAATTAAATTTTTTGTCAAAAGTTAACCCATTGAGTCAACTGGGTGTCATTTGGTCAGAAATTGATCATTTTGACCAAAGTTGACTTTTTGGTCAAAAGTTGATTTATTTGGTCAATGAGTTGGTAATTTAGTCAAGAATTGACTATTTTGACCAAAGATGTCTTTTTGGTCAAAAGTTGATCTATTGGGTCAATGGGTTGGTCATTGAGTCAGAAATTGACCATTTTCACAAAAGTTGACTTTTTGGTCAAAAGTATATTGAGTCACGGGGAGGTCATTAAATCAAAAAATGATTATTTTGACCAATATTGATTATTTGGTCAAAAGTTGACCTATTGGTCAATGGGTTTGTCATTGGGTTGAGGATTGGCCATTTTGACTAAAGTTGACTTTTTGGTCAGAGATTGACCTATTGGGTAAATAATTGGTCATTAATTCAAAAATTGACTATATTGACCAAAAGTGACTTTTTGGTCGAAAGTTGACCTATTAGGCCAATGAGTTGGTCATTGGGTCAAGGATTGATCATTTTGACCAAATTTAACTTTTTGGTCAAACGTTAACCTATTGGGTCAATGAGTTGGTCATTGGGTCAAGGATTGACCATTTTGACCAAAGTTGACTTTTTGGTCAAAAATTGGCTTACTGAGTCAATAATTGGTCTTTAGGTTAAAAATTATCTATTTTGACCCAAATTAATTTTTTGGTCAAAATTTGACCTATTAGGTCAATGGGTTGGTCATTGGGTCAATGAATGACCATTTTGGCCAAAGTTGACTTTTTAGTCAAAAGTTAACCTTTTGGATCAATGGGTTGGTCATTGGGTCAAGAATTGACCATTTTGACCAAAGTTGACTTTTTGGTCTGAGATTGACTTATTGGGTCAGAAATTGATCATTGGGTCAAAAATTAATTATTTTGATCAAAATTAAATTTTTGGTCAAAAGTTGACCCATTAGGTCAACGGGGTGGTCATTGGTTCAGAAATTGACCATTTTGACCAAAGTTGACTTTTTGGTCAAATATTGATCTTGTTGGTCAAAAGTTGACCTTTTTGGTCAATGAGTTGGTAATTGGGTCAAGAATTGACCGTTTTGACCGAAAAAACTTTTGGGTCAAAATTTATTCTATTGTGTCAATGGGTTGGTCATTAGGTAAAAAATTTACCATTTTGACTAAAGTTAACATTTTGGTCAAAAGTTAACCTATTGGGTCAATCAATTTATCATTTTGACCAAAGTGACTTTTTGGTCAAAAGTTAACCTATTGGATCAATGAGTTTGTCATTAGGTCAAGGATTGACCTTTTTGACCAAAGTTCACATTTTGGTTAAAAGTTGACCTATTGGTCAATGGATTTATCATTGGGTCAAGGATTGACTATTTTGACCAAAGTTGACTTTCTGGTCAGAGATTGAGTTGTTGGCTCAATAATTGGTGATATTTCAAAAATTGACTATTTTGATCAAAATTGACTTTTTGGTCAAAAGTTGACATATTAGGTCAATGGTTTGGTCATTTGGCAATGAATGATCATTTTGACCTAAGTTTACGTTTTGGTCAAAAGTTGACCTATTGCGTCAATGGGTTGGTCATTGGGTCAAGGATTGGCCATTTTGACCAAAGTTGACTTTTTACTCAAAGATTGACTTACTAGGTCAAAAATTGGTAATTAGGTCAAAAATTGACTATTTTGACCAAAATTGACTTTTTGGACAAAAGTTGACCTACTGGGTCGATGCGTTGGTCATTGGGTCGATGCGTTGGTCATTTTGACCATGTTGATTTTTTGGTCAAAAGTTGTCCTATTTAGGTCAATGAGGCGGTCATTAAGTAGAAACTTGACAATTTTGAGAAAAATTGGCTTTTTGGTCAAAAGTTGACCTATTGGGTCAATGGGTTGGTCATTGGGTCAAGGATTATCCATTTTGGCTAAAGTTGACTTTTTAGTTAAAAGTTGACAAATTGGGTCAATGGGTTGGTCATTGGATCAAGGATGTACCATTTTCACCAAAGTTGAAATTTAAGTCATTATGTAAGAAATTGACCATTTTGACTAAATTTGACTTTTTGGTCATAACTTGACCTTTTGGGTCAATGAGGTGGTCATTAGGTCAAAAATTGATAATTTTGACCAAAATTGACTTTTTGGTCAAAAGTTTTCCTTTTCGGTCAATGAGTTGGACATTGGGTAAGGGATTGACCATTTTGACCAAAGTTCACTTTTTGGTCAAAAAGTTGACCTATTGGGCCAATGGGTTGGTCATTGTGTCATGGATTGACCATTCTAACCAAAGTTGACTTTTTGGTCAAAAGTTGACCTATTGGGTCAATAATTGGTCATTAAGTCAAAAATTTACTATTTTGATCGAAATTGACTTTTAGGTCAAAAGTCGATTATTGGGTCAGTGGGTTAGTCATTGGGTCAAGGATTTACCATTTTGACCAAAGTTGATTTTTTGGTCAAAAATTTACCTATTGGGTTAATGGTTTTATCATTGGATCAAGGATTGACCATTTTTACCAAAGTTGACATTTTGGTCAGAGATTGACTTATTGGGTTAATAACCGGCTATTAGGTAAAAAATTGGCTATTTTGCCTAAAATTGACTTTTTATTCAAAAGTTAACTTATTTCGTAAATGCGTTGGTCATTGGGTCAAGAATTGATCATTTTGACGAAAGTTGACTTTTTGGTCAAAAGTTGACTTATTGGGTAAAATGGTTGGTCATTAGGTCAAAAATTGACCATTTTGACTAAAGTTGACTTTTTGGTCAAAAGTTGACCTTTTTGGTCAATGGGTGGTCATTAGGTCAAACTTTGACTGTTTTGACTAAAATAGACTTTTTGTTCTAAAGTTAACTTATTGAGTTAATGAGTTGGTTATTGGGTCAAGAATTGACCATTTTGACTATAGTTGATATTTTGGTCAAAAGTTGACCTATTGGGTCAATGGGTTGGTCTTTGGGTCAAGGTTTGACCATTTTGACTGAAGTTGACTTTTTCATCAAAAGTTGACCTATTGGATCAATGGGTTGGCTATTTGGTCAAAATTGACCATTTTGACCAAAGTTGAATTTTTGGTCAAAAGTTTACTATTGGGTTAATGGGTTTGTCATTGGGTCAATGATTAACCATTTTGACCTAAGTTGACTTTTTTGTTAGAGATTGGCTTACTGGGTCAATAATTTATTATTAAGTCAAAAATTGACTATTTCAACTAAAATTGACTTCTTGGTTCAAAAGTTGACCAACTGGGTCAAGGATTGACCGTTTTGATCAGAGTTGTCTTTTTGGTCAAAAGTTGACCTATTTAGGTCAATGAGGTCGTAATTAGGTAAAAAATTGACAATTTTGAATAAAATTGACTTTTTAGTCAAAAGTTGACCTTTTGGGTCAATGGGTTGATCAGTGGGTCAAGAATTAACTATTTTAACCAAAGTTGACATTTAATCAAAAGTTGACAAGTTGGGTCAACATGTTGGTCATTAGATCAAGGATTGACCATTTTCACCAAAGTTCACATTTAGGTCACTGTGTCAAAATTTGACCATTTTGACCAAATTTGACTTTTTAGTCAAATGTTGACCTTTTGAGTTAATGAGATGGTCGTTATGTTGAAAATTGAGAATTTTGACCAAAATCGTCTTTTTGGCCAAAAGTTGTCCTTTTGGGCAATGAGTTGGTCATTGGGTCAAGGATTGACCATTTTGACCAAAGTTAACTTTTTGGTCAAAGGTTGGCCTATTGGGTCAAGAAATGGTCATTGAGTCAAAAATTTTCTATTTTGACCAAAATTGACTTTTTACTCAAAAGTCGATATATTGGGTTAGTGGGTTGGTCATTGGGTCAATGATGTACCATTTTGACCAAAGTTGACTTTTTTGTCAAAAGTTGATCTATTGGGACAATATGTTTGTCATTGGGTCAAAGATTGACCATTATGACAACAGTTTATTTTTGGTCTGAGATTGACTTATTGGGTCAATAATTGGTCACTACGGCAAAAATTGACTATTTTAACCTAAATTAACATTTTGTCAAAAGTTGACATATTGGGTCAATAGCCTGATCATTGGGTCAAGGATTGACCATTTTGAGCAATGTTGACTTTTTGGTCAAAAGTTAACCTATTGGGTCAATGGGTTGATCATTGGGTTAAGCATTGACCATTATGACCAAAGTTAACTTTTTGGTCAGTGATTGACTTATTGGGTCAATAATTTGTTATTAGGTCAAAAATTGACTATTTTGAACAAAATTGTCTTTTTGTTCAAAAGTTGACTTATTGGGCGAATGCATTGGTAATTGGGTCAAGAATTGACCATTTTGACTATAGTTGACTTTTTGGTCAAAGGTTGACCTATTAGGTCAATAGGTAGTCGTTAGGTCAAAATTTGTCTATTTTAACCAAAATTAACTTTTTGGACAAAAGATGACTTATTGTGTCAATGAGTTGGTCATTGGGTCAAGGTATGAAAATTTTGACCAAAGTTGACTCTTTGGTCAAAAGTTGACCTAGTGGGTCAATGAGTTGGTAATTGGGTGAAGAATTGACCATTTTGACAGAAGTTGATTTTTTGGCCAAAAGTTGACTTATTAGGTCAATGGGTTAGTTATTGGGTCAAAATTGACCATTTTGACCAAAGTTGACTTTTTGGTCAAAAGTTGACCTATTTTGTCAATGGATGGTCATTTGGTCAAATTCTGACTATTTTGACGAAAATTGACTTTATGTTCAAAAGTTGACTTATTGAGTCAACGTGTTGGTCATTGGGTCAAGAATTGACCATTTTGACTAAAGCTGACTTTTTGGTCAAAAGTGGACCAATTGGGTCGTTGGGTGATCATGAGGTCAAAATTTGGTTATTTTCATCAAAATTGACCTTTTGGACAAAAGTTGACTTATTTGGTCAATTGGTTGATCATTAGGTCAAGGTTTGACCATTTTAACCAAAGTTGACTTTTTAGTCAAAAGCTGACCTATTAGGTCAATGGGTTGGTCATTGGGTCAGAAATTGACCTTTTTGAATAAAGTTGACTTTTTGGTCAAAAGTTGACCTATTTGGTCATAAAGTTGGTAATTGTGTAAAGAATTGACAATTTTGACCGAAGATGACTGTTGGCATCATTTTTTTTATATATTACATGCATGGGATGTCCATTCAAGCATACAAGGGTTGACAGGCGTTACTCGAAGCATCGCGTGGGAAATTAGCTCAAATTGGCTCATCCACCTGCTAGCTTGTTCAGATGACCTCGAACGATGAAACAGACCACGCGAATGTGTCCGGAACATCAATATTAGCTAGGAAGGACGTCTATTTTGCTACGGCTTTGCGGGCGGGGTAAAAATTATGCAAATTATCATTTTTAGCCCGATTGTCAGAGAGTTACTCGAACGACTTCGGATGACCAAACAGATCACACGATTGTGTCCGGGACGTCGATTTTACCTACGGAGGATGTTCATTTTGCTATGACATTGCGAGCGGGCCTAAAATATGCGAATTATTCTTTTTTGGCCCATTTGCTCAAAAAGAGGCCCGAGCGGCCCCGAACGACCCCGGATGAAGAAACGGACCACGCGAGTGCGCCCGGAACGTCGATTTTAGCTAAGAGGGACATCCACTTCGCTGCGAGTACGTGCACGAGCTAAAAATTCACGGAGGATAATAATAATAATAATAACTCCCCTCTCTCTCTCTCCCCCCTATTTTTCCATCGCAATTCCTCCCGGTCGCGAGGATTCCATCCGCGACTCGGCCGCCGGCCCATCTGATTCGCGAACCACAGCTTCGGGTCGACCTCCCACCCGCCCGGCCTTCTCCTCGCCGGCAAAGACCGCCACCTCCTCCTGCCGGTGGCAAAAGACCCCCGATCTCCTCCTTCGCGGCGTGCTCAAGCCTGAGCGCAGCACGACGAGCGAACGAAGTTGTACCGACCTCGATTACCTCTCGGCCGGCGTTCTTTCCCCTCCAGCCTCCGGTAAAGCCTATCTTCCACCGATCTTACCTCCTAGTCTTAGTCTTGTGGCGTGACTTTTTTTTTACGAAACAACCACCTTCTCCCTCGCGTCCTATCGTCCGCACTCCTCGCCGGCGATCCAGCCACAGTTCGAGCCCACAGGCCACCCTCGCTGGCCATTCACCTACTTTGAGAGAAGAAGCTCAACCGAGCTCTCCTCCTTATTTTCTTCGCTCTTGGTGCGCGCCGTCAACGAGCTAGTCTCTACGCATCACCGTCGTACCTCCCCGGCCACCAGATACTTTGTCGGAGCACCTCGAAGTCGCGGGACAACGGACGTCATCACTGTTCGAGGAGGTGCGAGCGTCTTTCACCTCGTGGTTTCCCCTCTGTCGCCGTCGTCGAGAGACCCGTCCCGCTAAGGTATATGTTTTGATGCATTTTTATTATGCTCGAATTATTTATTTTGATACATCGCATATCTCACGTATTCCTCCCTTGTTTGCGTGGTTTTGTTGCGAGGTATGTCTCTTGCCCTCATTGTGTCGTATTTTCCTCGTTGCATGATTTATTGCGAGGTGCGTTGGCGCACGGACCGAACACCGGCGGTTCACCGGAATCGAGGGCTCTTCTTCAGCATAAAGAGAACGCGTCTTCAACCTTCGCGGTGGTGAGATTTTCCTATCCCTTAGCCAGCCTTAGGTTTAGTCCGGTCTAGGCACGTGGGTTCAATCGCCCACGTGGTGTGGAGGTGCCGGACGACATGTGTCGACCGGTCGAGCCGCCTATGTGATGGATCGTTGATTTACCTAGAGTGAGCCGTAGGTTAGGAATCCTATGCGTTGGCTAGTCTTATTCGTAGCCGAGCGATTTCCTGTTGTAAGCTTTAGGCTTTAGTCCTGCTGGATTGGAATCCCAATTTCCCATGATTTTGGCGCTCCTAATCTCCCTTGGAGGGATTAGTTGAGTTCGATCTTAGAGGACGGGAAAAGCTTTGTAGCTAGTCGAGTCTATAAGATCGGGGTGTTCGTAGAGCGGAAAAAGCTTTGTAGCTAGTCCACCCTACGAATGGTGGAGAGTTTCCCCATGAGAAATCGGAGCGGAAACCCTCTACGAAGCCATGCCAAAGCTGGAGGCGGCGATGCCGCGGTCCGAGTGCGTCGACCACAGGTACCTATGTGAGGTCGTTAGGATGAGTTCGACATGTCGTCGACCGTTTAGGTTACATCGCATGTGCATGGATCATCTTGTTGCATTTTTGCATGTGGTCATTTGTTGCATTGTATGCATGTTCGCATGAGCACTTCGGGTTGATCGAGCGTACGGGCCGATCCCCGATCCTCGGTTGGGTTCGATCTACGTCCCGAGTTGATCACCTATCCTTTAGGGTCGGATTGGTTACCCCGAACTAATCCACCCATTTCTTTGGTCCGACCGAGCCACCACGGTCCGGTCGGCCGATCATAGTACATGTTCGTATGCTTCGCATCTTATTGCATGTTTATATGCATGTGCATGTTGGTCGATTGCATGTTGCACCATATTACGCACTCTTTGCATTTACATTTGCACCGCACTTTTATGATTCTCCATAGTGAGAATTATTCCACCTACGGAGTCACTTTGCCCCCTTGACATACTCATTTGCTCGGGCCGCTGCCGTTACGGCATGCCCACCTCCGGGCCGCTGCCGCTACGACATGCCCACCTTCGGGTCACTACCTCCTTGGCATACCCATCCTTTGGGCCGCTGCCTTCAGGGCATTCCCGCTCTTTTCAAGTCACTGCCTTTATGGTATACTCACCATCACCACTTTGGTGCATTCTCTTTGCATGTAGTATCCTTGCATTTTGCATGATGTGTGTGCTTTCCCTTTTGGGTGCCCGTTGTGATTATTTCGTACTTCTGTCGAGCAATCACAATGTGGGCTTCTTGCATGACTGTTTGCGTACCCATTCCTCAATGGCTTGTCCTACTCGTTAGGAGAGTGACCCCGTGTCGGTCGCGATGCCTTAACGAGCATTGCTTGCTGGGTTGATCCCAATGAGAAATGCGAATTAAGTCATCGGGATCGGCACAAGTATGATTGTGCTAAGGATCCATTGGATCTAACATGTGTCACCCTTCTTCGTGACGCCCTTTAGATCCTTTGGATCTTTAGGATGGGGCCGGTATGGCGACCCTGTCAAAGTCATACTATACCCGGACTTACTCGCACTTAGGCACGAGGTTTGTGCACTTTCGTTAGATGGTGTGCTATGGCTAGGACTTAGGTTGCTAGGTAGTCTTTTTGATGCTCGGTATTGTTCTTTGATAGATTGGTTGCCACTAGCCAAGTATCTTTCTTATGCACTTTGCTCGTGATGTGATTGCATGCTTCATATGTATGGTAGTGTGTTAGGGCGCTTTTACGCGGGGAGCCATGCTTATTTATACACACACACGAATGCTGTATGGGGGAGCAAGTGATGATTTCGACATTTTTGTTTGCGAGTCTTATTAGCTCCCCCATTTATAAAGCATGGCTCATTATACGTCTTTTGCATGTGAGTTTTTCCCGCTAACACTTATTTTCATGCAGGATTGAGTCTAGGAGAGTCCTGTAGCAGAAATAAGATACAGGCACGGGTTCCAAGGCGTTTGGCGTAGGAACCACGTGGAGGGGACTAGGAGCTGATGCTCGTGCCCTGTATCTTAATTCTGCATTTTCATATTAATGTATAGAATTAGGACCGGGCATGTATATGCGAAGTCCGGCCGCATTTTTTTTTCTGGATTATGTTGCCGGTCCAACGACATTTTGGCCTCTTTTATTTTATTATGGAGTGTTTTCTTTCTTGCTTTTATTACATATTCACATGCACGCATGTGTTTTCCTTGTTTCTTTACGTGATGCGGGATTTTGCGATATCATTTAGGCTCTTTAAGGACCACTAAAATTGTAAACTTTATATGTTAAAAATCCTATAAAATATTCAAGATAAATGAATTTTAGGATTACAATATTCAAGATTTTAAAATATGCGCTTTTACTTTCTTGCATGGCCTTCGGGCCGGATTTTAAATGGGTTGCATTGCATGTCTATCACCCAAGTCATACTAATAGGGCCTCCACATTACTTAAGGACCGCTGCGAGATAGCTGCATTCATATTTGCATGTCCGAGGAGGAGTCCGTGCTTCTCCGATACGGCCGGCCCAACATACCTTTATAGGTGGTTGTCTAGTGCGCCAAGGGTGTTAGAAGGCTCCCCAGACCCGGACGGGGTGTAAGTCCTTTCGTTTGGAGCATTTGCGGCTTTGTGGCCGAACCTCCCTTTTCTTCTTTCTCGAGGCATCCTTGCCACTTTGGCGAGTGTGAGACCCGCCTCTTGGAGCCCCAGACTATAGTCGTAGGATAGAGTTTCCTTCCTTTGACCTTAGGGCTACGAGGTCCCCGTGGATAATGCAATTCTTGGATTGCGGCCAGGGATCTCAGGATGTGTTGGGTCGACTACCTTCAGGTTCGGGTAGACTTAGGGTCCTACTGCTTCGGATGACGGGTTTGTGATACCCCGACTTGGCTACCTCTACCCCTTTAGGATTTATTTTTCCTTCCTTTGACTACCCCTGTTGAGCCTTTTCGCTCCTTGACTTCGTTGATATCATTTTGACGGCCCGATGCCAATGAGCTGCCGCCCGTTTGGGATACGACGATTTGTCCTCTACCCTTATGGCCGGACGTGCTTTGACGTGTTAGGATACCCACCATCGAGATGATTTAGGTTATTCTGTGGGTTTCGTATGCTGATGAGCCACTACCCCATTTGGGATGTGAGAGACTCACTCTCTACCTGATGGCTTAGCGAGAGCTTTGAAGCGTGGAGACTTTCCCACACAGAATAATCTCCCTTTGATTGCCTATACCCTAGGTCTTTGATAATATAAAGCGAAACTCCTTTTATCGAGAGTATTTTTGGGTATCCCCCAAGATGTAATTAACCAGTAGGAATACGTTCCTCTGGGAGTGCTCTTGACCCCATAACAGGTACACACACTTGACTCTCTGGTTATGGGTAGTCTACGTAGATGCTTCTTTGCGGATATCGGATCAAGGTGCCTCTGCCCGATCTTGTTTGGGCGGACATGCTTGACTTATCCTTGCGAGGTTTATCGCACGTAGACTCTGCATATTTTTCTTTTCTCTTGTTTGTCATTTTTGTCATATGTCCCTTCTTAATCGGTTCCTCTCCTCTTCGAATCACTTATTTGATTCGGGAGGGAGATTTATTCGAATAATGGAAGTATACGACGGCCGACATAGTTGCGACTCCTTTTAAATATATATATATATATATATATATAATAAAAAAAGAGAGAAAAACAAACTGGCGACTCCGCTGGGGAGGAGTCTCTCTCTCCATACTTGGAGCTTCGCTTTTCCTGGGGTTATAGCCTCTCTCCATACTTGGAGTTTCGCTCATATTATCGTGATCTGGTTCTCTTCCTTCGAGTCACAATTGAGCCTTTTGTGAGACCTTGGTTTTCAGTCTATGTATCGGTTGCTAGGGGTAGCAACTCGATGCATTCTGTCCCTTCTCTCACCCTCGACATTTCGGTTGCAGCATTATCGCATGCATCGATGTAGTTGTAGTTTTGTGATTGGTTTCTTGACCTTTCCTTATTTTTGATCATTGTACCTTTTTACCCCGCTACGCGAAAGAGCAGAAAGATGGATATGATCGTTGCCGCCAGGGAGAGCTCTTTCCCCTCTCCCCAAGCGTTTTTGTGCTTCTGAGGGTGTCATAACCTTCAGTTCCTACTCAGTTTGAGGCATTATCTCTGTGCCCTCCCCCTTAAAAGGAGAGACGTGCACATTGAGTCTTTCATACTCCATTTGAGGCATTTTCTCTATGCCCTCCCCCTTAAAAGGGGAGACGTGCATATTGAGTTGTTCTTACGCTCCCTCAGACGTTTTGCTCTATGCCCTCCCTTTTAAAAGGGGAGACATGCATATTGAGTTGTTCCTGTGCTATCGGAGGCGTTTTCCTTCGTGTCCCCCCCCCCTTTAAAGGGGAGTTGTACACATTTGGCTGTTTTTGCTGTGGTGGCTCGCGTCGCGTTCGCTTCTTTTGCAAAAAAAGGACGACGCTCGATAGCGATGCGTCGCTGCACCTGACGGTCTTTTCTAGACTTGTCCCTCCGTGTTCTCACGTGTATCCTTGCCATGGCGGTGAGTTTTCTTTTAGCGGTAGGTTTGTCACTCACGTCGTCGTTGTGACATTTGTCCCAACTCTCTTTCTGTTCTAGTTTTCCCTAAGGATCCACCTGTCCCTCGATTAGGCAGGAAGGCCATGAGGACCAGGAATAGATTGCTGCAAATTTAGTAGCATTGCTTGTATCAGGTTTCTATACCCATTTTTACTCCCATTTAGGAGGTGCCTTCGGCCCTCGTTTGGAGTCATGTTTGCTACTGTCCCCGTTGAGCGGACCACATCCTTATTGGACATTTGCTACGTGCCCCCCCTTTGAAGAGGAGTTGTGCATGTAGTACTACTTTCGTTGTAGCAACCTGCATTGGTGTTACTTTTCCCTTAAGGAAAGAACTAGTGCTAGATGGCGATATGCTATAATGCTCTTTCCTGCTTACTAGCCTCTATTTTAGTCCTTCCATATGTTTAGGATTTCCATCCTCACGGATGTTGCATTATGTAAGAGTCTTAGAGTTACCGATTATAGTACGGTCCTCCGGCGGTGTGGATCGGGTCCACCGCCGTGATTTATTTTGGTTCCGGCCCAAGATTTATACTTAAATCTTGAAGGTTGAGAATCACATTTCTCGTCCTCCGACATTGTGGACCATGTCGACGTCATGGCTTGTTTTGGTTCGGCCGGGATGAGTGCTAAATCCCGTCGGTCGAGAATCACCTCTTCATCTTACGGCGATGTGGACCATGTCTCCGCCATGACTTGTTTCGGATTCAGCACGGGATAACGCCCGAATTCCATTGGGCGAAAATCATCTTCTCTCCTCTGTCTGGTTATGTGGACTACAATCCGGTCGGGTTTGCTTGAGATTCTTCCCTCCTCAGGATGCGAGTCATTCTCGCCTTACAGATCCGTCTTGTTGTTGCTACCACGAGTTCTCGACTTAGAAGATCGTAGGAGCATCTTCCTCTTTAAGTGGAAATGTTTTTGTTGGTTTGACGATTATCCGAGACCCGGTTGTTCTTGTTTCTGCGAGGTCTCGCTTGTCCCTACATTAGGCGAGGGCGTCCGGAAGAATAGGAACGGGCTAGCTGCCACGACCATAGTAGGCTGATTCAGCCACAGGTCTCTTTACCTGTTGAGACTCTAGTTTCCTCTTTGAGAGGACAGGGTCCTATTTCTAGAGATGAATTCCTTGCTTAGATCTCTGAAATATCTAAGCATGTTGTGTAAGAACTCCTCTACTTACCATACCCCACGATGCTTATAGTAGGATACCGAGATATACCTCTCAGTCCACTACGAGATCTGGATGTTTGCCATCTGTTGTACAAGCCATGAGACCCGCCGATGTGTTGCATGGAACCCTTGGCGTGGTATTTAGTGCCACTTACCAGATGTTGCGCCAGGTATCATTGATGATCCTGTTGGAGTGGATTTCGCCCATATTTGATGTGCTAACTCTTTCCTAAAATCACGAGGAAAAGTTTGTGGCTTCCTCTTCATCGCGCTAGATGAATTTGTCCTATGTCGATAAAGGGAGATCCGGGGCATACCCCATCGATTCCCTTCTTATTTGAGGACATAAGTTGATCGCCGTACTTCGGCGAATACTCATTGGGTTGGCAAATTCATGCCACCATGTCTCTTGATATTCCGACGCTACATGTAGAATGACTTTCCACATTTGACAGCGAGGAGTTTACTTGCCTTCGCTTTGAAGAGTGCTTTATTCGACCTCTTTCATTTATTAAGCAAGGCTATAGTTGAAGTTTTATACTTCGATTGGGGACACCCAAAAAAAAATCTTTTGTTGATAACATGTTGTATTGACTAGTCCATTTTGCTAGCCTTAGTCGATCCATGTTTAGCTGGGTTGCACATCTCTCGAGTGCTGTTTGAGAGTGCCTCATTTGATTTAAGCTATGTTTGCCTTTTGGCTAAGCTCTTGATGAGAGCATTTCTTTGCTAAGACCAACTTATTTGTCTAGCATTTTATTTAGTCAATCTACTTTGAACCTGACTAGGATTTGGTGCCTCACCCATCTAGAATCTCATTGACATTTTAGTCTGTTCTTGGTGAGAAAGCATCACTGTGAGATGGATTCATCTCCTATATCCAACCTCGTGGATATTTTGTTTAACTTGGTTGATTCTTATCACCATGTTAATATTCATGTTGAACTGATTAAAACACTTTGTCATGATAAATCAATCGATGACTCATCGGGATACATTGATATCCGACACTACCGGTTAGACCTCGCTGCTTATCTAACCGAGAAATACCCTGACCAAGAGGCAGTGGCTTCTTATCCCTGTACCTCTTGATATTTCGGCTCCATTTACGAGGTCGTTGAGACGCTTCAGAAAGGAGCTGTGCTCCTTAGTTGATCTTATCTTGGATTTTCCTTCGATGTTTCTTGAGGTTGAATCTATGATAGATCCTGAGGATGGGTTTAAGCCAGACCATGTATGCACCTTCTTAGGATTTGCTGATCTTCATGGTTCGGGGGATTTGAATTATGTCTTGATGACCGAATCTCTTACTTTAATGAACTTTCACCTAAGTCACGGGAACACCTCGGAGTGACTAGATGGGTGTCGTTGAGATGTGAGTAGTTTCGAGACTATTTAGATCTCTTACTTTTCCATTCGGCTAGGCCAGGTGAAAGCTTGACAAGTAATGTACCATAAAATTCTAAGAATGTTTCTTCAGGAGATTTTTGAGTCAGAGTAAATTACTTTATAACAAAAAGAAGCTCACTAGATATAGTAATTCTCAGGAGAGATTAAAAAAAGTGTGAAAGGCTTCAAAATTAAAAAAATAAAAAAAAGAAAGAAAAAAAGATTGAAAGAAAAAAAAATGATCAACACTCCTGAGAAGAAGCTTGAGGTGAGTAGGAAATCAAAAATTTTGATATAAAGAACCTTTTGATTTCAAAATTCTCCTGGTAAGATCCTTAGAATATTAAGGTTCAGATAATTGCTTAAGTGACATTGGGATGATTGATAAATTAGTAATGGATTTAAAGACATCTCCAAAATGAAAACATTTTCTTTACACCCGGATACGAACGACGAGGCATATCTAGGCTAAGGGTGAAAATAATTAAAGGATAGGGACTAGGGAAGAGTACTTAAGGAAAATCCCACTGGACTGCAGATTTTGCAAATCTCATATTTTGCATGGTATATCTAGTCATGAGTCTAGGATGCTTACTTGAGAGCTCCACTTACCAGATTGAGTAGGCAAGTCACGCCAAATCGTTCCCCATAACGACTTATGTTGGGAATAATATAAAAAAATAATAATATTTAATGCCAATGAAAAAATATAAATGGCATGGAAGGCTCTCAATAGCTTTGTGGGCATGTTGTACGACATACCGTACACCCACATTATATCGCGCTTGATGCGTTGACCCTGCTGGGTCCGAGCGGTCCTTCCTTGGAAGTTGACTCTCTTTTTGTGTGTGGACTTTTCACCCACCACCCTTATGCACTATGTGTCGACCCTGCAGGTCCGGCGACGCTTACTTTGGAAGAAAGGTTTGCCATCTTGTGGGCTCTCTACCCACCATCTTTACGCTTTATGCGTCGTCCCTTTGGGTCCGGCAGCCCTTCCTTTGGAAGAAAGGTTTGCCATCTTGTGGGCTCTTTACCCACCATCTTTATGATTTATGCGTCTACCCTCTGGGTCCGGCAGTCCTTCCTTGGAAGTTGACTATCCTTCTTGTGTGTGGACTCTTCACCCACCACCCTTACGTACTATGTGGCGACCCTTTGGGTCCCGTGGCCCTTCCTTCGGAAGAAGGGCTTGCCATCTTGTGGGCTTTTTACCCACCTTCTTGTACACTTTATGTGTTGACCTTCGGGTTCTTGGCAGTCCTTCCTTCGGAAGTTGACTAGCCTTCTTTGTGGGTATGTTGTACAACCTTGTACACCCACCCATTCCTTTGCTTCATTGCAAGTAAGAGAGGTCTTGTGCATCTCTTAAAGCCGATTGCTTGAATTGCTAAACGGATAAAGTGGAAGTCTTACGAGCGGCTTATACACGGTGCGACCGATAATCGGTGTAAGAGAAGCCAGTACTTCTCTTATCTTTTCTCTTTGGCTCCTCGCTTTGAGTGGGTTCGAGCAAGTGTGTCCCACCCATCATAAATGAGTGTGGTAGATACATTTGTCCCTCTCGTCACGGTGAGAGTGGAAGATACCCTCTTTTTGGAGGATTTGAGCCTAGCTTTATGATTAAGCAGTTATGGTTATCATACCTTGCTAAGCTAACCTTCGCAATATCTCGATTAACAGAGTTAATTTCGATTGATATTTGCCTTATGCGAGAAAGCTATGCCCTTTCCTAGCATTCTTGTTCTGTTACCCATTCTACATAGGGTCCGAACTAAGCACCTTTTTTCATGGATATGCTAATCCCGCTCACTTCAGATGATCGTGGCGTATTCCCTCTTAAGGGATATGTTTTGGTTTGGTCTTATGGCTAAATACCATTTGGTTGGTTCGCTCTATTTTGCCCAACCTTTCTCAGGTGTCTCGACTGACCATAGTTAAGTCCGATTGATACCTCTTTTGTGCGGGAAAGCCATACTTCTTTCCTCGACACCTCTATTCGGTTGAGCGCCCTGTGTGGTTCTGAATTAGAATCTTCCGCTCATTTCAAATGAGTGTGACATTTTCGCTCTTAGGAGGATGTTTTTGGGTTGGCCTGAGAGCCATATACCCCTACGGTTGGAATGCTATGTTTTTGACCAACCATTCTTAGATACTGCGGTAATTCCCAAGTGGAATTCATTCTACCGAATTTCTGGTAGCAGTATCGTATAGGGTTGGTATGTTTTGACCATCCACCCTCTTTGATATTCTTGACTCGGTCAGTTTTCATTGCCTTGTTGGAGCAACATGTTATATCGATTTTAGACTTTCTCTATTCTCTATTCGATCCATGTCGCTAGTCAGTTGCACTTCTGAGGCATGACGTTCGCCTCGGTATTGTCCCCGATAGGAATTGCCTTAGCCAGTTCTTGCAGAAAATACCAGTTGAGCTCTCCTTAGCGATAGCTACTTCGCTAGTTCTGAGGACCCTTTTAGCGAGACTTATTTCGCTATTGCTTGCTTAAAGCACTCTACATTTGGACTTGTGAGTCCACCTCGATGATATTTCGATTGGCTTGGTTGGTTTGGTCCGCCTCATTGAATGACATGTTGTATCAGTCGCTCAGTTGATCCATGTCTACACCAGGATATTTGATGCCTCCCAGCATAATTATTTGCTAAATGGGAGAATCCCGTGCGAGATTTGTCTCGCTAGTGCTTACATAAAAGCACTTTATTGGTTAGACCATTTCAGTTACCTAACCCGTTGATTCTTTCGATTATTTAGTTAGTTCTGTCTACCACATCGAATAACATGTTGCATCGAATTTATCGCCGATCTATGTTTGGCCGGAGCGCTCTATGCATCCAGCATATACTTCGAGCATGATACCTCAGGCTATTTTAGCCATATGGTTGCTCATTCGGTGCATAGACAGGATACCTCCCCTATCCTATTTGATATTTTCGACTACTTCGGTTGGTTTTATCCACCATATCGAGTCACATGTCATATCGATTTTAACACGGATCCATGTTCTTTCGGAGCGTTTTGACATCCGACTATACTTTGAGCATGTTGCCTCAGGCTGTTGCGCCATATGACTTCTCATTTGATGTGTAGGCAAGATGCATAACTCTTGTCCTTTCTGATGCTTGGCCATAATACATACCTTCTATGCCATTTGATATGTGAAGTAGGGTACATACCTCCTACTTTACTTGATGTGTAGTCAGGATACATACTTCATGGACTACTTGGATTGGGATATATACCTTCCTGATCATTTGATGTTCCGATCAACGAGCCTTATTGCCTTCACTTGGCCGACCCTTGATGATAAGACCTTATTATGAGGCACGTCGGGTTTCGTAGCCATTTGGCTTTGAGGTCTCTCGAACCGCATGCCCATTTCGACTGGTTCTCTTATGAGAGCATTTTTCGGCTTTACATAGCCATATACCTTGATGTTTCTTGAGCCACATGACACTTTAGTCGGCTCTGTACAAGAACATTTCATCCTTTGACATTTTGGCCCCGTAGTCATTTGATACGACACATCTCGAGCTATATGGCGCTCTAGTCAGCTCTTATCAGGACATATTGTATTATCCAGCTCTTTAGCCTTTCGATACTTCTCGAACCACATGTCCCTTTTGGGCCGGTTCATTTACAAGAGTATCCCGTCTCCGGACACTTTAGGCTTTCAAGCCATGTTCCTCGAGCCATATGACACTTTAGTCGGCTTTGTTATGAGGATACCCTGTCTTTTGACAACTTTACCTTTATGGTCGTTTGATACGACACATCTCGAGCAATATGGCACTCTAGTCAGCTCTTATGAGGACATATTGTCGTATCAGGCTCATTAGCCTTTTGATACTTCTCAGACCATATGTCCCTTTTGGGCCGGTTCATTTACGAGTGTATCCCTTTTTCAGACTTTCCTTGGGTCATGCCTCTATGGCCTCTGAACCCAGCCCTAGGTTATGCCTTTAAGGCCTCTGAACCTATTTTTGTGGTTATGCCTTTATGGCCACTGAACCACTGTGTTTGGTCATGCTTTCACGGCCTACGAACCACCTCTCTCCTTTTCCTTTTGGGTCAACCATACTTTATACTCATTGGTTTGATCGCCACCTCGATCGGGATATATTGTGCTTTATAGCCACCTGATTAAAGTGATGGGTGTTTCTTCTCAAGGAGATCAGTAGACTCGCAATCGGGGTCTCTTTCAGAGGAAACATAACAGGAGATTTTGTCACAGGAGATGACTGAGTTTTCTCCCTGACTGTTTCGAATGTGGTCAGGTATGGGGTTTTCATCGATTCTGTTGTTTCAAATGAGGTCAAACAGATTGATATTGCCATTTCGAATAAGGTCAGGCAAAACCCCAGCCAAACATGTCAAGTTTATCTGGCCTGGCTGGATCCTTCTCTCCTACCGTTTTGAATGTGGTCAGGTACGGGATTTTCATTGATTCTGTTGTTTCGAATGAGGTCAGACAGATCGATATCGCCGTTTCGAATGAGGTCAGGCAAATCTTTTCTCAGTCATACCATGTCCAGTTTATCTGGCCTGGCTGAGCTCTTCGATGGACAGTTAGCTTCGACTGCTGACCACCACCCCTGGCCATACCCTGCCCAGTTTTTCTGGCCTGGTTGGGATCCTTTGTGGTTATGCCTCTATGGCCTCTGAACCACCCCCTAGGTCATGCCTCTACGGCCTCTGAACCTATTTTTGTGGTTATGCCTCTACGGCCTCTGAACCACCCCCCTAGGTTATGCCTCTACGGCCTCTGAACCTATTTTTGTGGTTATGCCACTACGACATCTGAACCACCCTTTCAGGTTATACCTTTAAGGCCTCTGAACCTATTTTTGGTGATTGACCAGTCATGACAGGTTAGCCACACCCTCGACCATACCATGCCCAGTTTATTTGGCCTGGTCGAGCTTGCCTTTACTCTTTTCTTGGGATGTCACATCGACTACCAAGAGATGCTCTCTTTTAAGGATGCTTCCAACAAGTGCACTGTGCCTCAGCGGTACACCACACTTGTTGGGGGTCCTTTGTTGGCATCATTTTTTTTATATATTACATGCATGGGATGTCCACTCGAGCATACCGGGGTCGACAGGCATTACTCGAAGCGTCGCGTGGGAAATTAGCTCAAATTGGCTCATCCACCTGCAAGCTTGTTCAGATGACCTCGAACGATGAAACAGACCACGCGAGTGTGTCTGGAACATCGATATTAGCTAGGAAGGACGTCTATTTTGTTACTGCTTTGCGGGCGGGGTAAAAATTATGCAAATTATCGTTTTTAGCCCGATTGTAGAGAGTTACTCGAATAACTTCGGATGACGGAACGGATCACACGATTGTGTCCGGGACGTCGATTTTACCTACGGAGGATGTTCATTTTGCTACGACATCGCGAGCGGGCTTAAAATATGAGAATTATTCTTTTTTGGCCCATTTGCTCAAAAAGTGGCCCGAGCGGCCCTGAACGATCCCGGATGATGAAACGGACCACGCAAGTGCGCCCGAAACGTCGATTTTAGCTAAGAGGGACATCCACTTCGCTGCGAGCACGTGCACGAGCTAATAATTCGCGGAGAATAATAATACTAATAATATTATTATTATATAATATATATATATATATTATATTATATATTATTATTATACCTAAATTAACTCCCCTCTCTCTCTCTCTCTCCCCCCTATTTTTCCATCACAATTCCTCCCAGCCGCAAGGGATTCCATCGCGACTCAGCCGCCAGCCCATCCTGTTCGCGAACCCTAGCTTCGGGTCGACCTCCACCAACCGCCGGCCTTCTCCTCGCCGGCAAAGACCGCCACCTCCTCCTGCCGGTGGCCGAAGACCCCAGATCTCCTCCTTCGCGGCGTGCTCAAGCCTGAGCGCAGCACGACGAGCGAACGAAGTTGTACCGACCTCGATTACCTCTCGGCCGGCATTCTTTCCCCTCCAGCCTCCGGTAAAGCCTATCTTCCGCCGATCTTACCTCCTAGTCTTAGTCTTGTGGCGTGACTTTTTTTTTCGAAACAACCACCTTCTCCCTCACGTCCTATCGGCCGCTCTCCTCGCCGGCGATCCAGCCACAGTTCGAGCCCGCCGGCCACCCTCGCCGGCCATTCACCTACTTTGAGAGAAGAAGCTCGACCGAGCTCTCCTCCATATTTTCTTCGCTCTTGGTTCGCGCCGTCGACGAGCTAGTCTTTACGCGTCACCGTCGTACCTCCCCGGCTACCAGATACTTAGTCGGAGCACCTCGAAGTCGCGGGACAACGGACGTCTTCACTGTTCGAGGTGCGAGCCTCTTTCACCTCGTGGTTTCCCCTCGGTCGCCGTTGTCGAGAGACCCGTCCCGCTAAGGTATACGTTTTGATGCATTTTTATTATGCTCGAATTATTTATTTTGATACATCGCATATCTCACGTATTCCTCCCTTATTTGCGTGGTTTTGTTGTGAGGTGTGTCTCTTTCCCTCATTGCATCGTATTTTCCTCGTTGCATGATTCATTGCGAGGTGCATTGGCGCACAGACTGAACACCGACGGTTCGCCGGAATCGAGGGCTCTTCTTCAGCATAAAGAGAACGCGTCTTCAACCTTTGCGGCAGTGAGATTTTCCTATCCCTTAGCCAACCCTAGGTTTAGTTCGGTCTAGGCATGTGGGTTCGATCGCCTATGGGCGGTGGAGGTGCCAAACGACATGTGTCGACCGGTCGAGCCGCCTATGTGATGGATCGTTGATTTACCTAGAGTGAGTCGTAGATTAGGAATCCTATGTGTTGGCCAGTCCTATTCGTAGCCGAGCGATTTCCTATTGTAAGCTTTAGGCTTTAGTCCTGTTGGGTTGGAATCCCAATTTCCCACGGTTTTGGTGCTCCTAATCTCCCTTGGAGGGATTAGTTGAGTTCGTTCTTAAAGGACGGGAAAAGCTTTGTAGCTAGTCCGTCCTATAAGATCGGGGTGTTCGTAGAGCGAAAAAAGCATTGTAGCTATTCCACCCTACGAACGGTGGAGAGTTTCCCCTACGAGAAACTGGAACGGGAAACCCTCTACATAGCCACGCCAAAATTGGAGGCGGCGATGCCGCAGATCCAAGTGCGTCAACCCTAGGTACCTATGTGAGGTCGTTAGGATGAGTTCGACATGTCATCGACTGTTTGGGTTTCATCGCATGTGCATGGATCATCTTGTTGCATTTTTGCATGTGGTCATTTGTTGCATTGTATGCATGTTCACATGAGCACTTCGGGTTGATCGGCTATCCTGGGCCGATCCCCGATCCTCAGTTGGGTTCGATCGACTGTCCCAAGTCGATCACCTATCCTTTAGGGTCGGATTGGTTACCCCGAACTAATCCACCAATTTCTTTGGTCCGAGCCGGCCACCACGGTCCGGTCGACCGATCATATTACATGTTCGTATGCTTCTGCATCTTATTGCATGTTTATATGCATGTGCATGTTGGTCTGATTGCATGTTGCACCATATTCTGCCTCTTTGCATTTACATTTGCACCACACTTTTATGATTCTTAATAGTGAGAATTACTCCACCTCTGGGTCACTGCCCCCTCGACATACTCATTTGCTCGGGCCGCTGCCGCTACGGCATGCCCACCTTCGGATCACTGCCTCCTTGGCATACCCATCCTTTGGGCTGCTACCTTCATGGCATGCCCGCTCTTTTCGAGTCACTGCCTTTATGGTATACTCACCATCACCACTTTGGTGCATTCTCTTTGCATGTATCATCCTTGCATTTTGCATGATGTGTGTGCTTGCCCTTTTGGGCGCCCGTTGTGATTGTTTCGTACTTCAGTCGAGCAATCACAATGTGGGCTTCTTGCAAGACTTTTTGCTTACCCATTCCTCGATGGCTTGTCCTACTCGTTAAGAGAGTGACCCGGTGTCGGTCGCGATGCCTTAACGAGCATTGCTTGCTGGGTTGATCCCAATAAGCAATGCGAATTAAGTCATCGGGATCAGCACAAGTATGATTGTGCTAAGGATCCATTGGATCTAACTTGTGTCACCCTTCTTCGTGACGCCCTTTAGATCCTTTGGATCTTTAGGATGGGGCCGGTATGGCGACCCTGTCAAAGTCATACTATACCTAAACTTACCCTGCACTTAGGCACTAGGTTTGTGCACTTTCGTTAGATGGTGTGCTAGGCTAGGACTTAGGTTGCTAGGTAGTCTTTTTGATGCTTGGCTATTGTTCTTTGATGGATTGGTTGCCCTAGCCAGGTATCTTTCTTCTACACTTTGCCTGTGATGTGATTGCATGCTTCATATGTATGGTAGTGTGTTAGGGCGCTTTTTTGGAGGGAGCCATGCTTATTTATACGCACACACGAGTGCCGCTATGGGGGAGCAAGTGATGATTTCGACATTTTTGTTTGCGAGTGCTATTAGCTCCCCCATTTATAAAGCATGGCTCCTTATACGTCATTTGCATGTGAGTTTTTCCCCCTAACACTTATTTTCATGCAGGATTGAGTCATTTTCTTTTTCTTTGTACTTTTAGAGTCTAGGAGAGTCCTGTAGCAGAAATAAGATACGAGCAAGGGTTCCAAGGCGTTTGGCGTAGGAACCATGTGGAGGGGACTAGGAGCTGATGCTCGTGCCCCGTATCTTAATTCTGCATTTTCATATTAATGTATAGAATTAGGACCGAGCATGTATATGCAAAGTCTGGCCGCATTTTTTTTTTGGATTATGTTGTCGGTCCAGCGGCATTTTGGCCTCTTTTATTTTATTCTGGAGTGTTTTCTTTCTTGCTTTTATTACATATTCGCATGCCTGCATGTGTTTTCCTTGTTTCTTTCACGTGATGCGGGATTTTGCGATATCATTTAGGCTCTTTAAGGACCACTAAAATTGTAAACTTTATATGTTAAAAATCCTATAAAATATTCGAAGATAAATGAATTTTAGGATTAAAATATCCAAGATTTTAAAATATGCACTTTTACTTTCTTGGATGGCCTTCGGGCCGGATTTTAAATGGGTTGCATTGCATAGGCTATCACCCGAAGCCATACTAATAGGGCCTCCGCATTACTTAAGGACCGCTCGAATAGCTTGCATTCTTATTTGCGTGTCCCGAGGAGGAGTCCCCGTGCTTCTCCGACTCTGGTGGCCCAGACATACCTTTATAGGTGGTTGTCTAGTGCGCCTAGGGTGTTAGAAGGCTCCCCGACCCAGACAGGGTGTAAGTCCTTTTGTTTGGAGCGTTTGCAGTTTTGTAGCTGAACCTCCCTTTCTCTTCTTTCCTGAGGCATCCTTGCCACTTTGGCAGGTGTGAGACCCACCTCTTGGAGCCCCAGCTTATAATCATAGGATAAAGTTTCCTTCCTTTCACCTTAGGGCTACCGAGGTCCCCGTGGATAATGCAATTCTTGGATTGCTGATCGGAAATCTCAGGATGTGTTGGGTCGACTACTTTCACGTTCGGGTAGACTTAGGGTCCTACTGCTTCGGATGACGGGTTTGTGATACCCCGACTTGGCTACCTCTACCCCTTTAGAATTTCTCCTTCCTTCCTTTGACTACCCCTGTTGAGCCCTTTCGCTCCTTGACTTCATTGATATCATTTTGACGGCATGAGCTACCGCCAGTTTGGGATACGACGATTTGTCCTCTGCCCTTATGGCCCGGACGTACTTTGACGTGTTGGGATACCCCTGTCAAGATGATTTAGGTTATTCTGTGGGTTTCGTATCTTTGATGAGCCGCTACCCCATTTGGGATGTGAGAGACTCACTCTCTGCCTGATGGCTTAGCGAGAGCTTTGAAGCGTCGAGACTTTCCTACACGGAATAATCTCCCTTTGATTGCCTATATCCCAGGTCTATGATAATATGAAGCAAAACTCCTTTTATCGAGTGTATTCTTGGGTATCCCCCAAGATGTAATTAACCAGTAGGAATACGTTCCTCCGGGAGTGCTCTTGACCCCATAACAGGTACATACACTTGACTCTCTGGTTATGGGTAGTCTACGTAGATGCTTCTTTCGCGGATATCGGTTTAAGGTGCCTCTGCCCGATCTTGTTTAGGCGGACATGCTTGACTTATCCTTGCGAGGTTTATCGCACGTAGACTCTCCATGTTTTTCTTTTCTCTTGTTTGTCATTTTTGTCGTATGTCCCTTCTTAATCGGTTCCTCTCCTCTTCAAATCACTTATTCGATTCGGGAGGGAGATTTATTCGAATAATGGAAGTATACAATGAGTGACAAGCTGGCGACTCCTTTTAAATAAATATATATATATATATATATATATATAAAATAAAAAAAGAGAGAAAAACAATGACTTTATGGTAAAAAAGTTGATCTATTAGGTCAATAGGTTGTTCATTGGGTTAAAAATTGACCATTTTGACCAAAGTTGACTTTTTGGTAAAAAGTTGACGTATTCGGTTAATGGGTGGTCATTAGGTCAAAAATTGACTATTTTGACCAAAAAGTCAATTTTGGTCAAAAGTTGATGTATTGTATCAATGGGTTTGTCATTGAGTCACATATTGACCATTTTGACAAAGTTAACTTTTTGGTCAGAGATTGACTTATTGGGTCAATAATTGGTCATTAGGTCAAAAATTGACTATTTTGACCAAAATTGAATTTTTGGTCAAAAGTTATCCCATTGGGTCAACGGGGAGGTCATTGGGTTAGAAATTGACCATTTTCACTAAGGTTACTTTTTGGTCAAAATTTGACCTATTTGGTCATGAAGTTGGTAATTGGGTTAAGAATTGTCCATTTTGTCTGAAGCTGAGTTTTTGATCAAAAGTTGATCTATTGGATCAACGGGGTGGACATTGGATCAGAAATTGACCATTTTGACCAAAGTTGACTTTTTTGTCAAAAGTTAACCAATTGGGCAAAGGGTTGGTCATTGGGTAAAAAATTGACCATTTTGACCAAAGTTGATTTTTTTGTCAAAAATTAACCTTTTGGGTCAATTGGGTTTGTCATTGGGTCTAGGATTAGCTATTTTGACCAAAGTTGAATTTTTGGTCAGAGATTAACTTATTGGGTCAAAAATTGGTCATTAGGTCAAAAATTGACTATTTTGACCAAAAGTGAATTTTTTGTCAAAAGTTCACCCATTGAGTCAACGGGGTGGTCATTGGGTCAGAAAATAACCATTTTGACCAAAGTTAACTTTTTTGGTCAAAAGTTGACCTATTTGGTTCATGAGTTGGTAATTTGGTCAAGAATTGACCATTTTAACCAAAGATGACATTTTGGTCAAAACATGACCTATTGGGTCAATGGGTTGGTCATTGGGTCTGAAAGTGACCATTTTGACTAAAGTTGACTTTTTGGTCAAAAGTTGACATATTTGGTTAATGGGTGGTCGTTAAGACAAAAATTGACTATTTTGACAAAAATTAACTATTTGGGTAAAACTTGACCTATTGGGACAATGGGTTCGTCATTGGGTCAAGAATTAACCATTTTTGACCAAAATTGACTTTTTGGTCAAAGATTGACTTATTGGGTCAATTATTTGTCATTAATTGCCTATTTTGACCAAAATTGTCTTTTTATCAAAAGTTGACCTATTAGGCCCATGGGTTGGTCATTGGGTTAAGGATTGAATATTTTGACCGAAACTAACTATTTAGTCAAAAGTTATCTATTGGGTATTTGAGTTGGTCTTCGGGAGAAGGATTGACCATTTTGACAAAAGTTGACTTTTTGGCCAGAGATTGGTTTACTGGATCAAGAATTGGTCATTAGGTCAAAAATTGACTATCTTGACGAATTTTTTTTTTGGTCAAAAGTTGACCTATTGTGTCAATGGGTTGGTCATTGGGTCAAGGATTGACAATTTTGACCAAAGTTGACTTTGTGGTCAAAAGTTGACCTACTAGGTCAATGAGTTGGTCATTGGGTCAAGGATTGATCATTTTTACCAAACTTGACTTCTTTTTCAGAGATTGACTTATTGCATCAATGATTGGTCGTTAGGTCAAAAATTGATTAGTTTGACAAAAATAAATTTTTTGGTCAAAAATTAACACATAGGGTCAACGGGGTGGTCATTAGGTCTGAAATTGGCCATTTTGACCAAAGTTGACTTTTGCTCAAGAGTTGACTTTGGTCAATGAGTTGCTAATTGGGTCAAGAATTGACCATTTTGACCGAAGATGAATTTTTGGTCAAAAGTTGATCTATTGGGTCAATGAATTGGTCATTGGGTTAAAAATTCACCATTTTGACCAAAGTTGACTTTTTGGTCAAAAGTTGACCTATTGGGTCAATGGCTGGTCATTATGTCAAAAATTGACTATTTTGATCAAAAAGTCAATTTTTATGAAAAGTTGACCTATTGGGTCAATGGGATTGTCATTGGGTAAAGGATTGAACATTTTGACCTATTTGGTCAATGAGGAGGTAATTGGGTCATGAATTAACCATTTTGACTAAAGATGACTTTTTTGGTCAAAAGATGACCTATTGGGTCAATGGGTTGGTCATTGGGTCAAAATTGACCACTTTGACCAAAGTTAACTTTTTTGTCAAAAGTTGACCTATTGGGTCAATGGGTGGTCATTAGGTCAAAATTTGACTATTTTGACCACAATTGACTTTTTGGTCAAAAGTTGACTATTAGGTTGATGGGTTTGTCATCGAGTCGAGGATTAACCATTTTGACCAAAGTTGTCTTTTTGGTCAGAGATTAACTTATTGGGTCAATAATTTGTCATTAGGTCAAAAATTTATTATTTTGACCAAAATTAATTTTTTGTCGAAATTTTACCCATTTGGACCAAAGATGACTTTTTAGTCGAAAGTTGACCTATTAGATCAATGAGTTGGTCATTGTACTAAAAATTGACCGTTTTGACCAAAGTTGACTTTTTGGTCAAAAGTTGACCTAATAGGTCAATGGGTGGTTATTAGGTAAAAAATTAACAATTTTGACCAAAATTGACTTTTTGGTAAATGTTTGACCGATTTGTTCATAGTGTTTATCGTTTGGTCAGGGATTGACTATTTTGACTAAAGTTGACTTTTTTGTTAGAGATGGACTACTTGGTTCAATAATTGGACATTTTTTCAAAAATAAACTATTTTGACAAAAATTAACTTTTTGGTCAAAAGTTAACAACCTTTTAGGCCAATGGGCCGGTCATTGGTTCAAGGATTAATCATTTTGACTAAAGCTAACTTTTTGTTTAAAAGTTGAACTATTGGATCAATGGATTGGTCATTGGGTCAAGGTTTGACCATTTTGACCAAAGTTGACTTTTTAGTCAGGGATTGACTTACTTGGTGAATAATTGGTTATTAGGTCAAAAATTAACTCTTTTGACCAAAATTGACTTTTTGGTCGAAAGTTGACTTATTGGATCAATGGGTGGTCATTAAGTAAAAAATTTACTATTTTAACCAAAATTGACTTTTTCGCCAAAAGTTGACCATTTGGGTCAATTGGTTTGTTATTGGGTCAAGGATTGACCATTTGACCAATGTTCACTTTTTGGTCAAAAGTTGCCTTTTGGGTCAACAATTCATTATTAAGTTAAAAATTTACTATTTTGACCAAAATCGACTTTTGGGTCAAAAGTCGATCTATTTGGTCAGTGCGTTGGTCATTGGGTCAAAAATTGGTCATTAAGTCAAAAATTTAATATTTTGACCAAAATTAACCTTTTAGTCAAAACTCGATATATTGAGTCAGTGGGTTGGTCATTGGGTCAACGATTTACCATTTTGACCAAAGTTGGCTTTTTGGTCAAAAGTTGACCTATTGGGTCAATGGGTTTGTCATTGGGTTAGGGATTGACAATTATGACTACAGTTGATTTTTGGTCCAAGATTGACTTATTGGGTCAATAATTGGTCGTTACATCAAAAATTGATTATTTTGAGAAAAATTAAATTTTTATCAAAAGTTGACAAATTGGGTCGATGGCCTGGTCATTGGTTCAAGGATTAACTATTTTGAGCAAAGTTGACTTTTTGATCAAAAGTTAACCTATTGGGTCAATGGGTTGGTCATTGGGTTAAGGATTGTCCATTATGACCAAAATTGACTTTTTGGTCAGAGATTGACTTATTGGGTCAATATTTGGTCATTATGTAAAAAATTGACTATTTTGACCAAAATTTCTTTTTGTTCAAAAGTTGACTTATTTGGTAAATGCGTTGGTCATTGGGTCAAGAATAGACCATTTGGAACATAGTTAACTTTTTTGTCAAAAGATGACTTATTGGGTCAATGGGTTGGTCATTGGGTCAAAAATTGTCCATTTTGACCATAGATGACTTTTTGGTCAAAAGTTAACCTATTTGGTCAATGGGGGGTCTTTAGGACAAAATTTGACTATTTTGACCAAAATTGACTTTTTGGACAAAAGTTGACCTATTGGGTCAATGGGTTGGTCATTGGGTCAGGGTTTGATCATTTTGACCAAAGTTACTTTTTTGTCAAAAGTTGACTTATTGGGTCAATGAGTTAGTAATTGAGTCAAGAATTGACCATTTTGACTAAAGATGATTTTTTGGTCAAAAGTTGACTTATTGGGTCAATGTTTTAGTCATCGGGTCAAAAATTGACCATTTTCACCAAAGTTGACTTTTTGGTCAAAAGTTGACCTATTTGATCAATGGGTGGTCATTAGGTTAAACTTTGACTATTTTGACCAAAATTAACTTTTTGTTTAAAAGTTGACTTATAGAGTCAATGAGTTGGTCATTTAGTCAAGAATTTACCATTTTGTCTAAAGTTGACTTTTTTTCAAAAGTTGACTTATTGAATCAATGGGTGGTCATTAGGTCAAAATTTGACTATTTTGACCAAAATTGACCTTTTGAACAAAAGTTGACTTATTGTGTCAATGGGTTGATCAGTAGGTCAAGGTTTGACCATTTTGACTAAAGTTGACTTTTTGGTCAAAAGTTGACCTATTGGGTCAATGGGTCGGTCATTGGGTCAGAAATTGACCATTTTGAACAAAGTTGACTTTTTGGTCAAAATTTGACCTATTTGGTCAAAGAGTTGGTAATTGGGTCAAGAATTGACCATTTTGACCAAAGAAGAATTTTTGGTTAAAAGTTGATCTATTCGGTCAATGGGTTGTTCATTAGGTCAAAAATTGACAATATTGGCCAAAGTCGACATTTTGGTAAAATGTTGACCTATTGGGTTAATGGGTGGTCATTAGGTCAAAAATTTACTATTTTGACCAAAAATCCAATTTTGGTCAAAAGTTGACGTATTGGGTCAATGGGTTTGTCATTGGGTCACATATTGACCATTTTGACCAAAGTTGACTTTTTGGTCAGAGATTGACTTACTGGGTCTAATTGGTCATTTGGACAAAAATTGATTATTTTCACCAAAATTGAATTTTTGGTCAAAAGATATCTCATTGGGTCAACGAACGGGGAGGTCTTTGGGTCAGAAATTGACCATTTTGACTAAGGTTGACTTTTTGGTCAAAAGTTGACCTGTTTGGTCAATGAATTGGTAAATGGGTCAAGAATTGTCCATTTTGACTGAATATGAGTTTTTGGTCAAAACTTGATCTATTGGATCAACGGGGTGGTCATTGGGTCAGAAATTGACCATATTGACTAAAGTTGACTTTTTGCTCAAAAGTTGACATATTAGGTCAATGTGTGGTCATTAGGTTAAAAATTGACTATTTTGACCAAAAGTGAATTTTTGGTCAAAAGTACACCCATTGGTCAACGGGGTGGTCATTGGGTCAGAAATTGACCATTTTAACCAAAGTTGACTTTTTTGGTCAAAATTTGACCTATTTGGTCAATGAGTTGGTATTTTGGTCAAGAATTGACCATTTTAACCAAAGATGACATTTTGGTCAAAACTTGACCTTTTGGGTCAATGGGTTGGTCATTGAGCCAAAAAGTGACCATTTTGACCAAAGTTGACTTTTTGGTCAAAAGTTGACATATTTGGTTATTGGGTGGTCACTAAGCAAAGAATTGACTATTTTGACCAAAATTAACTAGTTGGGTAAAAGTTGACCTATTGGATTAATGTGTTTGTCATTGGGTCAAGAATTGACCATTTTGACCAAAGTTGAGTTTTTAGTAAGAGATTGACTTATTGGGTCAATTATTTGTCATTAATTAAAAAATTGACAATTTTAACCAAAATTGAATTTTTTTGTCAAAAGCTGACTTATTAGGCCAATGGGTTGGTCATTGGGTTAAGGATTTATCATTTTGACCGAAGTTGACTTTTTGGTCAAAAGTTGACCTATTGGGTAATTGAGTTGGTCAATGGGATATGGATTGACCATTTTGGAAAAACTTGACTTTTTGGTCAGAGATTGGTTTATTAGGTTAAGAATTGGTCATTAGGTCAAAAATTGACTATTTTGACCAAAATTGATTTTTGGTTAAAAAAGTACCTATTGTTTCAATGGGTTGTTCATTGGGTCAAGGATTGACCAATTTGACCAAAGATGACTTTGTGGTCAAAAGTTGACCTATTGGGTCAATGAGTTGGTCATCGGGTCAAGGATTGACCATTTTGACAAAAGTTGGCTTTTTTGTCAGAGATTGACTTATTGGGTCAATGATGGTCATTAGCTCAAAAATTGATTATTTTAAAAAAAATAAAATTTCTGGTCAAAAGTTGACACATGGCGTCAACGGGGTGGTCATTCGGTCCGAAAGTGTCCATTTTGACCAAAGTTAACTTTTTGGTCAAAAGTTGACATATTTGGTCAATGAGTTGCTAATTTGGTCAAAAATTGACCCTTTTGACCGAAGATGAATTTTTGGTCAAAATTTGATTTATTGCGTCAATAGATTGGTCATTGGGTCAAGGATTGATCATTTTGACCAAAGATGACTTTTTGGTCAAAAGTTGAGGTATTTGGTCAAATGGTTGGTCATTGGGTCAAAGATTAACCATTTTGACCAAAGTTGACTTTTTGGTCAGAGAATGGCCTACTGGGTCAATAATTGGTCATTAAGTCAAAAATTGACTATTTTGACCAAAATTGACATTTCTGTCAAAAGTTGACCTATTAGGTCAATGGGTTGGTTACTGGGTCAAAGATTAATCATTTTGACCAAAGTTAACATTTTGTTTAAAAGTTCAACTATTGGGTCAGTGAGTTGGTCATTAGGTCAAGGTTTGACTATTTTGACCAAAGTTGCCTTTTTGGTCAGAGATTGACTTACTTGGTCAATAAATGTTCATTAGGTCAAAAATTTACTATTTTGACTGAGATTGACTTTTTGGTCAAAAGTTGACCTATTGGGTCAATGGGTGGTCATTAAGTCAAAAATTGACTATTTTGACCAAAATTGACTTTTTCGTCAAAAGTTGACATTTTGGGTCAATGGCTCCGTCATTGGGTCAAGGATTGACCATTTTGACCAAAGTTCACTTTTTGGTCAAAAGTTGACCTGTTGGGTCAACAATTGGTCATTAAGTCAAAAATTTATTATTTGACCTAAATCGATTTTTTAGTCAAAAGTCGTTCTATTTGGTCAATGATTGGTCAATAAGTGAAAATTTTAATATCTTGGGTCAAAGATTTACTATTTTCACCAAAGTTGACCTAGTGGGTCAATGTGTTTGTCATTAAGTCACGGATTGACCATTTTGATCAAAGTTAACTTTTTAGTCAGAGATTGACTTATTGGGTCATTAATTACTATTTTGACAAAAATTAACTTTTGTTCAAAAGTTGCCCTATTGGGTCAATGGGTTTGTCGTTGGGTCAAGGATTGACCATATTAACCAAAGTTGACTTTTTGTTCAGAGATTGACTTATTGGGTTAATAATTAATCATTAGGTCAAAAATTAAGTATTTTGACAAAAATAAAATTTTTGGTCAAAAGTTTACCATTCAAAATTGACTTTTTGTTTAAAAGTTGACCTACAGGTCAATGGGTGTATCATTTGGTCAAGGATTGACCATTTTGACCAAAGTTGACTTTTTGGTCAGAGATTGACTTATTGGGTCAATAATTGGTCATTAGTTAAAAAATTTACTATTTTGACCAAAATAGAATTTTTGGTCAATTGTTTACCCATCAGGTAAACAGGGTGGTCCATGGGTCAGAAATTGACCATTTCGACCAAAGATGACTTTTTGGTGAAAAGTTGACCTTTTGGGTCAATGGGTTGGTCATCGGGTTAAAAATTTACCATTTTGATCAAAGTTGAGTTTTTGGTCAAAAGTTGACCTATTTGGTCAATGGGTGGTCATTAGTTCAAAAATTGATAATTTTGACCAAAATTTACTGTTTGGTCAAAAGTTGACCTACTGGGTCAATGGGTTTGTCAATGGGTCAAGGATTGACCATTTTGACCAAAGTTAACTTTTTGGTAAGAGATTGACCTTTTGGGTCAATAATTGGTCATTGGGTCAAAAATTTACTATTTTGACCAAAATTGAATTTTTTGTCAAAAGTTAACCCTTTGGTTAACGGGGTAGTCATTGCATCAGAAATTGACCATTTTGACCAAAGATAGTTTTTTTAGACAAAAGTTGACCTTTTGGGTCAATGGGTTGGTCATGGGTCAAGGATTGACCATTTTGACCAAAGTTGACTTTTTGGTCAGAGATTAGCTTACTGGGTCAATAATTGTTCATTAGGTCAAAAATTGACTATTTTGACCAAAATTGACTTTTTGGTCAAAAGTTGACCTATTGGGTCAATGAGTTTGTCATTGTGTCAAGGATTAACCAATTTGACCAAAGTTGACTTTTTGGTCAGAGATTGACTTGTTGGGTCAATAATTGGTCATTAGGTCAAAAATTGAAAATTTTGACCAAAATTGAATGTTTTGCCAAAAGTTGGCATTGGGACAACGGGGTGATCATTGGGTCAGAAATTGACAATTTTGACCAATGATGCGTTTTTGGTCAGATGTTGGTTTATTTTGAATAAATTTGAATTTTTCGTCAAAAGTTAACTCATTGGGACAACGATGTGGTCATTGGGTCAGAAATTGACCATTTTGACCAAAGTTGGCTTTTTGGTCAATAGTTGACCTATTTGGTCAATGAATTGGTAATTAGGTCAAGAATTCACCATTTTGACCAAAGTTTAATTTTTGGCCAAATGTTGACCTATTGGGTTAATGGGTTGGTCATTGGTTCAAAAATTGACCATTTTGACCAAAGTTGACTTTTTGGTCAAAAGTTGACTTATTGGGTCAATGGGGTTGTCATTGTGTCAAGGATTGGCCATTTTGAACAAAATCGACTTTTTTGTCAGATATTGACTTATTGGGTCAATAAGTGGTCATTAGGTCAAAAATTGACTATTTTGACCAAAATTGTCTTTTTGGTCAAAAGTTGACGTATTGGGTCAATGTGTTTGTCATTGGGTCAAGGATTGATCATTTTGACCAAAGTTGACTTTTTGGTCAGGGAATGACTTATTGGATCAATAATTGGTCATTAATTAAAAAATTGACTATTTTGGTAATTAGGACAAAAATTGACAATTTTGACCAAAATTAAATTTTTGATCCAATGTTGACCCATTGGGTCAACGGGGTTGTCATTAGATCAAAAATTGAGCATTCTGACCAAAGTTGACCTTTAGGTCAAAAGTCGACCTATTTCGTCAATGAGTTGGTAATTGTGTTAAGAATTGACCATATTGACCAAAGATGACTTTTTGGTCAAATGTTGACCTATTGGGTCAATGGGCTGGTCATTAGGTAAAAAATTGACGATTTTGACCAATGATTTTTTGGTCAAAAGCTGACTTATAGGGTCAATGGGTAGTCATTATCAAAAATTAACTATTTTAACCAAAATTGACTTTTTAGTCAAATGTTAACCTATTGGGTCAATGGGTTTTTCATTGAGTCAAGGATTGAACATTTTGACCAAAGTTGACTTTTTGTTCAGAGATCGACTTATTGGGTTAATAATTGTTTTTTAATTCAAAAATTTACTATTTTTATCAAAATTAACTTTTTGGTCAAAAGTTGACCTATTAGGCCAATGGGTTGGTCATTTGGTCAATAATTGATCATTTTGACCAAAGTTGACTTTTTGGTCAAATGTTGACCTATTGGGTCAATGGGTTGGTCAATGGGTCAAGGACAAACCATTTTGACCAAAGTTAACTTTTTGGTCAGAAATTGGCTTACTGGTTCAATAATTGGTCATTTTGTCAAAAATTGACAAATTTTGACCAAAGTTGACTTTTTGGTCAGAGAATGACTTATTGGGTCTATAATTAGTCTTTAATTCAAAAATTGACTATTTTGGTAATTAGGACAAAAATTGACTATTTTGACCAAAATTAAATTTTTTATCGAATGTTGACCCATTAGGTCAACGGGGTTGTCCTTAGGTCAGAAATTGAGCGTTCTGACCAAAGTTGACCTTTTGGTCAAAATTCGACCTATTTCGTCAATGAGTTAGTAATTGTGTTAAGAATTGACCATATTGACCAAAGATGACTTTTTGGTCAAATGTTGACCTATTGGGTCAATGGTCTAGTCATTGGGTAAAAAATTGACGATTTTGACTAAAGATTTTTTGGTTAAAAGCTGACCTATTGGGTCAATGGGTGGTCATTATAAAAAATTAACTATTTTAACCAAAATTGAGTTTTTGTCAAATGTTAACCTTTTGGGTCAATGGGTTTTTCATTGGGTCAAGGATTGACCATTTTGACCAAAGTTGACTTTTTGTTCGGAGATCGACTTATTGGGTTAAAAATTGTTCTTTAATTCAAAATTTTATTATTTTTATCAAAATTGACTTTTTGGTCAAAAGTTGACCTATTAGGCCAATGAGTTTGTCATTTGGTCAACAATTGATCATTTTGACCAAAGTTGACTTTTTGGTCAAATGTTGACCTATTGGGTCAATGGGTTGGTCATTGGGTCAAGAACAGACCATTTTGACCAAAGTTAACTTTTTGGTCGGAAATTAGCTTACTGGATCAATAATTGGTCATTATGGCAAAAATTGACTATTTTGACCAAAATTTACTTTTTGGTCAAAAGTTGACCTTTTGGGTCAATGGGTTGGTCATTGGGCCAAGGATTGAACATTTTGACCAAAGTTGACTTTTTGGTTAAAAGTTGATCTATTGGGTTAATGGGTTGGTCATTGGGTCAAGGATTGACAATTTTGACCAAAGCTGCCTTTTTGGTGAGAGATTCACTTATTGGGTCAATAATTGTTCATTAGGTCAAAATTTAATTATTAAAATTTAATTATTTTGACTAAAATTAAATTTTTGGTCAAAAGTTGACCGATTGGGTCAAGGGGTGGTCATTGTGTAAGAAATAGACCAATTTGACCGAAGTTGACTTTTTGGTCAAAAGTTGACTAATTGGGTCGATGGGTTGGTCATTGGGTCAAGGATTTACCATTTTTACCAAAGTTGACTTTTTGGTCAGAGGTTGGCTTACTGGTCCAATAATTGGTCATTTGGTCAAAAATTGACTATTTTGACAAAAATTGATTTTTTGGTTAAAAGTTGACCTATTGGGTCAATAGGTGGTCATTAAGTCAAAAATTGATTATTTTATCCAAAATTATCTTTTTGGTCAAAAGTTAACCTATTGGGTCAATGGGCTTGTTATTGGGTCAAGGATTGATTATTTTGATTAAAGTTGACTTTTTGGTCAGAGATTGACTTATTGAGTCAATAATTGGTCATTAGTTCAAAAATTAACCTTTTTGGCCAAAACTGACTTTTTGTTCAAAAGTTGGTCTACTAGGTCAATCGGTTGGACATTGGGTCAAGGAATAACCATTTTGACCAAAGTTGACTGTTTTGTCAATAGTTGAACTTTTAGATTAATGGGTTGGTCATTGGGTCTAGGATTGACCGTTATAACCTAAGGACTTTTTGGTCATAGATTGACTTATTGGGTCAATAATTTGTCATTAAGTCAAAAAAATGACTATTTTGACCAACATTGACTTTTTTGACAAAATTTGACATATTTGGTCAATGGGTTGGTTATTGGGTCAGGAATTGACCATTATGACCAAAGTTAACTTTTTGGTAAGAATTTGACCTATTTGAATAATGGGTTGTTCATTGAGTCAAGGATTGACTATTTTGACCAAAGTTGACTTTTTGGTTAGAAACTGACTTACTAGGTCAATAAACGGTCATTAGGTCAAATATTAATTATTTTGACCCAAACTGACTTTTGGTCAAAAGTGGACCTGTTGGGTCAATGGGTTGGTCATTGGGTCAAGGAATGACCATTTTGACCAAAGTTGATTGTTTGGTGAAAAGTTGAACTACTGGTTCAATATGTTGGTAATTGGGTCAAGGATTAACCATTATGACCAAAGTTGTTTTTTGGTTAAAAGTTGACCTATGGGGTCAATGGGATGATCTTTAGGCCAAAATGGACAATTTTGTCCAAAAATGACTTTTTTTGTTAAAAGTTGATCAATATTGACATTAGCCAATTGGGTCAATGGGTTGGTCATTGGGTCAAGGATTATCCATTTTGACCAAAGTTGACTTTTTGGTCAAAGATTGACTGATTGGGTGAATAATTGGTCAGTAAGTCAAAAATCGACTATTTTGAATAAAATAGAATTTTTAGTCAAAAGTTGACCTATGGGGTCAATGGGTTGCTCATTGAGTTAAGGATTGACCATTTTGACCAAATTAAACTTTTTGGTCAAAAGTTGACCCATTAGGTCAATGAGTTGGTCATTGGGTCAAGGATTGACAATTTTGACCAAAGTTGACTTTTTGGTCAGAGATTGACTTATTGGGATAATAATTGATCATTAGGTCAAAAATTGACTATTTTACCAAATTAACTTGTTGGTCAAAAGTTGACCCATTGGGTCAATGGGTTGGTATTGGGTCAAGAATTGACCATTTTGACCAAAGTTAACTTTTTGGTCAAAAGTTAACCTATTGGTTCAAAGGGTTAGTCATTGGGTCAGAAATTTACCGTTTTCACCAAATCGACTTCTTGGTCAAAAGTTGACATATTGGGTCGATGGGTTGTCATTGGGTCAATGGGTTGGTCATTGGGTTAGAAATTGACCATTTTCACTAAATCGACTTTTTGCTCAAAAGTTGACATATTAGGTGCATGGGCAGAAATTGATCATCATAAATTGATCTTTTTTTGTCAAAAGTTAACTAATTTAGTCAATGGGTTGGTCATTGTTTAAAGGATTGACCATTTTGACCAAAGTTGTCTTTTTAGCCAAAAGTTTACCTATTGGGTCAATGGGTTAGTTATTGGGTCAGAAATTGACCATTTTAACTAAAGTTTACTTTTTGGCCAAAAGTTGACCTACTGGGTCAATGAGATGGTTGTTAGGTTAAAAATTGACTATTTTGACTAAACTTTACTTTTTCTTATCAAAAGTTGACCACTTTGGTGGATATGTCATTGTCTCAATGTTTGACCATTTTGACCAAAATTAACATTTTGGTCAAAAGTTGACCCATTAGGTCAATGGGGTGAACATTAGGTCAAAAATTAACTATTTTAACCAAAATTAACTTTTTGGTCAAAAGATGACCTATTGGGTCAATAGGTAGGTCATATGGTAAAGATTGACCATCTGACAAAAGTTGACTTTTTGGTGAAAACGTTAACTTATTGGGATAATGGGTTGGTCATCGGGTTAAGGATTGACCATTTTGAAAAAGTTGACTTTTTGGTCAGAGTTGACTTATTAAGTCAATAATTGGTCATTATGTCAAAAAATTGGCTATTTTGACAAAAATTGACTTTTTGGTCAAAAGTTAACCTATTGGGTCAATGGGTTGGTCATTGGGTCAGAAATTGACCATTTTGACCAAAGTTGACATTTTGGTCAAAAGTTGACTTATTGGGTCATTGGGTGGTCATTAAGTCAAAAATTGACTATTTTGACCAAAATTGACTTTTTGGTAAAAATTTGACCTATTGGGTCAATGAGTTTATGATTTTGTCAAAAATTAAAAATTAATTATTTTGACCAAAAATGATTTTTTGGTCAAACGTTGATCTATCTGGTCATTTGGTCAAATATTGACCATTTTGACAATAGCTGACTTTTTGGTCAAAAGTTAACCTATTGGTTCAATAGGTTGGACATTGGGTCAAGGATTGACCATTTTGTCCAAATTTGACTTTTTGGTCAGAGATTGTCTTATTGGGTCAATAGATTGTCATTATGTCAAAAATTGACTATTTTTACCAAAATTGAATTTTTGGTCAAAAGTTGACCCATTGGGTCAATGGGTTGGTCATTGGGTAAAGGAATGACCATTTTGACCAAAGTTGATTGTTTGGTGTAAAGTTTAACTACTGGTTCAATGGGTTGGTAATTGGGTCAAGGATTGACCATTATGACCAAAGTTGTTTTTTGGTTAAAAGTTGACCTATGGGGTCAATGGGATGATCTTAGGCCAAAATGGACTATTTTGTCCAAAAATGACGTTTTTTGTTAAAACTTGATCAATATTGACATTAGCCAATTGGGTCAACGGGCTGGTCATTGGGTCAAGGATTATCCATTTTGACCAAAGTTGACTTTTTGGTCAAAGATTGACTGATTGGGTGAATAATTGGTCAGTAAGTCAAAAATCGACTATTTTGAATAAAATAATTTTTAGTCAAAAGTTGACCTAATGGGTCAATGGGTTGCTCATTGAGTTAAGGATTGACCATTTTGACCAAAGTAAACTTTTTGGTCAAAAGTTGACTATTAGGTCAATGGGTTGGTCATTGGGTCAAGGATTGACATTTTGACCAAAGTTGACTTTTTGGTCAGAGATTGACTTATTGGGATAATAATTGATCATTAGGTCAAAAATTGACTATTTTTACCAAATTAACTTGTTGGTCAAAAGTTGACCCATTGGGTCAATGGGTTGGTATTGGGTCAAGAATTGACCATTTTGACCAAGGTTAACTTTTTGGTCAAAAGTTGACCTATTGGTTCAAAGGGTTGGTCATTGGGTCAGAAATTTACCATTTTCACCAAATTGACTTCTTGGTCAAAAGTTGACATATTGGGTCGATGGGTTGTCATTGGGTCAATGGGTTGGTCATTGGGTTAGAAATTGACCATTTTCACTAAATCGACTTTTTACTCAAAAGTTGACATATTGGGTGCATGGGCAGAAATTGACCATCATAAATTGATCATTTTTTGTCAAAAGTTAACTAATTTAGTCAATGGGTTGGTCATTGTTTAAAGGATTGACCATTTTGACCAAAGTTGTCTTTTTAGCCAAAAGTTGACCTATTGGGTCAATGGGTTAGTTATTGGGTCAGAAATTGACCATTTTAACTAAAGTTTACTTTTTGGCCAAAAGTTGATCTACTGGGTCAATGAGATGGTTGTTAGGTTAAAAATTGATTATTTTGACTAAACTTTACTTTTTCTTATCAAAAGTTGACCACTTTGGTGGATATGTCATTGTCTCAATGTTTGACCATTTTGACTAAAATTGACATTTTGGTCAAAAGTTGACCCATTAGGTCAATGGGGTGAACATTAGGTCAAAAATTGACTATTTTAACCAAAATTAACTTTTTGGTCAAAAGATGACCTATTGGGTCAATAGGTATGTCATCTGGTAAAGATTGACAATTCTGACAAAAGTTGACTTTTTGGTAAAAATGTTAACTTATTGGGATAATGGGTTGGTCATCGGGTTAAGGATTGACCATTTTGAAAAAAGTTGACTTTTTGGTCAGAGTTGACTTATTAAGTCAATAATTGGTCATTATGTCAAAAAATGGCTATTTTGACCAAAATTGACTTTTGGACAAAAGTCGACCTATTGGGTCAATGGGTCGGTCATTGGGTCGAAATTGACCATTTTGACCAAAGTTGACATTTTGGCCAAAAGTTGACTTATTGGGTCATTGGGAGGTCATTAAGTCAAAAATTGACTATTTTGACCAAAATTGACTTTTTGGTAAAAATTTAACCTATTGGGTCAATGAGTTTATGATTTTGTCAAAAATTAAAAATTAACTATTTTGACCAAAAATGATTTTTTGGTCAAACGTTGATCTATCTGGTCATTAGGTCAAAGATTGACCATTGTGACAATAGCTGACTTTTTGGTCAAAAGTTGACCTATTGGTTCAATAGAGTCGGCCATCGGGTCAAGGATCGACCATTTTGTCCAAATTCGACTTTTCGGTCGGAGATTGTCTTATTGGGTCAATAGATTGTCATTATGTCAAAAATTGACTATTTTTACCAAAATTGAATTTTTGGTCAAAGTTGACCCATTGGGTCAATGGGGTGGTCATTGGGTCAGAAAGTGAACATTTTAACCAAAGTTGACTTTTTGATCAAAAGTTGACATATTGGGTCAATGGAGTGGTCATTAGGTCAAAAATTGACTATATTGACCAAAATTGACTTTTCGGTCAAAAGTTGACCTATTGTGTCAATGAGATAGTCATTAGGATAATGGAATGGTCATTAGGTCAATAATTAAATATTTTAACCAAAATTGACTTTTTGGTCAAAAGTTGACCTATTTAGTCAATGGGTTGGTCATTAGATCAAGAATTGATCATTTTGACCAATGTTGCCTTTTTGGTCAAAAGTTGACCAATTTGTTCAATGGGTTGGTTATTGGGTCAGAAATTAACCATTTTAACCAAAGTTTACATTTTGGTCAAAAGTTAACCTATTGGGTCTATGGGGGTGGTTGTTAGGTTAAAAATTGACAATTTAGACTAAAATTTACTTTTTTATCAAAAGTTGACCAATTGGGAGGGTATGTCATTGTGTCAAGGATTGACCATTTTGACTAAAATTGATATTTTGGTCAATAGTTGACACACTGGGTAATGGGGTGGTCATTAGGTCTAAAATTGACTATTTTGACCAAAACTGACTTTTTGGTCAAAAGTTGACTTATTGGGTCAATGGGTTAGTCATTTGGTCAAGGATTGACCATTCTGACCAAATTTGATTTTTTTGGTAAAAAGTTAACCTATTGGGACAATGGGTTGGTCATCGGTCAAGGATTAAGCAGCTTAACATAGTCGACTTTTGGTTAGAGATCGACTTATCGGGTCAATAATTAGTCATTAGCCAAAAAATTGACTATTTTGAGGAACATTGACATTTTCGTCAAATGTTGACCTATTGGGTAAATGAGTTGGTCATTTTGTCAAAAATTAACTATTTTGACCAAAATTGACTTTTTGGTCAAAAGTCGACTCTATCGGCCATTAGGTTAAAGATTGACCACTTTGACCGTAGTTGACTTTTTGGTCAAAAATTGACCTACTGGGTCAATGGGTTGGTCATTGTGTTAAGGATTCACCATTTTGACCAAAGTTGACCTTTTGGTAAGTGATTGACTTATTGGGTCAAAATTTGGTGATTAGGTCAAAAATTGACTACTTTGACCAAAATTGAATTTTTGGTCAAAAGTTAACATACTGGGTCAAGTGGATGGTCGTTGGGTCAGAAATTGACCATTTGACCAAAGTTGAGTTTTTGGTCAAAAGTTGAATTATTGGGTCAATTGGGTGGTCATTAGGTCAAAAATTGACTATTTTTACCAGAATTGACTTTTTGGTCAAAAGTTGACCTATTAGGGCATTGAGTTAGTCATTATGTCAAAAATTGATTATTTTGACCAAAATCGACATTTTGGTCAAAGTCGACATATTAGGTAAAAGATTGACCATTTTGACCATAGTTGATTTTTTGGTCAAAAGTTGACATATTAGGTCAATGGGTTGGTCATTGGGTCAAGAATTGATCATTTTGACCAAAGTTGACTTTTTGGTCAGAGATTTAATTATTGGGTCGATAATTGATCATGAGGTCAAAAATTAAGTATTTTGACCAAAACTGAATTTTTGGTCAAAAGTTGACCCATTGGGTCAATGGGGTGGTCATTGGGTCAAAAATTAACCATTTTGACCAAAGTTGACTTTTTTGTCAAAAGTTGACTATTAGGTCAATGGGGTGGCCATTTGGTAAAAAATTGACTATTTTGACCAGAATTGACTATTTGGACAAAAGTTGACCAATTGGGTTAATGGGTTGGTTATTGGGTCAAGGATTGACCATTTAAACCAAAGTTGACTTTTTGGTCAAAAGTTAACTTATTGGATCAATGGGTTCGTCATTGGGTCAAGAATTGACCATTTTGACCAAAATTGACTTTTTGGTCAGAGATTGACTTATTGGGTCAATTATTTGTCATTAATTGCCAATTTTGACCAAAATTATCTTTTTGTCAAAAGTTGACCTATTAGGCCCATGGGTTGGTCATTGGGTTAAGGATTGAATATTTTGAACGAAGTTAACTATTTAGTCAAAAGTTATCTATTGGGTATTTGAGTTGGTCTTTGGGAGAAGGATTGACCATTTTGACAAAAGGTGACTTTTTGCTCAGAGATTGGTTTACTGGGTCAAGAATTGGTCATTAGGTCAAAAATTGACTATCTTGAAGAATTTTTTTTTTTTGGTCAAAAGTTGACCTATTGTGTCAATGGGTTGGTCATTGGGTCAAGGATTGACAATTTTGACCAAAGTTGACTTTGTGGTCAAAAGTTGACCTACTAGGTCAATGAGTTGGTCATTGGGTCAAGGATTAACCATTTTTACCAAAGTTGACTTCTTTTTCAGAGATTGACTTATTGCGTCAATGATTGGTCGTTAGGTCAAAAATTGATTAGTTTGACAAAAATAAATTATTTGGTCAAAAATTAACACATAGGGTCAATGGGGTGGTCATTAGGTCTGAAATTGGCCATTTTGACCAAAGTTGACTTTTTGCTCACGAGTCGACTTATTTGGTCAATGAGTTGCTAATTGGGTCAAAAATTGACCATTTTGACCGAAGATGAATTTTTGGTCAAAAGTTGATCTATTGGGTTAATGAATTGGTTATTGGGTTAAAAATTGACCATTTTGACCAAAGTTGACTTTTTGGTCAAAAGTTGACCTATTGGGTTAATGGCTGATAATTATGTCGAAAATTGACTATTTTGACCAAAAAGTCAATTTTTATGAAAAGTTGACCTATTGGGTCAATGGGATTGTCATTGGGTAAAGGATTGAACATTTTGACCTATTTGGTCAACGAGGTGGTAATTAGGTCATGAATTAACCATTTTGACCAAAGATGACTTTTTTGGTCAAAAGATGACCTATTGGGTCAATGGGTTAGTCATTGGGTCAAAATTGACCATCTTGACCAAAGTTAATTTTTTTGTCAAAAGTTGACCTATTGGGTCAATGGGTGGTCCTTAGGTCAAAATTTTACTATTTTGACCACAATTGACTTTTTAGTCAAAAGTTGACCTATTGGGTCAATGGGTTTGTCATTGGGTCAAGGATTGACCATTTTGACCAAAGTTGTCTTTTTGGTCAGAGATTAACTTATTGGGTCAATAATTTGTCATTAGGTCAAAAATTTATTATTTTGACCAAAATTATTTTTTTTGTCAAAATTTTACCCATTTGGACCAAAGATGACTTTTTAGTCAAAAGTTGACCTATTGGGTCAATGAGTTGGTCAATGTACCAAAAATTAACCGTTTTGACCAAAGTTGACTTTTTGGTCAAAAGTTGAACTAATAGGTCAATGGGTGGTTATTAGGTAAAAAATTAACAATTTTGACCAAAATTGACTTTTTGGTAAATGTTTGACCGATTTGTTCATTGCGTTTATCGTTGGGTCAGGGATTGACTATTTTGACCAAAGTTGACTTTTTGGTTAGAGATGGACTAATTGGTTCAATAATTGGACATTTTTTCAAAAATAAACTATTTTGACCAAAATTGACTTTTTGGTCAAAAGTTAACAACCTATTAGGCCAATGGGTTGGTCATTGGGTCAAGCATTAATCATTTTGACTAAAGCTAACTTTTTGTTTAAAAGTTGAACTATTGGATCAATGGATTGGACATTGGGTCAAGGTTTGACCATTTTGACCAAAGTTGACTTTTTAGTCAGGGATTGACTTACTTGGTGAATAATTGGTTATTAGTCAAAAATTAACTATTTTGACCAAAATTGACATTTTGGTCGAAAGTTGACTTATTGGATCAATGGGTGGTCATTAAGTCAAAAATTCACTATTTTGACTAAAATTGACTTTTTCGCCAAAAGTTGACCTTTTGGGTCAATGGGTTTGTCATTGGGTCAAGGATTGACCATTTGACCAATGTTCATTTTTTGGTCAAAAGTTGCCTTCTGGGTCAACAATTGATTATTAAGTCAAAAATTGACTTATTTTGACTAAAATCGACTTTTGGGTCAAAAGTCGATCTATTTGGTCGGTGCGTTGGTCATTCGGGTCAAAAATTGGTCATTAAGTCAAAATTTTAATATTTTGACCAAAATTAACCTTTTAGTCAAAAGTCGATATATTGAGTCAGTGGGTTGGTCATTGGGTCAACGATTTACCATTTTGACCAAAGTTGACTTTTTAGTCAAAAGTTGACCTATTGGGTCAATGGGTTTGTCATTGGATTAGGGATTGACCATTATGACTACAGTTGATTTTTGGTCCAAGATTGACTTATTGGGTCAATAATTGGTCGTTACGTCAAAAATTGACTATTTTGAGAAAAATTAATTTTTTATCAAAAGTTGACAAATTGGGTCGATGGCCTGGTCATTGGGTCAAGGATTAACTATTTTGAGCAAAGTTGACTTTTTGATCAAAAGTTAACCTATTGGGTCAATGGGTTGGTCATTGGGTTAAGGATTGTCCATTATGACCAAAATTGATTTTTTGGTCAGAGTTTGACTTATTGGGTCAATATTTGTTCATTAGGTAAAAAATTGACTATTTTGACCAAAATTTTCTTTTTGTTCAAAAGTTGACTTATTTGGTGAATGCGTTGGTCGTTGGGTCAAGAATAGACCATTTTGAACATAGTTAACTTTTTTGTCAAAAGATGTCTTATTGGGTCAATGGGTTGGTCATTGGGTCAAAAATTGCCCATTTTGACCATAGTTGATTTTTTGGTCAAAAGTTAATCTATTTGGTCAATGGGGGTCTTTAGGACAAAATTTGACTATTTTGACCAAAATTGACTTTTTGGACAAAAGTTGACCTATTGGGTCAATGGGTTGGTCACTGGGTCAGGGTTTGACCATTTTGACCAAAGTTACTTTTTTGTCAAAAGTTGATCTATTGGGTCAATGAGTTAGTAATTGAGTCAAGAATTGACCATTTTGACCAAAGATGATTTTTTGGTCAAAAGTTGACTTATTAGGTCAATGTTTTAGTCATCGGGTCAAAAATTGACAATTTTTACCAAAATTGACTTTTTGGTCAAAAGTTGACTTATTTGGTCAATGGGTGGTCATTAGGTTAAACTTTGACTATTTTGACCAAAATTAACTTTTTGTTTAAAAGTTGACTTATAAAGTCAATGAGTTGGTCATTTAGTTAAGAATTTACCATTTTGTCTAAAGTTAACTTTTTGTTCAAAAGTTGACTTATTGAATCAATGGGTGGTCATTAGGTCAAAATTTGACTATTTTGACCAAAATTGACCTTTTGAACAAAAGTTGACTTATTGGGTCAATGGGTTGATCGATAGAGTCAAGGTTCGACCATTTTGACCAAAGTTGACTTTTTGGTCAAAAGTCGACTCTATTGGGTCAATGGGTTGGCTCATTGGGTCGGAAATTGACCATTTTGAACAAAGTTGACTTTTTGGTCAAAATTTGGCCTATTTGGTCAAAGAGTTGGTAATTGGGTCAAGAATTGACCATTTTGACCGAAGATGATTTTTTGTTTAAAAGTTGATCTATTCGGTCAATGGGTTGTTCATTGGGTCAAAAATTGACAATATTGGCCAAAGTCAACATTTTGGTAAAATGTTGACCTATTAGGTTAATGGGTGGTCATTAGGTCAAAAATTGACTATTTTGACCAAAAAGCCAATTTTGGTCAAAAGTTGGCATATTGGGTCAATGGGTTTGTCATTGGGTCACGTATTGATCATTTTGACTAAAGTTGACTTTTTGGTCAGAGATTGACTTACTGAAATTGGTCGTTTGGACAAAAATTGACTATTTTGACCAATATTGAATTTTTGGTCAAAAGATATCTCATTGGGTCAACGAACGGGGAGGTCATTGGGTCAGAAATTGACCATTTTGACTAAGGTTGACTTTTTGGTCAAAAGTTGACCTGTTTGGTCAATGAATTGGTAAATGGGTCAACAATTGTCCATTTTGACTGAATATGAGTTTTTGGTCAAAAGTTGATCTATTGGATCAACGGGGTGGTCATTGGGTCAGAAATTGACCATATTGACTAAAGTTGACTTTTTTCTCAAAAGTTGACATATTAGGTCAATGTGTTGTCATTATGTCAAAAATTGACTATTTTGACCAAAAGTGAATTTTTTGGTCAAAAGTACACCCATTGGATCAACGGGGTGGTCATTGGGTCAGAAATTGACCATTTTAACCAAAGTTGACTTTTTTGGTCAAAATTTGACCTATTTGTTCAATGAGTTAGTATTTTGGTCAAGAATTGACCATTTTAACCAAAGATGGCATTTTGGTCAAAACTTGACCTTTTGGGTCAATGGGTTGGTCATTGAGCCAAAAAGTAACCATTTTGACCAAAGTTGACTTTTTGGTCAAAAGTTGACATATTTGGTTAATGGGTGGTCACTAAGCAAAGAATTGACTATTTTGACCAAAATTAACTAGTTGGGTAAATGTTGACCTATTGGATTAATGGGTTTGTCATTGGGTCAAGAATTGACCATTTTGACTAAAGTTGAGTTTTTAGTAAGAGACTGACTTATTGGGTCAATTATTTGTCATTAAATAAAAAATTGAAAATTTTAACCAAAAATGATTTTTTTGTCAAAAGCTGACTTATTAGGCCAATGGGTTAGTCATTGGGTTAAAGATTTATCGTTTTGACAGAAGTTGACTTTTTTGTCAAAAGTTGACCTATTGGTTAATTGAGTTGGTCATTGGGATATGGATTGACCATTTTGGAAAAAGTTGACTTTTTGGTCAGAGATTGGTTTATTAGGTTAAGAATTGGTCATTAGGTTAAAAATTAACTATTTTGACCAAAATTGATTTTTAGTCAAAAGAGTACCTATTATTTCAATGGGTTGTTCATTGGGTCAAGGATTGACCAATTTGACCAAAGATGACTTTGTGGTCAAAAGTTGACCTATTGGGTCAATGAGTTGGTCATCGGGTCAAGGATTGACCATTTTGACAAAAGTTGGCTTTTTTGTCAGAGATTGACTTATTGGGTCAATGATTGGTCATTAGCTCAAAAATTGATTATTTAAAAAAAAATAAAATTTCTGCTCAAAAGTTGACACATGGCGTCAACGGGGTAGTCATTCGGTCCGAAAGTGGCCATTTTGACCAAAGTTAACTTTTTGGCCAAAAGTTGACCTATTTGGTCAATGAGTTGCTAATTTGGTCAAAAATTGACCCTTTTGACCGAAGATGAATTTTTGGTCAAAATTTGATTTATTGCGTCAATAGATCGAGTCATCGGGTCGAGGATCGATCATTTTGACCAAAGTTGACTTTTTGGTCAAAAGTTGAGGTATTGGGTCAAATGGTTGGTCATTGGGTCAAGGATTAACCATTTTGACCAAAGTTGACTTTTTGGTCAGAGAATGGCTTACTGGGTCAATAATTGGTCATTAAATCAAAAATTAACTATTTTGACCAAAATTGACATTTCTGTTAAAAGTTGACCCATTAGGTCAATGGGTTGGTCGTTGGGTCAAGGATTAATCATTTTGACCAAAGTTAACTTTTTGTTCAAAAGTTGAACTATTGGGTCAGTGAGTTGGTCATTAGGTCAAGGTTTGACTATTTTGACCAAAGTTGCCTTTTTGGTCAGAGATTGACTTACTTGGTCAATAAATGTTCATTAGGTCAAAAATTTACTATTTTAACCAAGATTGACTTTTTGGTGAATAGTTGACCTATTGGGTCAATGGATGGTCATTAAGTCAAAAATTGACTATTTTGACTAAAATTGACTTTTTCGTCAAAAGTTGACATTTTGGGTCAATGGGTTCGTCATTGGGTCAAGGATTGACCATTTTGACCAAAGTTCACTTTTTGGTCAAAAGTTGACCTGTTGGGTCAACAATTGGTCATTAAGTCAAAAATTTAATATTTGACCTAAATCGACTTTTTGGTCAAAAGTCGTTCTATTTGGTCAATGATTGGTCAATAAGTGAAAATTTTAATATCTTGGGTCAAAGATTTACTATTTTGACCAAAGTTAACCTAGTGGGTTAATGTGTTTGTCATTGGGTCAATGATTGACCATTTTGATCAAAGTTAACTTTTTAGTTAGAGATTGACTTATTGGGTCAATAATTGGTCATTAGGTCAAAATTTAACTATTTTGACCAAAATTAACTTTTGTTTAAAAGTTGCCCTATTGGGTCAATGGGTTTGTCGTTGGGTCAAGGATTGACCATATTAACCAAAGTTGACTTTTTGTTCAGAGATTGACTTATTGGGTCAATAATTAATCATTAGGTCAAAATTAAGTATTTTGACAAAAATAGAATTTTTGGTCAAAAGTTTACCAATCAAAATTGACTTTTATTTAAAAGTTGACCTACTGGGTCAATGGGTGTATCATTTGGTCAAGGATTGACCATTTTGACCAATGTTGACTTTTTGGTCAGAGATTGACTTATTGGTTCAATAATTGGTCATTAGTTAAAAAATTTACTATTTTGACCAAAATAGAATTTTTGGTCAAAAGTTTACCCATCGGGTCAACGGGGTGGTCAATGGGTCAGAAATTGACCATTTCGACCAAAGATGACTTTTTGGTCAAAAGTTGACCTTTTGGGTCAATGGGTTTTTCATTGGGTCAAAAATTTACCATTTTGATCAAAGTTGAGTTTTTGGTCAAAAGTTGACCTATTTGGTCAATGGGTGGTCATTAGTTCCAAAATTGACTATCTTGACAAAAATTGACTTTTTGGTCAAAAGTTGACCTATTGGGTCAATGGGATTGTCATTGGGTCAAGGATAGACCATTTTAACCAAAGTTAACTTTTTGGTGAGAGATTGACCTTTTGGGTCAATAATTGGTCATTCGTTCAAAAATTTACTATTTTAATAAAAATTGAATTTTTTGTCAAAAGTTAACCCTTTGGGTTAACGGGGTAGTCACTGCGTCAGAAATTGACCATTTTGACCAAAGATAGTTTTTTAGACAAAACTTGACCTTTTGGGTCAATAGGTTGGTCATGGGTCAAGGATTGACCATTTTGACCAAAGTTGACTTTTTGGTCAGAGATTAGCTTACTGGGTCAATAATTGTTCATTAGGTCAAAATTGACTATTTTGACCAAAATTGACTTTTTGGTCAAAAGTTGACCTATTGGGTCAATGAGTTTGTCATTGTGTCAAGGATTGACCAATTTGACCAAAGTTGACTTTTTGGTCTAAGATTGACTTGTTTGGTCAATAATTGGTCATTAGGTCTAAAATTGACAATTTTGACTAAAATTGAATGTTTTGCCAAAAGTTGGCATTGGGACAACGGGGTGATCATTGGGTCGGAAATTGACAATTTTGACCAATGATGAGTTTTTGGTCAAAAGTTGGTTTATTTTGAATAAATTTGAATTTTTTTCGTCAAAAGTTAACTCATTGGGACAACGGTGTGGTCATTGGGTCAGAAATTGACCATTTTGACCAAAGTTGGCTTTTTGGTCAAAAGTTGACCTATTTGGTCAATGAATTGGTAATTAGGTCAAGAATTGACCATTTTGACCAAAGTTTAATTTTTGGCCAAATGTTGACCTATTGGGTTAATGGGTTGGTCATTGGTTCAAAAATTGACCATTTTGTCCAAAGTTGACTTTTTGGTCAAAAGTTGACTTATTGGGTCAAAGGGGTTGTCATTGTGTCAAGGATTGGCCATTTTGAACAAAATTGACTTTTTGGTCAGATATTGACTTATTGGGTCAATAAGTGGTCATTAGGTCAAAAATTGACAATTTTGACCAAAATTGTCTTTTTGGTCAAAAGTTGACGTATTGGCCAATGTGTTTGTCATTGGGTCAAGGATTGACCATTTCGACCAAAGTTAACTTTTTGGTCAGGGAATGACTTATTGGGTCAATAATTGGTCATTAATTAAAAAATTGACTATTTTGGTAATTAGGACAAAAATTGACTATTTTGACCAAAATTAAATTTTTGATCCAATGTTGACCCATTGGGTCAACGGGGTTGTCATTAGATCAGAAATTGAGCATTCTGACCAAAGTTGACCTTTAGGTCAAAAGTCGACCTATTTCGTCAATGAGTTGGTAATTGTGTTAAGAATTGACCATATTGGCCAAAGATGACTTTTTGGTCAAATGCTGACCTATTGGGTCAATGGGCTGGTCATTAAGTAAAAAATTGACAATTTTGACCAATGATTTTTTGGTCAAAAACTGACCTATTGGGTCAATGGGTGGTCATTATCAAAAATTAACTATTTTAACCAAAATTGACTTTTTAGTCAAATGTTAACCTATTGGGTCAATGGGTTTTTCATTGGGTCAAGGATTGACCATTTTGACCAAAGTTGACTTTTTGTTCAGAGATCGACTTATTGGGTTAATAATTGTTCTTTAATTCAAAAATTTACTATTTTTATCAAAATTAACTTTTTGGTCAAAAGTTGACCTATTAGGCCAATGGGTTGGTCATTTGGTCAATAATTGATCATTTTGACCAAAGTTGACTTTTTGGTCAAATGTTAACATATTGGGTCAATGGGTTGGTCATTGGGTCAAGGACAAACCATTTTGACCAAAGTTAACTTTTTGGTCAGAAATTAGCTTAATGGTTCAATAATTGGTCAATTTGTCAAAAATTGACAAATTTTGACCAAAGTTGACTTTTTGGTCAGAGAATGACTTATTGGGGCAATAATTAATCATTAATTCAAAAATTGACTATTTTGGTAATTAGGACAAAAATTGACTATTTTGACCAAAATTAAATTTTTTATCGAATGTTGACCCATTAGGTCAACGGGGTTGTCATTAGGTCATAAATTGAGCGTTCTGACAAAAGTTGCCTTTTGGTTAAAATTCGACCTATTTCGTCAATGAGTTGTTAATTGTGTTAAGAATTGACCATATTGACCAAAGATGACTTTTTGGTCAAATGTTGACCTATTGGGTCAATAGGCTGGTCATTGGGTAAAAAATTGACGATTTTAACCAAAGATTTTTTGGTCAAAAGATGACCTATTGGGTCAATGGGTGGGCATTATCAAAAATTAACTATTTTAACCAAAATTGACTTTTTTGTCAATTGTTAACCTATTGGGTCAATGGGTTTTTCATTGGGTCAAGGATTGACCATTTTGACCAAAGTTGACTTTTTGTTCAGAGATCGACTTATTGGGTTAATAATTGTTCTTTAATTCAAAAATTTATTATTTTTATCAAAATTGACTTTTTGGTCAAAAGTCGACCTATTAGGCCAATGGGTTAGTCATTTGGTCAATAATTGATCATTTTGACCAAAGTTGAATTTTTGGTCAAATGTTGACCTATTGGGTCAATGGGTTGGTCATTGGGTCAAGGATAGACCATTTTGACCAAAGTTAACTTTTTGGTCAGAAATTGGCTTACTGGATTAATAATTTGTCATTATGGCAAAAATTGACTATTTTGACCAAAATTTACTTTTTGGTCAAAAGTTGATCTTTTGGGTCAATGGGTTGGTCATTGGGCGAAGAATTGAACATTTTGACCAAAATTGACTTTTTGGTTAAAAGTTGACCTATCGGGTTAATAGGTTAGTCATTGGGTCAAGGATTGACAATTTTTACCAAAGCTGACTTTTTGGTCAGAGATTCACTTATTGGGTCAATAATTGTTCATTAGGTCAAAATTTAATTATTTTGACTAAAATTAAATTTTTGGTCAAAAGTTGACCGATTGGGTCAAGGGGTGGTCATTGTGTAAGAAATAGACCAATTTGACCGAAGTTGACTTTTTGGTCAAAAGTTGACTAATTGGGTCGATGGGTTGGTCATTGGGTCAAGGATTTACCATTTTTACCAAAGTTGACTTTTTGGTCAGAGGTTGGCTTACTGGTTCAATAATTGGTCATTTGGTCAAAAATTGACTATTTTGACAAAAATTGATTTTTTGGTTAATAGTTGACCTATTAGATTGATAGGTGGTCATTAAGTCAAAAATTGATTATTTTATCCAAAATTATCTTTTTGGTCAAAAGTTAATCTATTGGGTTAATGAGCTTGTTATTGGGTCGAAGGATTGATTATTTTGATTAAAGTTGACTTTTTGGTCGGAGATTGACTTATTGAGTCGATAATTGGTCATTAGTTCAAAATTAACCTTTTTGGTCAATGACTTTTTGTTCGAAAGTTGGTCTACTAGGTCGATCGGTTGGACATTGGGTCAAGGAATAACCGTTTTGACCAAAGTTGACTGTTTTGTCAATAGTTGAACTTTTGGATTAATGGGTACCTCATTGGGTCTAAGATTGACCGTTATAACCTAAGTTGACTTTTTGGTCAGAGATTGACTTATTGGGTCAATAATTGGTCATTAAGTCAAAAAATGACTATTTTGACCAACATTGACTTTTTTGAGAAAATTTGACATATTTGGTCAATGGGTTGGTTATTGGGTCAGGAATTGACCATTCTGACCAAAGTTAACTTTTTGGTAAGAACTAGACCTATTTGATTAATGGGTTGTTCATTGAGTCAAGGATTGACTATTTTGACAAAAGTTGACTTTTTGGTTAGAAATTGACTTACTAGGTCAATAAACGGTCATTAGGTCAAATATTAATTATTTTGACCCAAACTGACTTTTTGGTCAAAAGTGGACCTGTTGGGTCAATGGGTTGGTCATTGGGTAAAGGAATGACCATTTTGACCAAAGTTTATTGTTTGGTGAAAAGTACAACTACTGGTTCAATGGGTTGGTAATTGGGTCAAGGATTGATCATTATGACCAAAGTTGTTTTTTTGGTTAAAAGTTGACCTATGAGGTCAATGGGATGATCTTTAGGCCAAAATGGACTATTTTGTCCAAAAATGACGTTTTTTGTTAAAAGTTGATCAATATTGACATTAGTCAATTGGGTCAATGGGTTGGTCATTGAGCCAAGGATTATCCATTTTGACCAAAGTTGACTTTTTGGTCAAAGATTGACTGATTGGGTGAATAATTGGTCAGTAAGTCAAAAATCGACAATTTTGAATAAAATAGAATTTTTAGTCAAAAGTTGACCTATGGGGTCATTGGGTTGCTCATTGAGCTAAGGATTGAACATTTTGACAAAAGTAAACTTTTTGGTCAAAAGTTGACCCATTAGGTCAATGAGTTGGTCATTGGGTCAAGGATTGACAATTTTGGTCAAAGTTGACTTTTTGGTCAGAGATTGACTTATTGGGATAATAATTGATCATTAGGTCAAAATTGACTATTTTTACCAAATTAACTTGTTGGTCGAAAGTTGACCCATTGGGTCAATGGGTTGGTATTGGGTCAAGAATTGACCATTTTGACCAAAGTTAACTTTTTGGTCAAAAGTTGACATATTGGTTCAAAGGGTTGGTCATTGGGTCAGAAATTGACCATTTTCACCAAATCGACTTCTTGGTCAAAAGTTGACATATTGGGTCGATGGGTTGTCATTGGGTCAATGGGTTGGTCATTGGGTTAGAAATTGACCATTTTCACTAAATCGACTTTTTACTCAAAAGTTGACATATTGGGTGCACGGGCAGAAATTGATCATCATAAATTGATCATTTTTGGTCAAAAGTTAACTAATTTAGTCAATGGGTTGGTCATTGTTTAAAGGATTGACCATTTTGACCAAAGTTGTCTTTTTAGCCAAAAGTTTACCTATTGGGTCAATGGGTTAGTTATTGGGTCAGAAATTGACCATTTTAACTAAAGTTTACTTTTTGGCCAAAAGTTGACCTATTGGGTCAATGAGATGGTTGTTAGGTTAAAAATTGACTATTTTGACTAAACTTTACTTTTTTTATCAAAAGTTGACCACTTTGGTGGATATGTCATTGTCTCAATGTTTGACCATTTTGACCAAAATTGACATTTTGGTCAAAAGTTGACCCATTAGGTCAATGGGGTGAACATTAGGTCAAAAATTAACTATTTTAACCAAAATAAACTTTTTGGTCAAAAGATGACCTATTGGGTCAATAGGTAGGTCATCTGGTAAGGATTGACCATTCTGACAAAAGTTGATTTTTGGTAAAAACGTTAACTTATTGGGATAATGGGTTGGTCATCGGGTTAAGGATTGACCATTTTGAAAAAAGTTGACTTTTTGGTCAGAGTTGACTTATTAAGTCAATAATTGGTCATTATGTCAAAAATTGGCTATTTTGACCAAAATTGACTTTTTGGTCAAAAGTTGACCTATTGGGTCAATGGGTTGGTCATTGGGTCAGAAATTGACCATTTTGACCAAAGTTGACTTTTTGGTCAAAAGTTGACTTATTGGGTCATTGGGAGGTCATTAAGTCAAAAATTGACTATTTTGACCAAAATTGACTTTTTGGTAAAAATTTGACCTATTGGGTCAATGAGTTTATGATTTTGTCAAAAATTAAAAATTAACTATTTTGACCAAAAATGATTTTTTGGTCAAACGTTGATCTATCTGGTCATTAGGTCAAAGATTGACCATTTTGACAATAGCTGACTTTTTGGTCAAAAGTTAACCTATTGGTTCAATAGGTTGGCCATTAGGTCAAGGATTGATCATTTTGTCCAAATTTGACTTTTGGGTCAATAGATTGTCATTATGTCAAAAATTGACTATTTTACCAAAATTGAATTTTTGGTCAAAAGTTGACCCATTGGGTCAATGGGGAGGTCATTGGGTCAGAAAGTGAACATTTTAACCAAAGTTGACTTTTTGATCAAAAGTTGACATATTGGGTCAATGGAGTGGTTATTAGGTCAAAAATTGACTATATTGACCAAAATTGACTTTTCGGTCAAAAGTTGACCTATTGTGTCAATGAGATAGTCATTAGGATAATGGAATGGTTATTAGGTTAATAATTAAATATTTTGACCAAAATTGACTTTTTGGTCAAAAGTTGACCTATTTAGTCAATGGGTTGGTCATTAGATCAAGAATTGATCATTTTGACCAAAGTTGTCTTTTAGGTCAAAAGTTGACCTATTTGTTCAATGGGTTGGTTATTGGGTCAGAAATTGACCATTTTAACCAAAGTTTACATTTTGGTCAAAAGTTAACCTATTGGGTCTATGGGGGTGGTTGTTAGGTTAAAAATTGGTAATTTAGACTAAAATTTACTTTTTTATCAAAATTTGACCAATTGGGTGGGTATGTCATTGTGTCAAGGATTGACCATTTTGACTAAAATTGATATTTTGGTCAATAGTTGACACACTGGGTAATGGGGTGGTCATTAGGTCTAAAATTGACTATTTTGACCAAAACTGACTTTTTGGTCAAAAGTTGACTTATTGGCTCAATGGGTTAGTCATTTGGTCAAGGATTGACCATTCTTACCAAAGTTGATTTTTTGGTAAAACGTTAACCTATTGGGTCAATGGGTTGGTCATTGTGTCAAGGATTAAGCAGTTTGAACATAGTTGACTTTTTGGTTAGAGATTGACTTATTAGGTCAATAATTAGTCATTAGCCAAAAAATTGACTATTCTGAGGAACGTTGACATTTTCGTCAAAAGTTGACCTATTGGGTAATTGAGTTGGTCATTTTGTCAAAAATTAACTATTTTGACCAAAATTGACTTTTTGGTCAAAAGTTGACCTATTGGGCCATTAGGTCAAAGATTGACCACTTTGACCGTAGTTGACTTTTTGGTCAAAAATTGACCTACTGGGTCAATGGGTTGGTCATTGTGTTAAGGATTCACCATTTTGACCAAAGTTGACTTTTTGGTAAGTGATTGACTTATTGGGTCAAAATTTGGTCATTAGGTCAAAAATTGACTGCTTTGACCAAAATTGAATTTTTGGTCAAAAGTTAACATACTGGGTCAAGTGGATGGTCGTTGGGTCAGAAATTGACCATTTTGACCAAAGTTGAGTTTTTGGTCAAAAGTTGACTTATTGGGTCAATTGGGTGGTCATTAGGTCAAAAATTGACTATTTTTACCAGAATTGACTTTTTGGTCAAAAGTTGACCTATTAGATCAATGAGTTAGTCATTATGTCAAAAATTGACTATTTTGACCAAAATTGACATTTTGGTCATAGTTGACATATTAGGTAAAAGATTGACCATTTTGACCATAGTTGATTTTTTGGTCAAAAGTTGACATATTAGTTCAATGGGTTGGTCATTGGGTCAAGAATTGATCATTTTGACCAAAGTTGACTTTTTGGTCAGAGATTTACTTATTGGGTCGATAATTGATCATTAGGTCAAAAATTAAGTAATTTGACCAAAACTGAATTTTTGGTCAAAAGTTGACCCATTAGGTCAATGGGGTGGTCATTGGGTCAAAAATTAACCATTTTAACCAAAGTTGACTTTTTGCCAAAAGTTGACTATTAGGTCAATGGGGTGGCCATTAGGTAAAAAATTGACTATATTGACCAAATTTAACTTTTTGGTCGAAAGTTGACCTATTGTGTCAATGGATTGGTCATGGTGTCTATGATTGATTATTTTGACTATAGTTCACTTTTTGGTCAAAAGTTGACATATTTGGTCAATGGGTTTGTCATTGGGTCAAGGATTGATCATTTTTACCAAAGTTGACCTTTTGGTCAGATATTGACTTATTGGATCAATAATTAGTCATTATGTTAAAAATTGACTATTTGGGTCAAAAGCTAACCTTTTGGGTCTATGGGTTGTCCATTGGGTCAAGGATTGACCATTTTGACCAAAGTTGACTTTTGGTCGAAAAGTTATCTCTATTGCGTTATTGGGTTGGTCATTGGGTCAGAAATTGACCATTTTAACTAAACTTGACTTTTTGGTCAAAAGTTGGCTTATTGGGTTAATGGGGTGGTCATTATGTCAAAAATTGACAATTTTGACCAAAGTTAACTTTTTTGGTCAAAAGTTCACCTATTGGGTCAATGTGTTGGTCATTGGGTCAATGATTGACTATTTTTGACCAAAGTTGACTTTTTTGTCAAAACATGACTTAATGGGTCAATGGCTTGGTCATTGATTAAAAGATTGACAATTTTGACCAAAGTTGGCTTTTTGGTCAGAGATTGACTATTGGGTCAATAATTGGTCATTCGGTCAAAAATTGATCATTTTGACTAAAATTTAATTTTTGGTCAAAAGTTGACCCATTGGGTCAATTAGGTGGTCATTATGTCAAAAATTGACCATTTTGACCAAACTTGACTTTTTTGTCAAAAGTTGACCTATTGGGTCAATGAAGTGGTCATTAGGTAAAAAATTGATTGTTTTGACCAAAATTGACTTTTTAGTCAAAAGTTGTCATATTAGGTTAATGGGTTATTCATTGGGTCAACAATTGACCATTTTGAATAAATTTGCCTTTTTTGTCAAAAGTTGACCTATTGGGATAATGAGTTAGTTATTGTGTCAAAAATTGACCATTTTGACCAAAGTTGACATTTTGGTCATTGGGTCAGAAATTAACCATTTTGACCAAAGTTGACTTTTTGGTCAAAAGTTCATCTATTTGGTCAATGAGATGGTCAATATGTCAAAAATTTTCTATTTTGACCAAAATTAACTTTTTGGTCAAAAAATGAGCTATTTAGTCAATGGTTTGGTCATGGGGTCAAGGATTAACCATTTTGACCAAACCTGACTTTTTAGTCAAAAGTTTACCTGTTGGGTTAATGGTTTTGTCATTGTGTCAGAAATTAACCATTTTGACCAAAGCTAACTTTTTGGTCAAAAGTTGATCGATTGGGTCAATGTGTTGGTCATTTGGTCAAGGATTGACCATCTTGACCAAAGTTAACTTTTTTGTTAGAGTTTAACTTACTAGGTCAATAATTGGTCGATAGGTCAAAATTGACTATTTTGACCATAATTGACTTTTTGGACAAAAGTTGACCAATTGGGTTAATGGGTTGGTTATTGGGTCAAGGATTGACCATTTAAACCAAAGTTGACTTTTTGGTCAAAAGTTAACTTATTGGATCAATGGGTTGGTCAATTGGTCAAGGATTGACCATTTTGACCAAAGTTGATTTTTTAGTTAGAGATTGACTTATTGGGTCAATATTGGTCATTAGGTCAAATTTTGATTTTTTCGACTAAGATTGAATTTTTTATCAAAAGTTAATCTGTTGAGTCAATGGGGTGGTCAATGTAAAAAGTTGACTTATTAGGTTATTGGGTTGGTCATTGGGTCAATAATAGACCATTTTGGCTAAAGTTGACTTTTTGGTTAAAAGTTGACCTATTGGGTCAATGGGTTAGTCATTAGGTCAAAAATTAACCATTTTGACCAAAGTTGACTTTTTGGTCAGAAGTTAACCTATTAGGTCAATGGGTGGTCATTAGGTCAAAAATTGACTATTTTGACCAAAATTGAATTTTTGTTGAAAAGTTGACCTATTGGGTCAATGGGTTGATCATTGGGTCAAGGTTCGACGATTTAGCCGAAGTTGTCTTTTTGGTCAAGAATTGACCTATTGGTTCAATTGTTTGGTCATTGGGTCAAGAATTGACCAATATGACCATAGTTGACCTTTTGGTCAGAGATAGACTTTGGGGTCAATAATTGCTCATTAAGTCAAAAATTGACTATTTTGACCAAAATTGACTTTTTCGTCAAAAGTTGACCACTTGGGTCTATGGGTTGTTCGTTGAGTTAGAAATTGACCATTTTAACCAAAGTTGGTTTTTTGGTCAAAAGCTGACTTATTGGGTCAATAGGGTGGTAATTAGGTTAAAAATTACTATTTTGACCAAAATTGACTTTTTGGTCAAAAGTTGACCTATTGGGTCAATGAGTTGGTCATTAAGTCAAAAATTGTCTATTTTGACCAAAATTGACTTTTTGGTCAAAAGTGAACTTATTGGGTCATTAGCTCAAAGATTGACCATTTTGACCATAATTAACTTGGTCAAAAGTTGACCTACTGGGTCAATGGGTTGGTCAAAAGTTGATCTACTGGGTCAGTGGTTTGGTCATTGGGTCAATCATTGACCATTTTGACCAAAGTTGTTTTTTTGCCAGAGATTAACTTATTGGGTCAACAATTGGTCATCAGGTCAAAAATTTACTATTTTGTCCAAAATTAAATTTTTGGTCAAAACATTGACCAATTGGGTCAATGGGTTGGTCATTGAGTCAAAGATTGACCATTTTGACAAAATGTTGACTTTTTGGTTAAAAATTGAACTATTGGGTTCAATTGGGAGGTCATTAGGTCAAAAATTGACTATTTTGACCAAAATTGAATTTTTGGTCAAAATTTGACCTATAAGGTCAACAAGTTGGTCATTTTGTCAAAAATTGACTATTTTAACCAAAAATGACTTTTTGATGAAAATTTAACCTATTGAGTCATTAGGTCAAAGATATATCATTTTGACCATAGTTGACTTTTTAGTCAAAAGTTGACCTGTTGGGTCAATGGGTTGGTCATTGGGTCAAGGATTAACCATTTTGTCCAAAGATGACTTTTTTGTCAGAGATTGTCTTATTGCGTCAATAATTTGTCATTATGTCAAAAATTGACTATTTTGTCCAAAATTGAATTTTTGGTCAAAAGTTTACCCATTGGGTCAATGGTGGTCATTGGATCAAAAACTAACCATTTTGACCAAAGTTGACTTTTGGTCAAAAGTTAACATATTAGGTCAATGGAGTGGTCATTATGTCAAAAATTGACTATATTGACCAAAATTAAATTTTTGCTCAAAAGTTGACCTATTGTGTCAATGGCTTGGTCATTAGGTCAATGGAATGGTCATTATGTCAATAATTAACTATTTTGACCAAAATTGACTTTTTGGTCAAAAGTTGACCTATTTAATCAATGGGTTGGTCATTGGGTCAAGGATTAACCATTTTGAACAAAGTTGTCTTTTTGCTTAAAAGTTAACTTATTGGGTCAATGGGTTGGTTATTGGGTCAGAAATTAATGATTTTAACTAAATTTACTTTTTGGTCAAAAGTTGACCTATTTCGTCTACGGGGTGGTTGTTAGGTTAAAAATTGACTATTTAAACCAAAATTTACTTTTTTTGTCAAAAGTTCAACAATTGGGTGGTTATGTCTTTGTGTCAAGGATTGAACATTTTGACTAAACTTGATATTTTGGTCAAAAGTTGACACACTGGGTTAATGGGGTGGTCATTAGGTCAAAAATTGATTATGTTTTCCAAAATTGACTTTTTGGTCAAAAGTTGACCTATTGGGTCAATGAGTTGGACATTTGGTCAAGGATTGACCATTCTGACAAAAGTTAATTTTTTGGTAAAAAGTTAACCTATTGGGACAATGGGTTGGTCATTGGGTAGAGGATTTAACGCTTTGAACAAAGTCACTTTTTGGTCAGAGATTGACTTCTTGTGTCAAAATTAGTCATCAGGTTAAAATTTAACTATTTTGACCAAAATTGACTTTTTCGTCAAAACTTGACCTAATGAGTTGGTCATTATGTCAAAAAGTAACTATTTTGACCAAAATTGACTTTTTGGACAAAAGTTGACCTATTGGGTGACTAGGTCAAACATTGATCGTTTTGACCATAGTTGTCCTATTAGTTAAAACGTAACCTACTTGGTCAATGGTTTGGTCATTAGGTCAAGGATTAACCATTTTGACCAAAGTTGACTTTCTGGTCAAAGATTGACTTATTGGTCAAAATATGGTCATTTGGTCAAAAATTAACTATTTTGACCAAAATTAAATTTTTGGTCAAAAGTTGACCTAGTGGGTCAATTGGTTGGTCAATGGGTTAGAAATTGACCTTTTTGACCAAAGTTGACTTTTTGGTCAAAAGTTGACCTATTGGGTCAATTGGGTGGTCATTAGGTCAAAAATTGACTATTTTGATCAAAATTGATTTTTTGGTCAAATGTTGACCTATTGGGCCAATGAGTTGGTCATTATATCAAAAATTGACTATTTTGACCAAAATTGACTTTTTGGTCAAAGTTGACCTATTGGGTCATTGGATCAAACATTGACCATTCTAACCATAGTTGACGTTTTGGTCAAAAGTTGACATATTGGGTCAATGGGTTGGTCATTAGGTCAAGAATTGATCATTTTGACCAAAGTTGACTTTTAGGTCACAGATTGACTTATTGAATCAAAAATTGATCATTAGGTCAAAAATTAACTATTTTGACCAAATTTAAATTTTTGGACAAAAGTTGACCCATTGGGTCAATGGGGTGGTTATTGTGTCAAGGATTGACAATTTTGACTAAAGTTCACACTTTGGTAAAAACTTGACCTATTAGGTCAATGGGTTAGTCATTGAGTCAAGGATTGTCCGTTTTGACCAAAGTTGACCTTTTGGTCAGAGATTGACTTATTGGGTCAATAATTAGTCATTACGTCAAAAATTAACTATTTTGGTCAAAAGCTGACCTATTGGGTCTATGGGTTGGTCATTGGGTGAAGGATTGCCCATTTTGTCCAAAGTTGACTTTTTGGTCAAAGATTGACTTATTGGTCAAAATATGGTCATTAGGTTAAAAATTGACTATTTTGACCAAAATTGAATTTTTGGTCAAAAGTTGACTTACTGGGTCAATTGGTTGGAAATTGACCTTTTTGACCAAAGTTGACTTTTTGGTCAAAAGTTGACCTATTGGGTCAATTGGGTGGTCATTTGGTCAAAAATTGACTATTTTGATCAAAATTGATTTTTTGGTCAAATGTTGACCTATTGGGCCAATGAGTTGGTCATTATATCAAAAATTGATTATTTTGACCAAAATTGACTTTTTGGTCAAAGTTGACCTATTGGGTCATTGGATCAAAGATTGACCATTCTAACCATAGTTGACGTTTTGGTCAAATGTTGACATATTGGGTCAATGGGTTGGTCATTGAGTCAAGAATTGATCATTTTGACCAAAGTTGACTTTTAGGTCAGAGATTGACTTATTGATTCAATAATTGATCATTAGGTCAAAAATTAACTATTTTGGCCAAATTTAAATTTTTTGACAAAAGTTGACCCATTGGGTCAATGGGGTAGTCATTGTATCAAGGATTGACTATTTTGACTAAAGTTCACACTTTGGTCAAAACTTGACCTTTTGGGTCAATGGGTTAGTCATTGACTCAAGGATTGTCCGTTTTGACCAAAGTTGACTTTTTGGTCAGAGATTGACTTATTGGGTCAATAATTAGTCATTACGTCAACAATTAACTATTTTGGTCAAAAGCTGACCTATTGGGTCTATGGGTTAGTCATTGGGTCAAGGATTGACCATTTTGACCAAAGTTGACTTTTTGGTCAAAAGTTGCCATATTGCGTTATTGGGGTGGTCATTGGGTCAGAAATTAACCATATTAACTAAACTCGAATTTTTTGTTAAAAGTTGGCTTATTGGGTTAATGGGGTGGTCATTATGTAAAAAATTGACAATTTTGACCAAAGTTAACTTTTTTGGTCAAAAGTTCACCTATCGGGTCCATGTGTTGGTCATTGGGTCAATGATTGACTATTTTGACCAAAGATGACTTTTTTGTCAAAACATGACTTAATGGGTCAATGGCTTGATCATTGATTAAAAGATTGACAATTTTGACCAAAGTTGACTTTTTAGTCAGAGATTGAGTATTGGGTCAATCATTGGTCATTCGGTAAAAAGTTGATCATTTTGACTAAAATTTAATTTTTGGTCAAAACTTGATCAATTGGGTCAATTAGGTGGTCATTTTGTCAAAAATTGACCATTTTGACCAAACTTGACTTTTTGTCAAAAGTTGACCTATTGGGCCAATGGGGTGGTCATTAGGTAAAAAATTGACTGTTTTGACCAAAATTGACTTTTTGGTCAAAAGTTGACATATTGGGTTAATGGGTTGTTCATTGGGTCAATTGACCATTTTGAATAAATTTGCCTTTTTTGTCAAAAGTTGACCTATTGGGTCAATGAGTTAGTTATTGTGTCAAAGATTGACCATTTTGACTAAAGTTGACATTTTAGTCATTGGGTCAGAAATTATCCATTTCGATCAAAGTTGACTTTTTGGTCAAAAGTTCATCTATTTGGTCAATGAGATGGTCATTATGTCAAAAAATTACTATTTTGACCAAAATTAACTTTTTGGTCAAAAAATGAGCAATTTAGTCAATGGTTTGGTCATGGGGTCAAGGATTGACCATTTTTACCAAAGTTAACTTTTTTGTTAGAGTTTAACTTACTAGGTCAATAATTGGTCGATAGGTCAAAATTGACTATTTTGACCAGAATTGACTTTTTGGACAAAAGTTGACCAATCGAGTTAATGGGTTGGTTATTGGGTCAAGGATTGACCATTTAAACTAAAGTTGACTTTTTGGTCAAAAGTTAACTTATTGGATCAATGGGTTGGTCAATTGGTCAATAATTGACCATTTTGACCAAAGTTGATTTTTTAGTTAGAGATTGACTTATTGGGTCAATATAGGTCAATAGGTCAAATTTTGATTTTTTTCGACTAAGATTGAATTTTTTGTCAAAATTTAATCCGTTGAGTCAATGGGGTGGTCAATGTAAAAAGTTGACTTATTGGGTTATTGGGTTGGTCATTGGGTCAATAATTGACAATTTTGGCTAAAGTTGACTTTTTGGTTAAAAGTTGACCTATTGGGTTAATGGGTTGGTCATTAGGTCGAAAATTGACCATTTTGACCAAAGTTGACTTTTGGTCAAAAGTTGACCTATTAGGTCAATGGGTGGTCATTAGGTCAAAAATTGACTATTTTGACCAAAATTGACTTTTTATTGAAAAGTTGACCTATTAGGTCAATGGGTTGATCATTGGGTCAAGGTTCGACGATTTTAGCCGAAGTTGTCTTTTTGGTCAAGAATTGACCTATTGGTTCAATTGTTTGGTCATTGGGTCAAGTATTGACCATTATGACCATAGTTGACCTTTTGGTCAGAGATAGACTTTTGGGTCAATAATTGCTCATTAGGTCAAAAATTGACTATTTTGACCAAAATTGACTTTTTCGTCAAAAGTTGACCACTTGGGTCTATGGGTTGTTCATTGAGTTAGAAATTGACCATTTTAACCAAAGTTGGTTTTTTGGTCAAAAGCTGACCTATTGGGTCAATAGGGTGGTAATTAGGTCAAAAATTACTATTTTGACCAAAAAAGTTGACCTATTGGGTCAATGAGTTAGTCATTAAGTCAAAAAATATCTATTTTGACAAAAATTGACTTTTTGGTCAAAAGTGAAATTATTGGGTCATTAGCTCAAAGATTGGCCATTTTGATCATAATTAACTTGGTCAAAAGTTAACCTACTGGGTCAATGGGTTGGTCAAAAGTTGACCTACTGGGTCAATGGTTTGGTCATTGGGTCAATCATTGACCATTTTGACCAAAGTTGTTTTTTGGTCAGAGATTAACTTATTGGGTCAACAATTGGTCATCAGGTCAAAAATTTACTATTTTGTCCAAAATTAATTTTTTGGTCAAAAGTTGACCTACTTGGTCAATGGATTGGTCATTGGGTCAGAAATTGACCATTTTGACCAAAGTTAACTTTTTGATCTAAAGTTGACCTATTGGGTCAATTGGGCGGTAATTAGGTCAAAAATTGACTATTTTGACCCAAATTGACTTTTGGTCAAAAGTTGACCTATATGGCCAATCAGTTGGTCATTATGTTAAAAATTGACTATTTTGACCAAAATTGACTTTTTTGTCAAAAGTTGACCTATTAGGTCATTGGGTCAAAGATTAACCATTTTGACCATAGTTGACTTTTTAGTCAAAAGTTGACCTATTCCGTCAATGGGTTGGTCATTGGGTTAAGGATTGACCATTTTGACCAAAGTTGACTTTTTGGTCAGAGATAGACTTATTTGGTCAAAAATTGGTCATTAGGTCAAAAATTTACTATTTTGACCAAAATTAAATTTTTGTTCAAAAGGGGACTCATTGGGTAAATGGAGTAGTCATTGGGTAAGAAATTGATCATTTTGACTAAAGTTGAGTTTTGGTCAAAGGTTGACATAATGGGTCAATGAAGTGGTCATTAGGTAAAAAATTGACAATATTGACTAAAATTAACTTTTTGGTTAAAAGTTGACCTATTGTGTCAATGGGTTGGACATTGTGTCAACGATTGACTATTTTGACTAAGTTTTACTTTTCTGTTAAAAGTTGACCTATTGGGTCAATGGGTTGGTCATTGGGTCAAAGATTTACCTTTCTGAACAAAGTTGACATTTTGGTCAGATGTTGACTTATTATGTCAATAGTTGGACATTATGTTAAAAATTGACTTTTTTGGTCAAATGTTGACCTATTGGTTCTATGGGTTAGTCATTGGGTCAAGAAAGGCCATTTTGACCAAAGTTGATTTTTTGGTCAAAAGTGGACATATTGGGATAAAGAATTGGTCATAGGGTCAGAAATTGACCATTTTAACCAAACTTGAATTTTTTGTCAAAAGTTAACTTATTGGGTTACTGGGGTGGTCATTAAATAAAAAATTGACTAAAATTAACTTTTTGGTCAAACATTGACCAATTGGGTCAATGGGTTGGTCATTGCGTCAAAGATTAACCATTTTGACCAAAGTTGACTTTTTGGTTAAAAGTTGAACTATTGGGTTCAATTGGGAGGTCATTAGGTAAAAAATTGACTACTTTGACCAAAATTGACTTTTTGGTCAAAATTTGACCTATAGGTTCAACAAGTTGGTCATTTTGTCAAAAATTGACTATTTCAACCAAAAATGACTTTTTGATGAAAAGTTGACCCATTGAGTCATTAGGTCAAAGATATACCATTTTGACCATAGTTGACTTTTTAGTCAAAAATTGACCTGTTGGGTCAATGGGTTGGTCATTGGGTCAAGGATTAATCATTTTGTCCAAAGATGACTTATTTGTCAGAGATTGTCTTACTGCGTCAATAATTTGTCGTTATGTCAAAAATTGACACTTTTGACCAAAATTGAATTTTTGGTCAAAAGTTTACCCATTGGGTCAATGGGGTGGTCATTGGGTCAAAAACTGACCATTTTGACCAAAGTTGACTTTTGGTCAAAAGTTAACATTTTAGGTCAATGGAGTGGTCATTATGTCAAAAATTGACTATATTGACCAAAATTGAATTTTTGCTCAAAAGTTGACCTATTGTGTCAATGGCTTGGTCATTAGGTCAATGGGATGGTCATTAGGTCAATAATTAACTATTTTGACCAAAATTGACTTTTTAGTCTAAAGTTGACCTATTTAATCAATGGGTTGGTCATTGGATCAAGGATTAACCATTTTGAACAAAGTTGTCTTTTTGGTTAAAATTTAACTTATTGGGTCAACGGGTTGGTTATTGGGTCAGAAATTAATGATTTTAACTAATGTTTACTTCTTTGTCAAAAGTTGACCTATTTGGTCTACGGGGTGGTTGTTAGGTTAAAAATTGACTATTTAGACCAAAATTTACTTTTTTGTCAAAAGTTCAACAATTGGGTGGTTATGTCTTTATGTCAAGGATTGAACATTTTGACTAAACTTGATATTTTGGTCAAAAGTTGACACACTGGCATAATGGGGTGGTCATTAGGTCAAAAATTGATTAAGTTTACCAAAATTGACTTTTTGGTCAAAAGTTGACCTATTAGGTCAATGGGTTGGACATTTGGTCAAGGATTGACCATTCTGACCGAAGTTAATTTTTTGGTGAAAAGTTAACCTATTGGGACAATGGGTTGGTCATTAGGTCAAGTATTTAACACTTTGAACAAAGTCGACTTTTTGGTCAGAGATTGACTTCTTGTGTCAAAATTGGTCATCAGGTTAAAAATTAACTATTTTGACCAAAATTGACTTTTTTTTGTCAAAAGTTGACCTAATGAGTTGGTCATTATGTCAAAAAGTAACTATTTTGACCAAAATTGACTTTTCGGACAAAAGTTAGACCAATTGGGTCACTAGGTCAAAGATTGACCATTTTGACCATAGTTGTCCTATTGGTCAAAAGTTAACCTACTGGGTCAATGGTTTGTTCATTGGGTCAAGGATTAACAATTTTGACCAAAGTTGACTTTCTGGTCAAAGATTGACTTATTGGTCAAAATATGGTCATTAGGTCAAAAATTAATTATTTTGACCAAAATTAAATTTTTGGTCAAAAGTTGACCTAGTGGGTCAATTGGTTGGTCAATGGGTTAGAAATTGACCTTTTGACCAAAGTTGACTTTTTTGTCAAAAGTTGACCTATTGGGTTAATTGGGTAGTCATTAGGTCAAAAATGGACTATTTTGATCAAAATTAACTTTTTGGTCAAATGTTGACCTATTGGGCCAACAAGTTGGTCATTATATTAAAAATTGACTATTTTGACCAAAATTGACTTTTTGGTCAAAGTTGACCTATTGGGTCATTGGATCAAAGATTGACCATTCTAACCATAGTTGATGTTTTGGTCAAAAGTTGACATATTGGGTCAATGGGTTGGTCATTAGGTCAAGAATTGATCATTTTGACCAAAGTTGACTTTTAGGTCAGAGATTGACTTATTGAATCAATAATTGATCATTAGGTCAAAAATTAACTATTTTGACCAAATTTGAATTTTTGGACAAAAGTTGACCCATTGGGTCAATGGGGTGGTCATTGTGTCATGGATTGACTATTTTGACTAAAGTTCACACTTTGGTAAAAACTTGACCTATTGGGTCAATGGGTTAGTCATTGAGTCAAGGATTGTCCGTTTTGACCAAAGTTGACCTTTTGGTCAGAGATTGACTTATTGGGTCAATAATTAGTCATTACGTCAACAATTAACTATTTTGGTCAAAAGCTGACCTATTGGGTCTATGGGTTGATCATTGGGTCAAGGATTGACCATTTTGACCAAAGTTGACTTTTTGGTCAAAGATTGACTTATTGGTCAAAATATGGTCATTAGGTCAAAAATTGACTATTTTGACTAAAACTGAATTTTTGGTCAAACGTTGACCTACTGGGTCAATTGGTTGATCAATGGGTTAGAAATTGACCTTTTTGTCCAAAGTTGACTTTTTGGTCAAAAGTTGACCTATTGGGTCAATTGAGTGGTCATTAGGTCAAAAATTGACTATTTTGATCAAAATTGACTTTTTGGTCAAATGTTGACCTATTGGGCCAATGAGTTGGTCATTATGTCAAAAATTGATTATTTTGACCAAAATTGTTTTCTTGGTCAAAGTTGACCTATTGGGTCATTGGATCAAAGATTGAACATTCTAACCATAGTTGATGTTTTGGTCAAAAGTTGACATATTGGGTCAATGGGTTGGTCTTTGGGTCAAAAATTGATCATTTTGACCAAAGTTGACTTTTAGGTCAGAGATTGACTTATTGATTCAATAATTGATCATTAGGTCAAAAATTAACTATTTTGACCAAATTTGAATTTTTGGTCAAAAGTTGACCCATTGGGTTAATGGGGTGGTCATTGTGTCAAGGATTGATCTATTTTGACTAAAGTTCACACTTTGGTCGAAACTTGACTATTGGGTTCGATGGGTTAGTCATTGAGTCGAGGATTGTCTGTTTTGACCAAAGTTGACTTTTTGGTCAGAGATTGACTTATTTGGTCAATAATTAGTCATTACGTTAACAATTAACTATTTTGGTCAAAAGCTGACCTATTGGGTCTATGGATTAGTCAGTGGTTCAAGGATTGACCATTTTGACCAAAGTTGACTTTTTGGTCAAAAGTTGACCTATTGGGTTAATGCGTTGGTCATTAAGTCAGAAATTGACCATTTTCACTAAACCAGAATTTTTGGTCAAACGTTGGCTTATTCAGTTATTGGGGGTGGTCATTGTCTCAAAAATTGACAATTTTGACCAAAGTTAACTTTTTTAGTCAAAAGTTCACCTATTGGGTTAATGTGTTAGTCATTGGGTCAATGATTTACTATTTTGACCAAAGTTGAATTTTTGGTCAAAAGTTGACCTATTGCGTCAATGGGTTGGTCATTGAGTAAAAGATTGACAATTTTGACCAAAGTTAATTTTTTGGTGAGAGATTGACTATTGGGTGAATAATTGGTCATTCGATCAAAAATTGATCATTTTGACGAAATTTTAATTTTTTTGTCAAAAGTTGACCAATTGGATCAATTGGGTGGTCATTATGTCAGAATTTGTTTACTTTGACCAAACTTGACTTTTTTGTCAAAAGTTGACCAATTGGGTCAATAAGGTGGTTGTTATGTAAAAAATTTTCTATTTTTACCAAAATTGACTTTTTGGTCAAAAGTTGACCTATTGGGTTAATGGGTTGTTCATTGGGTCAACGATTGACCAATTTGACCAAAGTTGCCCCTTTAGTCAAAAGTTGACCTATTGGGTCAATGAGTTGGTTATTGGGTCAAGGATTGACCATTTTGACCAAAGTTGACTTTTTGGTCAGAGTTTGACTTACTTGGTCAATAATTGGTCAATAGGTTAAAATTGACTATTTTGACCAAAATTGACTTTTTGGTCAAAAGTTGATCTATTGGGTTAATGGGTTGGATATTGAGCCAAAGATTGACCATTTCGACCAAAGTTGACTTTTTGGTCAAAAGTTGACCTATTGGGTCAATGGTTTGATCAATAGGTCAAAGATTGACCATTTTGACCAAAGTTGACTTTTTAGTTAGAGATTGACTTATTGGGTCAATAATTGGTCATGAGGTCAAAATTGATTATTTTGACCAAAATTGAATTTTTGGTCAAAAGATGACTCGTTGGGTCAATGGGGTGGTCATTATGTCAGAAATTGACCATTTTGACCAAATTTGGTTTTTTGTTCAAAAGTTAACCAATTTATGTCAATGAGGTGGTCATTACGTCAAATATTGACTATGAAACCAAAATTTACATTTTTGTCAAAAGTTAACCTATTGGGTTAATGGGTTGGTCATTGGGTCAATGATTGACCATTTTGGCTAAAGTTGACTGTTTGGTTAAGAGTACATATTAGGTCAATGGGTTGGTCATTCGGTCAGAAATTGACCATTTTGACAAAGTTGACTTTTTGGTCAAAGGTTGACCTATTGGGTCAATGGGTGGTCATTAGGTCAAAAATTGATTATTTTGACCAAAATTGACTTTTTGGTGAAAGTTGACCTACTGGGTGAATGGGTTGATCATTGGGTCGAGGTTTGACCATTTTTACCAAAGTTATCTTTTTGGTTAAAAATTGACATATTGGGTTAATGGTTTGGTCATTAGGACAAGTATTGACCTTTATGACCATAGTTAACTTTTTGGTCAGAGATTCACTTATTGGGTTAATAATTGGTCATTAAGTCAAAAATTGATTATTTTTACCAAAATTGGCTTTTTGGTCAAAATTTGACCTATTGGGTCATTGGGTTGGTCATTTAGTCAAGGATTGACCATTCTGACCAAGGTTGATTTTTAAGTAAAAAGCTAACCTATTCGGTCAATGGGTTGGTCATTGGGTCAAGGATTTACCATTTTGAACAAAGTCGACTTTTTGGTCAAAGATTGACTTATTGGGTGAATAATTGGTCATTAGGTCAAAAATTGACTATTTTGACCAAAATTGGCTTTTCATCAAAAGCCGACCTATAGGGACTATGGGTTGGTCATTGGGTTAGGAATTGTCAATTTTGACCAAAGTTGACTTTTTGGTCAAAAGTTGACATATTGGGTCAATTGGGAGGTCATTAGGTAAAAAATTGACTATTTTGACCAAAATTGACTTTTCGTCAAAAGTTGACCTATAGGGCTAATGAGTTGGTCATTATGTTAAAAATTGACTATTTTGACCAAAATTGACTTTTTGGATAAAAGTTGACCTATTAGGTCATTGGGTCAAAGATTAACTATTTTGACCATAGTTGACTTTTTGGTTAAAAGTTGACCTGTTGGGTCGATGGGTTGGTCATTGGGTCAATGATTGACCATTTTGACCAAAGTTGATTTTTTTGTCAGAGATAGAGTTATTGGGTCAAAAATTGGTCATTAGGTCAAAAATTTACTTTTTTTGACCAAAATTGAATTTTTGTTTAAAAGGGGACCCATTGGGTAAATGGGGTGGTCATTGGGTAAGAATATGATCATTTTGTCTAAAGTTGACTTTTTGGTCAAAGGTTACAACATATAGGGTCAATGGGGTGGTCATTAGGTAAAAAATTGACTATATTGACTAAAATTAACTTTTTGGTCAAAATTTAACCTATTGTGTCAACGGGTTGGTCATTGTGTCAAGGATTGACTATTTTGACAAAAGTTCAGTTTTTGGTTAAAAGTTAACCTATTGGGTCATGGGTTTGTCATTGAGTCAAGGATTTACTTTTTTGACCAAAGTTGACATTTTGGTCAGAGATTGACTTATTCGGTCAATAATTGGTCATTATGTCAAAAATTAACTATTTTGGTCAAAAGTTGACCTATTGGGTCTATGGGTTGGTCATTGGGTCAAGGAATGACCATTTTGACTAAAGTTGACTTTTTGGTCAAAAGTTGATCTATTTGGATAAAGGGTTGGTCATTGGGTCAGAAATTGACCATTTTAACCAAACTTGACCTTTTGACCTTATTGGGTTAATGGGGTGGTCATTAAATCAAAAATTGACCAAAATTAACTTTTCAGTCAAAGTTTGACCAGTTTGGTAAATGGGTTGGTCATTGCATCAATGATTGACCAGTTTTTTCCAAAGTTGACATTTTGGTGAAAAGTTGACCTATTGGGTAAATTGGGAGGTCATTAGGTAAAAAATTGAATATTTTGACAAAAATTGACTTTTTGGTCAAAATTTGACCTATTGGGTCAACGAGTTGGTCATTTTGTCAAAAAATGACTATTTTGACCAGAAATGACTTTTTGGTAAAAAATTGACCTATTGGGTCATTAGGTCAAAGATTGACCATTTTGACCATAGTTGACTTTTTGGTCAAAAGTTAAGTTCACTTTTTGGTCAGAGATTGTCTTATTGGGTCAATAATTTGTCCTTAGGTCAAAAATTGACTATTTTGACCAAAATTGAATTTTTGGTCAAAAGTTGACCCATTGGGTCAATGGGGTTGTTAATGTGTCAGAAATTGACCATTTTGACCAAAGTTGACTTTTGGTCAAAAGTTGACATATTGGGTCAATGGAGTGGTCATTATGTCAAAAATTGACTATATTGACCAAAACAGACTTTTCGGTCAAAAGTTAACCTATTGTGTCAACGGGTTGGTCATTAGGTGAAGGGGATGGTCATTAGGTCAATAATTAACTATTTTGACCAAAATTGGCTTTTTGGTCAAAAGTTGACCTATTTAGTCAATGGGTTGGTCATTGGGTCAAGGATTGACCATTTTGAAAAAAATTGTCTTTTTGGTTAAAAGTTGACCTATTGGGTCAATGGGTTGGTTATTGGGTCAAAAATATACCATTTTAAACAAAGTTTACCTTTTGATCAAAAGTTGACGAATTGGGTCTATGGGGTGGTTGTTAGGTTATAAATTGACTATTTAGACCAAAATTTACTTTTTTGTCAAAAGTTAACCAATTTGGTGGGTATGTCATTGTGTCAAGGATTGACCATTTTGACTAAAATTGATATTTTGGTCAAAAGTTGAAACACTGGGTCAATGGGGTGGTCATCAGGTCAAAAAATGACTATTTTGACCAAAATTTACTTTTTGGTCAAAAGTTGACCTATTGGGTCAATGGGTTGGTCATTTAGTCAAGGATTGACCATTTTGACCAAAGTTAATTTTTTGGTAAAACGTTAACCTATTGGGACAATGGGTTTGTCATTTGGTCAAGGATTGAGCATTTTGAACAAAGTCGACTTTTTGGTCAGAGATTGACTTATTGGGTCAAAATTAGTCATTAGGTGAAAAATCGATTAGTTTGACCAAAATTGATTTTTTCATCAAAACTTGACCTTTTGGGTCAATGAGTTGGTCATTATGTCAAAAATTAACTATTTTCACCAAAATTGACTTTTTGGTCAAAAGTTGACCTATTGGGTCACTAGGTCAAAGATTGATCATTTTGACGATAGTTGACTTTTTGGTTAAAAGTTGACCTACTGGGTGAATGGTTTGGTCCTTGGGTCAAGGATAGAGAATTTTGACCAAAGTTCACTTTATGGTCAGAGATTGACTTATTGGGTCAAAATTTGGTCATTAAGTCAAAAATTGACTATTTTGACCAAAATTAAATTTTTGGTCAAAAGTTGACGTAATTGGTTGGTCATTGGGTCAGAAATTGACCATTTTAATGAAAGTTGACTTTTTGTTCAAAAGTTGATCTATTGAGTCAATTGGGTGGGCATTAGGTCAAAAATTGACTATTTTAACCAAAATTGACTTTTTGGTTATTATTTGCCCTATTGGGCTAATGAGTTTGTCATTATATCAAAAATTGACTATTTTGACAAAAATTGACTTTTTGGTTAAAGTTGATTTATTGGGTCATTGGATCAAAGATTGACCATTTTGACCATAGTTGAATTTTTGGTCAACATATTAGGTCAATGGGTTGGTCATTAGGTCAAGAATTGATTATTTTGACTAAATTTGACTTTTAGGTCAGAGGTTGACTTTTTGGCTCAATAATTGGTCATTTGGTCAAAAATTAACTATTTTGACCAAAATTGAATTTTTGGTCAAAAGTTGACCCATTGGGTCAACGGGGTGGTCATTGTGTCAAGGATTGACTATTTTGACTAAAGTTCACTCTTTGGTCAAAAGTTGACCTATTGGGTCAATAGGATGGTTATTGGGTCAAGGATTGACCATTTTGACCAGAGTTGACATTTTGTCAAAGATTAACTTTTTGGGTCAATAATTGATCATTATGTCAAAAATTAACTATTTTGGTCAAAAGCTGACCTATTGGGTCTATGGGTTTGTCATTGGGTCAAGGATTGACCATTTTGATCAAAGTTGACTTTTTGGTCAAAAGTTGACCTATTGGGTTAATGAGTTGGTCATTGGGTCAGAAATTAACTATTTTAACTAAACCTGACTTTTTTGGTTAAAAGTTGGCTTATTGGGTTAGTAGGGTGGTCATTATGTCAAAAATTGACAATTTTGGTTAAAGTTAACTTTTTTGGTCAAAAGTTCACCTATTGTGTCAATGTGTTGGTCATTGAGTCAGTGATTGAATATTTTGATCAAAGTTGACTTTTTTTGTCAAAAGTTGACTTATTGGGTCAATGGGTTGGTCATTTAGTAAATGATTGACAATTTAGACCAAAGTTGACTTTTTGGTCAGAGATTGAGTATTGGGACAATAATTGGTCATTCGGTCAAAAATTGATCATTCTGACCAAAATTTAATTTTTGGTCAAAAGTTGGCCCATTGGGTCAATTGGGTAGTCATTATGTGAGAATTTAACCATTTTAAACAAACTTAACTTTTTGTCAAAAGTTGACCTATTGGGTTAATGGGGAGGTTGTTAGGTAAAAAATTAACTTTTTGACCAAAATTGAGTTTTTGGTCAAAGGTTCACCTATTGGATTAATGGGTTGTTCATTGGGTCAACGATTGACCATTTTGACCAAAGTTGCCATTTTGGTGAAAAGTTGTCCTATTGGGTCAATAAGTTAGTTATTAGGTTAAGGATTGACCATTTTGACCAAAGTTGACTTCTTGGTCAGAGTTTGACTTACTAGGTCAATAATTGGTCAATAGGTCAAAATTGACTATTTTCACCAAAATTGACTTTTTGGTCAAAAGTTGACCTATTGGGTTAATGGGTTGGATATTGGGTCAAGGATTGACCATTTCGACCAAAGTTGACTTATTTGGTTAATGGTTTGGTCAATTGGTCAAGGATTGCCCATTTTGACCAAAGTTGACATTTTGACCAAAATTGAATTTTTGGTCATTAGGTCAAAATTTGATTATTTTGACCAAAATTGAATTTTTGGTCAAAGATGACCCATTGAGTCAATGGGGTGGTCATTATGTCAGAAATTGACCATTTTGACCAATGTTGGTTTTTTTGGTCAAAAGTTAACGCAATGAGGTGGTCATTAAGTCAAAAATTAACAACTAGAACAAAATTTACTTTTTTGTCAAAAGTTGACCTATTGGGTTAATGGGTTGGTCATTGGGTCAATGATTGACCATTTTGGCTAAAGTTGACTTTTTGGTTTAAAGTTGACCTATTGAGTCAATGAGTTGGTCATTAGGACAGAAATTGACCATTTTGACTAAAGATGACTTTTTAGTCAAAAGTTGACTTATTGGGTCAATGGGTGGTCATTAGGCCAAAAATTGACTATTTTGACCAAAATTGACTTTTTGGTGAAAAGTTGACCTATTGGGTCGATGGGTTGATCATTGGGTCAATGGTTTGGTCATTGGGTCAAGTATTGACCATTATGACCATAGTTGACTGTTTGGTCAGAGATTCACTTATTGGGTCAATAATTGGTCATTATGTCAAAAATTGACTATTTTACCCAAATTTGACTTTTTGGTCAAAAGTTGACCTATTGGGTCAATAGGTTCGTCATTTAGTCAAGGATTGACCTTTCTGACCAAGGTTAATCTTTAGGTAAAAGCTAACCCATTGGGTCAATGTGTTGGTCATTGGATCAATGATTGACCATTTTGAACAATGAGTTTTTCGTAAGAGATTGACTTATTGGGTCAATAATTGGTCATTAGGTCAAATTTTGACTATTTTGACCAAAATTAACTTTTTCATCAAAAGTTGACCTATTGGGACTATGGGTTGGTCATTGGGTTAGAAATAGACCATTTTGATCGAACTTGACTTTTTGGTCAAAAGTTGACCAATTGGGTCAATTGGGAGGTCATTAGATCAAAAATTAACTATTTTAACAAAAATTGACTTTCTGGTCAAAAGTTGACCTTTTGGGTCAATGAGTTGGTCCTATGTCAAAAATTGTCTATTTTGACCAAAATTGACTTTTTAGTCAAAAGTTGACTTTTTGGGTCATTAGGTCAAAGATTGTCCATTTTGACCATGGTTGACTTGTTAATCAAAAGTTGACCTACTTGGTCAATGGGTTGGTCATTGGTTCAAGGATTGACCATTTTGACCAAAGTTGACTTTTTGGTCAAAGATTAATTTATTGGGTCAATAATTGGTCATTTGGTCAAAAATTAACTATTTTGTCTAAAATAAAATTGACCATTTGATTAAAGCTGACCTTTTTGACCAAAGTTAACTTTTTGATCAAAAAAGTTTTGGGTCAATTGGGCGCTCATTAGGTCAAAAATTGACTATTTTGACCAAAATTAACTTTTGGTCAAAAGTTGACCTATAGGGCTAATGAGTTGGTCATTATGTCAAAAATTGACTATTTTGCCCAAAAGTGACTTTCTGATTAAAATTTGACCTTTTAGGTTATTTAGTTAAAGATTAACCATTTTGACCATAGTTAAATTTTTGGTCAAAAGTTGACCTATTGGGTCAATGGGTTGGTCATTGGATCTAGGATAGATCATTTTGACCAAAGTTGAATTTTTTGTGAGAGATTGACTTATTGGGTAAAAAATTGGTCGTTAGGTCAAAAATTTACTATTTTGACCAAAATTGAATTTTTGGTCAAAAGGGGACCCATTGGGAAAATGGGTTGGCATTGGGTAAGAAATTGATCATTTTGACCAAAGTTAACTTTTTGGTCAAAGGTTGACATATTGGGTCAATGGGGTGGTCATTAGGTAAAAATTTGACGATAATGATTAAAGTTAACTTTTTGGTCAAAAGTTGACCTATTTTGTCAATGTGTTGGACATTGTGTTAAGGATTGACTATTTTGACGAAAGTTCACTTTTTGGTCAAAAGTTGACCTATTGGGTCAATGGGTTGGTCATTGGGTTAAGAATTTATCATTTTTACCAAAGTTGACATTTTGGTCAGAGATTGACTTACTCGGTCAATAATAGGTCATTATGTCAAAAATTGACCTATTGGGTCTATGGGTTGGTCGTTGGGTCAAAGAATGGTCATTTTGGCCAAAGTTAACTTTTTGGTCAAATGTTGACTTATTGGGTTAATGGGGTGGTCATTGAGTCAGAAATTGACCATTTTAATCAAACTTGACTTTTTGGTCAAAAGTTGACTTATTGGGTTAATGAGATGGACATTAAATAAAAAATTGACCAAAATTAACTTTTTGGTCAAAAGTTGACCAATTGGGTTAATGGGTTGGTCATTGTGTCAAGGATTGACCATTTTGACCAAAGTTGACTTTTTGGTCAAAAGTTGACCTATTGGGTCAATTAGGAGGTCATTAGATCAAAAATTGGCTATTTTGACCATAATTGACTTTTTGGTTAAAATTTGACCTATTGGGTCAATGAGTTGGTCCTTTTGTAAAAAATTGAGTATTTTGACAATAAATGACTTTTTAGTCAAAAGTTGACCTATCGGGTCATTAGGTCAAAGATTGACCATCTTGACCATAGTTGACTTTTTGGTCAAATGACGACCTATTTTTCCAATGGGTTGGTCATTAGGTCAAGGATTGCCATTTTGTCCAAAGTTGACTTTTTGGTCAGAGATTGTCTTATTGGGTCAATAATTTGTCATTAGGTCAAAAATTGACTATTTTAACCAAGATTTATTTTTTGGTCAAAAGTTGACCCATTGGGTCAATGGGTTGATCAATTGGGTCAGAAACTGTCCATTTTAACCAAAGTTGACTTTTTGGTCAAAAGTTGACAAATTGGGTCAATGGAGTGGTCATTAGGTCAAAAATTGACTATATTGACCAAAATTAACTTTTCGATCAAAAGTTGATCTATTGTGTCAATGGGTTGGTCATTAGGTCAATGGAATGGTCATTAGGCCAATAATTAAATATTTTGACCAAAATTCTCTTTGGTTAAAATTTGACATATTTAGTCAAGGGGTTGGTCATTGGGGCAAGGATTGACCATTTTGACCAAAGTTGTCTTTATGGTCAAATGTTGACCTTTTGGGTCAATGGTTGGTTTTTGGGTTAGAAATTGACCATTTTAACCAAAGTTTACTTTTTGGTGGAAAGTTCACCTATTGGGTCTATGAGGTGGTTGCTAGCTTAAAAATTGACTATTTAGACTAAAATTTACTTATTTGTGAAAAGTTGACCAGTTGGGTGGGGATTTCATTGTGTCAAGGATTGACCAGTTGGACTAAAATTGATATTCTGGTAAAAAATATACACACTGGGTCAATGGGGTGGGCATGAGGTCAAAAATAGACTATTTTGACCAAAATTGACTTTTTTGGTCAAAAGTTGACCTATTGCGTCAATGGGTTGGTCATTTGGTCAAGTATTAACCATTCTGACTAAAGTTGATTGTTTGGTAAAAAGTTAACCTATTAGGACAATGGTTGGTCATTGGGTCAATGATTGAGCAATTTGAACAAAGTCGACTTTTTGGCCAAAGATTGACTTATTGGATCAATAATTGGTCATTAAGTCAAAAATTGACTATTTCGACGAAAATTGACTTTTTCGTCAAAAGTTGACCAATTGGGTCAATGAGTTGCTATTATGTCAAAAATTAACTATTTTAACCAAAACTAACTTTTTGGTCAAAAGTTGACCTATTGCGCCATTTGGTCAAAGATTGAGACCATTTTGACCATAGTTGACATTTTGGTCAAAAGTTGACCTACCGAGTCAATGGGTTTGTCATTGGGTCAAGGATTGATCATTTTGACTAAAGTTAAATTTTTTGTTAGAGATTGACTTATTGGGTCAAAATTTGGTCAATAGGTTAATAATTGACTATTTCGACCAAAATTGAATTTTTGGTCAAAACTTAACCTACTTGGACAATTTATTGGTCATTGGGTCAAAAATTGATCATCTTGACCAAAGTTGACTTTTAGGTCAAAAGTTGACCAATTGGGTCAATTGGGTGGTCATTAGGTCAAAAATTGACTATTTTGATAAAAATTAACTTTTTGGTCAAAAGTACACCTATTGGGCCAATGAGTTGTTCATTATGTCAAAAGTTGACTATTTTGACAAAAATTGACTTTTTGGTCAAAGTTAACCTATTGCGTCATTGGGTCAAGAATTGATCATTTTGACCAAAGTTGACTTCTTGGTCAGAGATTGACTTTTTGAGTGAATTAATCACAGGTCAAAAGTTAACTATTTTGACCAAAGTTGAATTTTTCTTCAAAAGTTGACCCATTAGGTCAATGGGGTGGTCATTGGGTCAAAAATTGACCATTTTAACCAAAGTTGATTTTTTGTTTAAAATTTGACATATTGGGTCAATGGGGTTGTCATTAGGTAAAAAATTGACTATATTGACCAAAACTAACTTTTTGGTCAAAAGTTGACATACTGTGTCAATGGGTTGGTCATTGTGTCAAGGATTGACTATTTTGACTAAAGTTCACTTTTTGGTCAAAAGTTAACCTATTGGGTCAATGGGTTGGTTATTGGGTCAAGGATTGACCATTTTGACCAAAGTTGACTTTTTGGTCAGAGATTGACTTATTGGGTCAATAATTGATTATTATGTCTAAAATTGACTATTTTGGTCAAAAGCTGACATATTGGGTTTATGGGTTGGTCATTGGGTCAAGGATTGACCACTTTGACCAAAGTTGACATTTTAGTCAAAAGTTGACTTATTGAGTTAATGGGGTTGTCATTGGATCCGAAATTGACCATTTTAACTAAACTTTACTTGTTGGTCAAAAGTTGGCTTTTTAAGTTAATGGGGTGGTCATTATGTTAAAAATTGACAATTTTGACCAAAGTTAACTTTTTTATTCAAAAGTTCACCTATTGGGTCAATGTGTTGGTCATTTGCTTAATGATTGACTATTTTGACCAAAGTTAACTTTTTAGTTAAAAGTTGTCCTTGAGTAAAAGATTGACAATTTCGACCAAAGTTATCTTTTTGGTCAGAGATGGACTATTGGGTCAATAATTGGTCATTCTGTCAAAAATTGATCATTTTGACCAAAATTTAATTTTTGGTTAAAACTTGACCCATTGGGTCAATTAGGTGCTCATCATGTCAAAAAATGACCATTTTAACCAAACATGACTTTTTTGTCAAAAGTTGACCTATTGGGTCAATGGAGTGGTCATTAGATAAAAAATTGACTGTTTTGACCAAAATTAACTTTTTAGTCGAAAGTTGACCTATTGGGTTAATGGGTTGTTCATTGGGTCAACGATTGACCATTTTTTACCAAAGTTGTCTTTTTAGTCAAAAGTTGACCTATTGGGTCATTGAGTTAGTTATTGGGTTTAGGATTGACCATTTTGACAAAAGTTGACATTTTGGTCATTGGGTCAGAAATTAACCATTTTGACCAAAGATTGATCAAAAGTTCATCCATTTCGTCAATGGGATGGTCATTATGTCAAAAATTGACTATTTTCACCAAAATTGACTTTTTGGTCAAAAGTTGAGCTATTTAGTCAATGGGTAGGTCATTGGGTCAAGGATTAACCATTTCAACCAAACTTAACTTTTTGGTCAAAAGTTTACCCGTTGGGTTAGTGGTGTTGTCATTGTGTCAGAAATTAACCATTTTGACCAAAGTTGACTTTTAGGTTAAAAGTTGATTTATTGGGTCAATGGGTTGGTCATCGGGTCAAGGATTGACTATTTTCACCAAAGTTGACTTTTTGGTCAGAGTTTAACTTACTGGGTCAATAATTGGTCAATAGGTCAAAATTGACTATTTTAAAAAAAATTGACTTTTTGGTCAAAAGTTGACCTATTGGGTTAATGGGTTGGTAATTGGGTCAAGGATTGACCATTTCGACCAAAGTTAACTTTTTGGTCAAAAGTTGACCTTTTGGGTTAATGGGTTGGTCAATTGGCCAAGGATTGACCATTTTGACCAAAATTGACTTTTTAGTTAGAGATTAACTTATTGGGTCAATACTTAGTCATTTGATCAAAATTTAATTATTTTAACCAAAATTAAATTTTTGGTCAAAAGTTGACCCGTTGAGTCAATGGGGTGGTCATTGTGTCAAAAATTAACCATTTTAACCAAAGTTGATTTTTTGTTCAACGTTAACAAATTTATGACAATTTGACCAAATTTGACTTTTTGGTCAAAAGTTGACCTATTGGGTTAATGGTTTTGTCATTGGGTCAAAGATTGACCATTTTGGCTAAAGTTGACCTTTTCGTTAAAAGTTGACCTATTGGGTCAACATGTTGTTCTTTAGGTCAAAAATTGATCATTTTGACAAAAGCTAACTTTTTGGTCAAAAGTTGACCTATTGGGTCAATGGGTGGTCATTAGGTCAAAAATTGACTATTTTGACCATAATTGATTTTTTGGTGAAAAGTTGATCTATTGGGTCAATGGGTTGATCATTGGGTCAAGGTTTGACAATTTTGGCCAAAGTTGTCTTTTTGGATAAAAATTGACCTATTGGTCAATGGATTGGTCATTGGGTCAAGTATTAACCATTATAACTACAGATTGTTTTTTCATTTATTGGGTCAATAATTGGTCATTATGTCAAAAATTGACTATTTTGACGAAAATTGACTTTTTGGTCAAAAGTTGACATTGTGTCAATGGGTTGGTCATTTGGTCAAGGATTGACCATTCTGACCAAGGTTGATTTTTTGGTGAAAAGCTAACCTATTTGGTCAATGGGTTGGTCATTGGGTCAATGATTGGTCATTTTGAACAAAATTGACTTTTTGGTCATAGATTGACTTATTGGGTCAATAATTGGTGATTAGGTCAAAAATTGACTATTTTGACCAAAATTAACTTTTTCGTCAAAAGTTGACCTATTCAGTCTATGGGTTGGTCATTGGGTTAGAAATTGACTATTTTGACCAAAGTTGACTTTTTGTTCAAAACTTCACCTATGGGACAATTGGGTGGTCTTTAGGTCAAAAATTGATTATTTTGACCAAAATTGGCTTTTTGGTCAAAAGTTGACCTATTTGGTCAAAGAGTTGGTCATTATGTCAAAAATTGTCTATTTTGACCAAAATTGAGTTTTTGGTCAAGAGTTGACTTATTGGGTCATTAGGTCAAAGATTGATCATTTTGACCATAGTTGACTTGTTGGTCAAAAGTTGACCTGCTGGGTCAATGAGTTGTTCATTGGGTCAATGATTGACTATTTTGACCAAACTAACTGTTTGGTCAGAGATTGACTTATTGGATCAATAATTGATCATTAGGTCAAAAATTGACTATTTTATCCAAAATTAAATTTTTGGTCAAAAGTTGACCTACTTGGTGAATGGGTTGGTTATTGGGTCAGAAATTGACCATTTTGACCAAAGTTGACTTTTTGATCAAAAGTTGACCTATTGGCTCAATTAGGTGGTCATTAGGTAAAAAATTGACTATTTTGACCAAAATTGATTTTTGGTCAAAAGTTGACCTATAGGGCCAATGAGTTGATCATTATGTCAAAAATTGACTATTTTGACCAAAATTGACTTTTTGGTTAAAAGTTGTCCTATTAGGTCAATTGGTCAATAATTAACCTTTTTTACCATAGTTGACTTTTTGGTCGAAAGTTAACCTATTGGGTAAATGTTGGTCATTGGGTCAAGGATTGACCATTTATACCAAAGTTCACTTTTTGGTCAGAGATTGACTTATTGGGTTAAAATTTGGTCATTAGGTAAAAAATTTACTAATTTGGCCAAAATTGAATTTTTGGTCAAAAGCGGACCCATTGGCTAAATGGGTGTTCATTACGTAAGAAATTGATCATTTTGACCAAAGTTGACTTTTTGGTCAAATGTGGACAAATTGGGTCAATGGGGTGGTCATTCGGTAAAACATTGACTATATTGACCAAAATTAACTTCTTTGTCAAAAGTTGACCTATTGTATCAATGGGTTAGACATTGTGTCAAGGATTGACTATTTTGACTAAAGTTCACTATTTGGTCAAAAGTTGACTTATTGGGTCAATGGGTTGGTCATTGGGTCAAGGTTTTACCATTTTGACCAAAGTTGACATTTTGGTCAAAGATTGACTTATTCGGTCAATAATTGGTCATTTTGTCAAAAATGGACTTTCTTGGTCAAAATTTGACCTATTGGGTCTATGGGTTGGTCATTGGGTCAAGGAATGACCATTTTGACCAATGTTGACTATTTGGTCAAAAGTTGACCTATTGGGTTAATCGGTTGGACATTGGGTCAGAAATTGACCATTTTAACCAAACTTGACTTTTTGGCCAAAATTTGACTTATTATGTTAATGGGGTGGTCATTAAATCAAAAAATGATCGAAATAACTTTTTGGTCAAAAGTTGACCAATTGGGTCAATGGGTTAGTTAATGCGTCAAGGATTGACCATTTTGACCAAAGTTGACTTTTTGGTTAAAAGTTGACCTACTAGGTCATGGGTTTGTCATTGACTAAAAGATTGACAACTTCGGTCAAAGTTGACTTTTTGGTCAGAGATTGAATTATTGGGTCAATAATTGGTCATTCGGTCAAAAATTGATCTTTTTTAACAAAAATTAATTTTTAGTCAGAAGTTGACCCATTATGTCAATTTGGTGGTCATTATGTCAGAAATTGACCATTTTGACCAAACTTAAATTTTTGTCAAAAGTTGACCTATTGGGTGAATGGGTTGGTCATTGGGTTAGAAATTGACAATTTTGACCAAACTTGATTTTTTGCTAAAAGTTGACCTATTGGGTCAATGAGATGGTCATTAGGTAAAAAATTGACCATTTTAACCAAAATTGACTTTTTGTCAAAAGTTGACCTATTGGGACAATGAGTTATTCATTGGGTCAAGGATTAACCATTTTGACCAAAGTTACCTTTTTGGTCAAAAGTTACACTATTGGGTAAATGAGTTGTTTATTGGGTCAAGAATTGACCATTTTGACCAAAGTTGACCTTATGGTCATTGGGTTAGAAATTAACCATTATGACCAGAGTTGACTTTTTGGTCAAAAGTTCATCAGTTTGGTCAATGGGATGGTCATTAGATCAAAAATTGATTATTTTGACCAAAATTGACTTTTTGGTCAATGTTGAGCTATTTAATCAATGGGTTGGTCATTGGGTCAAGGAATGACACTTTTGACCAAAGTTGACTTTTTTGTCAGAGTTTGACTTGTTTGGTCAATAATTGGTCATTACGTCAAAAATTGATTATTTTGACCAAAATTAAATTTTTGGTCAAATGTTTACCCGTTGAATCAATGGTGTTGTCTTTGTGACAGAAATTGACCATTTTGACCAAAGTTAACTTTTTGGTCAAAAGATGATTTATTGGATCAATGGGTTGGTCATTGGGTCAAGGATTAACCATTTTGACTAAAGTTGACTTTTTGGTTAGAGTTTGACTTACTAGGTCAATAGTAGTCACTGGGTCAAAATTCTTATTTTGACCAAAATTGACTTTTTGGTCAAAAGTTTACCTATTGGGTTAATGGGTTGGTCATTGGGTCAAGGATTGAACATTTCGGCCAAAGTTGATTTTTTGGTCAAAAGTTGACCTTTTGGGTCAATGGTTTGGTCAAAAAGTTTAGGATTGACTATTTTGAGCAAAGTTGACATTTTAGTTAGAGATTGACTTAATGAGTAAATAATTGGTCATTAGGTCAAAAATTGATTATCTTGACCAAAATTGAATTTTCGGTCAAAAGTTGACTCGTTGGGTCAACGAGGTGGTCATTGTGTCAGAAATTGACCATTTTGACCAAAGTTGGTTTTTTGTTCAAAAGTTGACATATTTAGGTCAATGAGGTGGTCATTAGGTTAAAAATTGTCAATTTGACCAAAATTGACTTTTTGGTCAAAAGTTGATCTATTGGGTTAATGGGTTGGTCATTGGATCAATGATTGACCATTTTGGCTAAAGTTGACATATTGGTTAAAAGTTGACCTATTTAGCTAATGGGTTGGTCGTTGGGTTAAAAATTGACCATTTTGACCAAAGTTGACTTTTTTTATCAAAAGTTGACCTATTGTGTCAATGGGTAGTCATTAGGTCAAAAATTGATTATTTAGACCAAAATTGTCTTTTTGGTCAAAAGTTGACCTATTGGGTCAATGGGTTAATCATTGGGTCAAGGTTTGACCATTTTGACCAAAGTTGACTTTCTGGTTAAACGTTGATCTATTGGGTCAATGGGTTGGTCATTGGGTAAAGGATTAACCATTTTGACCAAAGTTAATTTTTTTGTCAAAGATTGACATATTTTGTCAATAATTGGTCATTAGGTCAAAAATTGACTATTTTGACCAAAATTGAGTTTTTGGACAAACGTTGACCCATTGGGTCAACGGGGTGGTGATTTGGTCAACGACTGATCATTCTGACCGTGGTTGATTTTTTGGTAAAAAGCTAACATATTGGGTCAATGAGTTGGTCATTGGGTCAAGGATTGGCCATTTTGAACAAAATCGACATTTTGGTCAGATATTGACTTATTGGGTCAATAATTGGTCATTTGGTCAAAAATTAACTATTTTGACCAAAATTGACTTTTTCATCAAAAGTTAACCTATTGGGTCTATGGGTTGGTCATTGGGTTAGAAATTGACCATTTTAACCAAAAGTTGACCTATGGGTCAATTGGGTAGTTATTTGGTCAAAAAATTGATTGTTTTGACCAAGATTTCCTTTTTGGTCAAAAGTTGAACTATTGGGTCAACGAGTTGGTCATTATGTCAAAAATTGTCTATTTTCACCAAAATTGACTTTTTAGTCAAACATTGACTTATTGGGTCATTGGGTCAAAGATTGACCTTTTTGACCATTGTTGACTTGTTGGTCAAAAGTTGACCTACTGGGTCAATGGGTTGGTGTTTGAGTCTAGGATTGACCATTTTGACCATAGTTGACATTTTTGTTAGAGATTGACTTATTGGGTCTATAATAGGTCATTAGGTAAAAAAATTGACTATTTTGTCCAAAATTAAATTTTTTGTCAAAAGTTGACCTATTGGGTCAATGGATTGGTCATTGGGTCAGAAATTGACCATTTTGACCAAAGTTGACTTTTAGATGAAAAGTTGACCTATTGGCTCAATTGGGTCATCATTAGGTCAAAAAATGACTATTTTGACCAAAATTTACTTTTGGTCGAAAGTTGATCTATAGGGCCAATGAGTTGGTCATTATGACCAAAATTGACTTTTTGGGTTAAAAGTTGTCCTATTAGGTCATTGGGTCAAAGTTTAACCATTTTGACCATAGTTGACTTTTTGGTTTAAAGTTGACCTATTGGGTCAATGGGTTGGTCATTGGCTCAAGGATTGAACATTTTGAGCAAATTTTAATTTTTTGTCTGAGATTGACTTATTGGATTAAAAATTGGTCATTAGGTCAAAAATAAACTATTTTCTCCAAATTTGAATTTTTTGTCAAAAGGGGACCCATTGGGTAAATGTGGTGGTCTTTGGGTAAAACATTGATCATTTTGACCAAAGTAGACTTTTTGGTCAAAGGATGACATATTGGGTCAATTGGGTGGTTATTTGGTAAAAAATTGACTATATTGACCAAAATAAACTTTTTGGTCAAAAGTTGACCTATTGTGTTAATAGGTTGGACATTGTGTCAAGGATTGACTATTTTGACTAAAGTTCATTTTTTGGTCAAAAGTTGACCTACTAGGTCAATGGGTGGTCCTTGGGTCAAGGATTTACCATTTTGACCAAAGATGAAATTTTGGTCAGAGATTGATTTATTCGGTCAGTAATTGGTCATTATGTAAAAATTTGACTATTTTGGTCAAAAGTTGACCTATTGGGTCTATGGGTTGGTCATTGGGTCAAGGAATGACCATTTTGACCAAGTTGACTTTTTGGTCAAAAGTTGACCTATTGGGTTAATGGGTTGTTCTTTGGGTGAGAAATCGACCATTTTAACAAAACTTGACTTTTTGGTCAAAAGTTGACTTATTGGGTTAATAGGGTGGTCATTAAATCAAAATTTGGTCGAAATTAACTTTTTGGTCAAAAGTTGACCAATTGAGTCAATGGGTTGGTCATTGCGTCATGGATTGACCATTTTGACCAAAGTTGACTTTTTGGTCAAAGGTTGACCTACTTGGTCATGGGTTGGTCATTTAGTAAAAGATTGACAATTTCGACCAAAGTTAACTTTTTGGTCAGAGATTGACTTATTGGGTCAATAATTGGTCATTCAGTCAAAAATTGATCTTTTTTACCAAAATTTATTTTTAGTAAAAAGTTGACCCATTGGGTCAATTGGGTGGTCATTATGTCAGGAATTCACCATTTTGACCAAACTTGAATTTTTGTTAAAAGTTAACCTATTAGGTGAATGGGTTGGTCATTGGCTTAGAAATTGACAATTATGACCAAACTTGACTTTTTGTTAAAAGTTGACCTTTTGGGTCAATAAGGTGGCCATTAGGTAAAAAATTGTCTGTTTTGGCCAAAATTGACTTTTTGGTCAAAAATTGACCTATTGGGTCAATGGGTTGTTCCTTGGTTCAAGGATTGACCATTTTGACCAAAGTTACCTTTTTGGTCAAAAGTTACTCTATTGGGTCAATTAGTTGGTTATTGGGTCAAGGATTGACCATTTTGACCAAAGTTGACTTTTGAGTCATTGGGTCTGAAATTAAACATTTTGACCAAAGTTGACTTTTTGGTCATAAGTTCATCTATTTGATCTATGTGATGGTCATTACGTAAAAAATTGACTATTTTGACCAAAATTAACTTTTTAATCAAAAGTTGAGCTATTTAATCTATGGGTATGTCGTTGTGTCAAGGATTGACCACTTTGACCAAAGTTAACTTTTTGTCAGAGATTAATTTATTTGGTTAATAATTGGTCATTAGGTCAAAAAGTGATTATTTTGACCAAAATTGAATTTTTGGTCAAAAGGTTACTCATTGGGTCAATGGTGTTATCGTTGTGACAAAAATTGACCATTTTGACCAAAGTTAACTTTTTGGTCATAAGTTGATTTATGAGATCAAAAGGTTGGTCATTGGGTCAAGGATTGACCATTTTGACTAAAGTTGACTTTTGCTTAGAGTTTGAGTTATTAGGTCTATAATTGGGCAATGGGTCAAAATTGACTATGTTGACCGAAATTGACTTTTTGTTCAAAAGTTGACCTATTGGGTTAATTGGTTAGTCATTGGGTCAAGGATCGATCATTTTGACAAAAGTTGAGTTTTTGGTCAAAAGTTGTCTTTTTGGGTCAATGGGTTGGTCAATTAGTTAAGGATTAACCTTTTTGGCCAAAGTTGACATTTTAGTTAGAGATTGACTTAATGGGTCAATAATTGGTTATTAGGTCAAAAATTGACAATTTTGACCAAAATTGAATTTTTGGTCAAAAGTTAACCCATTGGATCATTAGGGTGATCATTGTGTCAGAAATTGACCATTTTGACCAAAGTTAGTTTTTTGGGCAAAAGTTAACCTAGTTAGGTCAATAAGGTGGTCATTAGGTCAAAATCTAACAATTTGACCAAAATTGACTTTTGGGTTAAAAGTTGACCTATTGGGTTAATGGTTTGGTCATTGTGTCAATGATTGACCATTTTGGTTAAAGTTGACATTTTGGTTAAAAGTTGACCTATTGGGTCGATAGGTTTTTCATTGGGTCAGAAATTGACCATTTTGACCAAAGTTGATTTTTTGGTCAAAATTGACATATTGGTAAAATGGGTGGTCATTAAGTCAAAAATTAATTATTTTGACCAAAATTGACTTTTTGGTCAAAGGTTGACCTATTGGGTCAGTAGGTTAGTCATTGGGTCAAGGTTTGACCATTTTGACCAAAGTTATCTTTTTGGTCAAACGTTGACCTATTGGGTCAATGGGCTGGTCATTGGGTGAAGGATTAACCATTTTGACAAAAGTTTACTTTTTTGTCAAAGATTGACGGATTGGGTCAATAATTGGTCATTAGGTCAAAGGGGTGCTCATTGGGTCAAGATTGGCTTATCGGGTTAATGGGTTGGTCATTAGGTAAAAAATTGATTATTTTGACCAAAATTGACTTTTTAGTCAAAAGTTACCTATTGGGTCTATGGGTTTGTCAATGTGTCAAGGATTAACCATTTGGCAAAACCATTGGGTGAACGGGGTGGTCATTGGGTCAGAAATTTACCATTTTGACCAAAGTTGACTTTTTGGTCAAAAATTGACCTATTTGGTCAATGTGTTGGTAATTTAGTCGAGAATTGACCATTTTTACTATGGATGACTTTTTCATCAAAAGTTGACTAATTGGGTCATTGGGTCAAAAATTGACCATTTTGACCAAAGTTGACATTTTGGTCAAAAGTTGACCTACTGGGTCAATGGAGGTTCATTAGGTCAAAAATTGACTTTTTTGTCCAAAATTGACTTTTTTGTCAAAAGTTGACGTATTAAGTCAATGGGTTTGTCATTGGGTCGTGGATTTACCATTTTGGCCAAAGGTTGACTATTTGGTCAAAGATTGACTTATTGGGTCAATAATTGGTTATTAATTCAAAAATTGACTAGTTCGACAAAAATTGACTTTTTGGTTAAAAGTTGACCTATTAAGCCATTGGTTGGTCTTTGGGTCAAGGATTGATCATTTTGACCAAAGTTGACTTTTTGGTCAAAAGTTGACCTATTGGGTCAATGGGTTTGTCATTGGGTTAAGGATTGACCATTTTGGCTAAAGTTGACTTTTTGGTCAGAGATTGGCTTACTGGGTCAATAATCGGTCATTAGATCAAGAAATTGACTATTTTGACCAAAATTGACTTTTTTCTCAAAAGTTAACCTATTGGGTCAATGGAAACTGGTCATTGTGTCAAGGATTGAGCATTTTGACCAACGTTGACTTTTTGGTCAGAGATTGACTTATTGGGTCAATAAATGATCATTAGGTCAAAAATTGATTATTTTGACCAAAGTTGATTTTTTGGTTGAAAGTTACCCCATTGGGTCAACGGGGTGGTCATTGGGGCATAAAATGACCATTTTGACCAAAGTTGACTTTTTGGTAAAAAGTTGACCTATTGGGTCAATGGGTTGGTCATTGGGTCAAGGATTGACCATTGTTGACTTTTTGGTCAGTGATTGGTTTACTGGGTCAATAATTAGTCATTAGGTTAAAAATTGACTATTTTGACCAAAATTGACTTTTTGGTCAAAAGTTGACCTACTGGGTCAATGAGTGGTCATTAAGTCACAAATTAACTATTTTGACCAAAATTATCTTTTTGGTCAAAAGTTGACCTATTGGGTCAATAGGTTTGTCAATGGGTCAAGGATTGACCTTTTTGAACAAAGTTGACTTTTTGGTCAGAAGATGACCATTCTGACCAAAGTTGACTTTTTGGTCAAAAGTTGACCAGTTGGGTCACCGGGGAGGTCATTGGGACAGAAATTGACCATTTTGACCAAAGTTGACTTTTTGGTCAAAAGTTGACCTATTTTGTCAATGACTTGGTAATTGGGTTAAGAATTGAGCATCTTGATCGAAGATGACATTTTTGGTCATTGGGTCAAAAATTGACATTTTGATCAAGGTTGACTTTTTGGACAAAAGTTGACCTATTTAGCCAAAAAATTGGTAATTGGGTGAAGAATTGATCATTTTGACCAAAGATGACTTTTTGGTCAAAAGTTGACCTATTAGGTCAATGGGTTGGTCATTGGGTCAAAATTTGAATATTTTGACCAAAGTTGACTTGTTGGTCAAAATTTGACATATTGGGTTAATGGGTGGCCATTATGTAAAAAATTGACTATTTTGACCAAAATTAACTTTTTGGTCAAAAGTTGACATATTGTGTCGATGAGTTTGTCATTGAGTAAAGGATTGATCAATTTTACCAAAGTTGACTTTTTGGTCAGAGTTATTTGGTCAATAATTGGTCATTAATTCAAAAATTGACTATTTTGACCAAATTTAATTTTTTTGTCAAAAGTTGACCTTTTAGGCTTTTGGGTTGGTGATTGGGTCAAGGATTGATCATTTTGACCAAAGTTGACTTATTGGTCAAAAGTTGACCAATTGGGTCAATTGGTTGGTCATTGGGTCAAGGATTGACCTTTTTGACCAAAGTTGACTTTTGGTCAAAGATTGACTTTTTGGTTCAATAATTGGTCATTATGTCAAAATTTGATTATTTTGACCAAAATTTAATTTCTTGTCAAAAGTTGACCCATTGGGTCAACGAGGTTGTCATTGGGTCGGAAATTGACCGTTTTGATCAAAGTTGACTTTTTGGTTAAAAGTTGACCAATTTGCTCAATGAGTAGGTAATTGAGTCAAGAATTTACTATTTTGACCGAAGATTACTTTTTGGTCAAAAGTTAATCTATTGGGTCAATGGGTTGATCATTAGGTCAACGAGGTTGTCATTGGGTCAGAAATTAATAGTTTTGATCAAAGTTGACTTTTTGGCCAAAAGTTAACTAATTTGGTCAATGAGTAGGTAAATGTGTCAACAATTGACCATTTTAACTGAAGATTACTTTTTGGTCAATAGTTGATCTATTGGGTCAATGGGTTGGTCATTGGGTCAAAATTGACCATTTCGACCAAAGTTGACTTTTTGGACAAAAATTGACCTACTGGGTCAATAGGTGGTCATTAGGTCAAAAATTGACTATTTTGACAAAAATTGACTTTTTGGTGAGGAATTGTCCTATTGGGTCAATGGGTTTGTCATTAGGTCAAGGATTGACCATTTTGACCGAAGTTGACTTCACTTTTTGGTCAGAGATTGACTTATTGGGTCAATAATTGTTCATTAGGTGAAAAATTGACTATTTTGACCAAAATAGAATTTTTCGTCAAAAGTTAACCAATTTGGTCACGGGGTGGTCATTGGGTTGGAAATTGTCATTTTGACTAAAGTTGACTTTTTGGTCAAAAGTTGACTTATTAGGTTAATGAGTTGTAATTGGGTCAAGAATTGACCAATTTTACCAAAGATGGCTTTTTCGTCAAAAGTTGACCAATTGGGTCAATGGGTTGGTCGTTGGGTCAAAAATTAACTATTTTGAACGAATTGGACTTTTTTGGTAAAAAGTTGACCTATTAGGTCAATGGATTGGTCATTGGGTTAAGGATTTACCATTTTGACAGAAATTTACTTTTTGGTCAAATGTTGATTTATTGGGTCAATGGGTTTGTCATTAGGTCAAGGATTGACAATTTTGACCAAAGCTGGCTTTTTAGTCAGAGATTGACTTATTTGGTTAATAATTGGTCATTAATTCAAAAATTGTCTATTTTGACCAAAATTGACTTTTTGATCAAAAGTTGACCTATTAGGCCAATGGGTTGTTCATTCAGTCAAGGATTGATCATTTTGACCAAAGTTAACTTTTTGGTTAAAAGTTGACCTATTGGGTCAATGGGTTGGTCATTGGTTCAAGGATTGACCATTTTAACCAATGTTGACTTTTTTCGTGAGAGATAGACTTATTATTAGGTCATTAATTGGTCATTAATTCAAAAATTCACAATTTTGACCAAAATTGACTTTTTGGTCAAAAGTTGACCAATTACACAAATGGGTTGGTCATTGGGTCACATTGATCATTTTGACCTAAGTTGACTTTTTGGTCAAAAGTTGACCTATTGGGTTAATGGATTGGTCATTGGGTCAATGTTTGACCATTTTGACCAAATTTGACTTTTTGGTCAGAGATTGGCTTAATGTGTCAATAATTGGTCATTAGGTCAAAAATTAACTATTTTGACCAAAATTTACTTTTTGGCCAAAAGTTGACCTATTAGGTCAATGGGTTGGTTATTGAGTCAAGGATTGACCATGTTGACCAAAGTTGACTTTTTGGTCAAAATTTGACCTACTGGTCAATGGGCTGGTCATTGGGTCAAGGTTTGACCATTTTGACCAAAGTTGACTTTTTGGTCAGAGATTGACTTGTTGGGTGAATAATTGGTCAATAAGTCAAAAATTAATTATTTGACCAAAATTAAATTTTTGATCAAAAGTGGACCCACTGGGTCAAAGGGGTAGTCATTGGGTCAAAAATTGACAATTTTGACCAAAATTACTTTTTGGTCAAAAGTTGACCTATTTGGTTAATGTGTTAGGAATTGGGTCAGGAATTGACCATTTTGACTGAAGATAAATTTTTGGTCAAAAGTTGAACTATTTGGTCAATGGGTTGGTCATTGTGTCAAAAATAGATCATTTTCACCAAAGTTGACTTGTTTTGTCAAAAGTTGACAGATTGGGTCAATTGGTGGTCATTAGGTCAAAAATTATCTATTTTGACTAAAATTGACTTTTTTGTCAAAATTAACTTTTAGGTCGAAAGTTTGCCTATTAGGTCAACGGGTTTGTCATTGGGTCAAGGATGGACCATTTTGACCAAAGTTTACTTCTTGGTCAGAGATTGATTTATTGGGTCAATAATTGGTCTTAATTCAAAAATTGACTATTTTGACAAAAATTGACTTGTTGCAAGAAGGTTGACCAATTAGGCCAATGGGTTAGTCATTGGGTCAATGATAGATCATTTTGACCAAAGTTGACTTTTTGGTCAGAAGTTGACCTATTGGATCATTGGGTTGGTCATTAGGTCAAGGACTGACCATTTTGACCAAAGTTGACTATTTGGTCAGAGATTGGCTTACTGGTCAATAATTGGTCACTAGGTAAAAGATTGATAATTTTGACAAAAATTGACTTTTTTGTCAAAAGTTGACCTATTAGGTCAATGGGTTTATCAATGTGTCAAGGATTAACCATTTGGCAAAACCATTGGGTGAACGGGGTGGTCATTGGGTTGGGTCAGAAATTTACCATTTTGACCAAAGTTGACTTTTTGGTCAAAAGTTGACCTATTTGGTCAAGGTGTTGGTAATTTGGTCAAGAATTGACCATTTTTACTAAGGATGACTTTTTAGTCAAAAGTTGACCGATTGGGTCATTAGGTTGGTCATTGGGTCAAAAATTGACCATTTAGATGAAAGTTGACATTTTGGTCAAAAGTTGACCTGTTGGGTCAATGGGTGTTCATTAGGTCAAAAATTGACTTTTTTGACCAAAATTGACTTTTTGGTCAAAAGTTGGCCAATTGGGTCAATGTGTTGGTCATTGGGTCAAGGATTGACCATTTTGACCAAAGTTGACTTTTTGGTCCAAAGTTGACTTTTTGGGCAGAGATTGACATATTGGGTCAATAATCAGTCATCAGGTCAAAAATGGAATTTTTTTACCAAAATTAATTTTTTTCTCAAAAGTTGAACTGTTGGGTCAACTGGGTGGTCATTGGGTTAGAAATTGATATTTTTGACAAAGTTAACTTTTTGGTCAAAAGTTGACCTATTTTGTCAATGAGTTGGTAATTGGGTCAAGAATTGACCATTGTGACCGAAGATGACTTTTTGGTCAAAAGTTGATCTATTTGTTCAATGGGTTGGTCATTGTGTCAAAAATTGACCATTTTCACTAAAGTTGACTTTTTGGTCAAATGTTCGATTGGGTCAATTGGTGGTCATCAGGTCAAAAATTGATTATTTTGACCAAAATTGACTTTTTCGTCAAAATTGACTTTTTCGTCAAAAGTTGACCTTTTAGGTCATCCGGTTTGTCATTGGGTCAATGATGGAACATTTGACCAAAGTTTACTTCTTGGATAGGGATTGATTTATTGGGTCAATAATTGGTCATTAATTCAAAAATTGACCATTTTGACAAAAATTGACTTTTTGGTCAAAAGTTGACCTATTAGGCCAAAGGTTTAGTCATTGGGTCAATGATAGATCATTTTGACCAAATTTGGCTTTCTGGTCAAAAGTTGACCTATTGGGTCAATGGGTTGGTCATTGGGTCAAGGATTGACCATTTTGACCAAAGTTGACTTTTTGGTCAGAGATTGGCTTACTAGGTCAATAATTGGTCATTAGGTCAAAAATTGACTATTTTGACCAAAATTAACTTTTTGGTCAAAAGTTGACCTATTAGGTCAATGGGTTTGTCAATGTGCCAAGGATTGACCATTTGACAAACCCATTGGGTGAACGGGGTGGTCAATTGTTCAGAAATTTACCATTTTGACCAAAGTTGACTTTTTGGTCAAAAGTTGACCTATTTGGTCAATGTGTTGGTAATTTGGTCAAGAATTAACCATTTTTACTAAGGATGACCTTTTGGTCAAAAGTTGACCTATTGGGTCAATGGGTTGGTCATTGGGTCAAAAATTGACCATTTTGACCAAGGTTGACTTTTTGGTCAAAAGTTGACCTATTGGGTCAATGGGTGTTCATTAGGTCAAAAATTGACTTTTAGACCAAAATTGGCTTTTTAGTTAAAAGTTAACGTATTAGGTCAATGGGTTTGAGATTAGGTCAAGGATTTACCATTTTGGCCAAAGTTGACTTTTTGGTCAAAGATTGACTTATTGGGTCAATTATTGGTCATTAAATCAAAAATTGACTATTTTGACAAAAATTGAGTTTTTGGTCAAAAGTTGACCTATTAGGCCAATGGGTTGGTCATTGAGTCAAGGATTGATCATTTTGACCAAAGTTGACTTTTTGGTCAAAAGTTGACCTATTGGGTCAATGGGTTGGTCATTTAGTTAAGGATTGATCATTTTGACTTTTTGGTCAGTGATTGGCTTACAGGGTCAATACTTGGTCATTAGGTCAAAAATTGACTATTTTGACCAAAATAGAGTTTTTTGTCAAAAGTTGACCTATTGGGTCAATGGTAACCGATCATTCTGTCAAGGATTGAGCATTTTGACCAAAGTTGAATTTTTGGTCAGAGATTGACTTATTGGGTCAATAATTGGTCACTAGGTCAAAAATAGATTATTTTGACCAAGTTGACTTTTTGATTCAAAGTTAACCAATTGGGTCTACGGTGTAGTCATTGGGTCAGAAAATGAACCTTTTGACTAAAGTTGACCTATTAGGTCATTGGGTTGGTCATTGGGTCAAGGATTGTCCATTCTGACCAAAGTTGACTTTTTGGTCAGAGATTGGCTTACTGGGGTTAATAATTAGTTTTTAGGTTAAAAATTGACTATTTTGACCAAAATTGACTTTTTGGTCTAAAGTTGACCTATTCGGCCAATGGGTAGTCATTATGTCAAAAATTGACTATTTTGACTAAAATTGATTTTTTGGTCAAAAGTTGACCTATTGGGTCAATAGGTTTGTCATTGGGTCAAGGATTGACCTTTTTTTAACAAAGTTGACTTTTTGGTTAGAAAAACCCCATTTTGACCAAAGATGAATTTTTGGTCAAAAGTTGACCCATTGGGTCAATGGGTCAAGGATTGACCATTCTGATCAAAGTTGACTTTTTGGTCAGAGATATGCTTACTGGGTCAATAATTAGGGTTTGTTTGGTGTAGCTGTAGCTTATCCAACTTATCCAGATAAGTAGTTTATTCTGATAATCTGCTAATAAGCAGCTGATCCGGATAATCTGTCTGGCTGTTTGGTTTCTGCTTTAGGAATACAGCTGATTCTGGATAAATGACCATTCTGCCCCTGTTTTGGATAAACTGTTTAGGTGTTTGGTTTAAAGACTGAAAAGGGAACAAGTTAAAGACTGAAAAGGGAATAAACAGCTGATTTTGGATAAATTTAACTACTGCTTTAAGAAATCTTTTTGCATTAAAGCTTCATAAAAAGAATTATTCTCTTGAATGGGCAAAAACAGCGATAACACATAGAAATATTGCTCGGGACGTACCATCAATCTCTTCAATTTACAGAAGCATTCTCGATAGATTGAAAATAATGAAAAATACCATTATTAGTTTAAGTTCAATCAAAGTTTCGAAATTGCATCTCAGAATAACACAGCTGACTTTTTGGTCAAAATTATAGAACAACACAGCTGTTCTCCACATGAATAAGCTATCCAGGCTGTACATTGACGGTATGCAAGAAGTTAACAAAATTATAATCACAGAACAGCCATCTGAACCATTCTCCATATGCCTACGCTAGGAAGATCAAATGTTGAAGGCTGAAGAAAGAAGAACCAAAGAAAAATAAGAACTTACCTGCTTACTGTCGGCATATTTTTAGGTTGAGTGTTGTATTTTTGAAAAGGGGTCGTCTACACAAATTGTCGGTGAAATTTAAATTTTAAATTTAATTTAAATTTATATATATATAATTTAGAAAGTAGTATTTGATTTTAAAAATAATTTTAAATTTGAAGATTTTAAGATATGAAATCAAACTGATCTCACGTCCCGAATAGTTTATATAAACGAGCACCGCACCACAAACCGTGTATCTATCCCGAAGAATAAACACACTGTTTGGTGATGGGGCTCGATTAAATAAACTAGAAGATTTGTGACATCCGTTTGGTCTGCGAACCAATTTTATAAGCCGATAAGTTCCCTCGCTTAATACAAAGAAATTAAGCAGGGTTTATATTACCTGGGTTCTTAAAATTCCCTATAAGGGCAAGCCCCTATAATTAATTACATCTTAAGTGACGGGAATCACCTAAGAAAACTCTCGATAATAATCAATAGTTCTGCTCTCAAGAATTTCAAAGTTTAAGTTTCCAAGGGATTGAATTTTGGAATTTCAATAGGGAATGGATCAAATTTGGAACATTCTATTTTAGGAATTCAAAGGAAGAGAGGTAGGAGAAATCACAGATTCGAAGCGAACTTCGGTAATTTCCCTACTATCTTATTGTTTGGCTTGAATTTAGGAAAGTCCTAATATTTATTTAATGTTTTGATCTTGCCAATTTTAATCAATTAGGACTTATATTCGTATGACATGATCATACAAATAGCCTCGAAGATGTGAGGGTTTATGTCGTATCGAACGACTACCTCGGAGTCCTAAGACCGGTTAGGGCTTAATTTGCAATGCAAATGCCTAACAAGAGGTTGAGGATTTATGTTGCACTAAGCAAACTACCTCGAAGTCCTATGGTTTGGTTATTTAATTCTAAGAAAGTTTCTGTTGAAGTAGACTCGGGTTTTCATTGATGACGATGGCCGTCTTGCCCACCATGCTCACGAGCTCCTTGTTCTTTGCAGAGGGTTAGTTTTAGAAGATTGTAATCAAAAGAGAAGAGAAGATTTTGGTTTTAGAAATCTTAAAGTCCAAGTGTTTTTTATGTTTTAATTAAAACAAATCTTAATGTTGATTATAACAACACCGGTTAAGATCCCATGGTTCCATCCTTCCGGCATCTTTATTTTATCGGATTCACTTAGTCGAGATGAATTTGCTAAACTCAACTAAATGAGTTCCACACTTTCATTTAGACCGTGGGAAATCCCGTTAACAACACGTAGGTTACATCATCCGAGGTATTCCCGATCATCCAACAAGACATTTTAATTTAGTTGTAGATGTAGTTTTGTTGTTTTGTTTGTGATTAAATTTTGAGTTGTTTTATATTTTGAAATGTTATGGCGGTGAATTTTATCTTGCAACGACTTCTAATTTAGTTTTGGTTTTGGTTTTAGGACCGTGGGAAATCCCGTTAGCAACACGTAGGTTACATCATCCCACGTATTCCCGATCATCCAACAAGACGTTTTAATTTAGTTGTAGTTGTAGTTTTGTTGTTTTGTTTGTGATTAAATTTTGAGTTGTTTTATATTTTGAAATGTTGTGGCGGTGAATTTTATCTTGCAACAACTTTTAATTTAGTTTTGGTTTTGGTTTTAGGTGCTATCCTAAAGGTGTGGGTTTTCATGCAACAGTTGTTTATCATGCAAGAAAAGTAAGTGCATTTGCAATAAGGTAAATTGCAAGAAGGTAATTGCAATAAAATAAAAGCATACCTGGAGGGTCTTCCCGTCATCCCAAGCTGCGCTAAAACACAATTTAGAATATTTAAGCTTTTAAAGCAAGTTCCTAAGAAAAGCTAAGGGAAGGGTTATGGTTTTCTAACAAGTTCCTAATCCTATAGCTAGTCATCTCCTATGACGTCTAGGTTCTTGTGTTTTGGTTTGAGGATGATTTTCTTCATCAAAGAACAATTAAGTCCAATTGTTCTTATAAATATCCTATCATACTGAGGAAGTGCTTAAGACGAATCTTAAACATCTTTTCAATACCTCTAGGATTGTTTTAAGTCCAAGAGAATTTAATTATGCAAAATGAATTAATCATCCAGGAGTTAAAGTTTTGTTATCTTGCTCAGTGAACTAGGACATGAATATCCTATGAGTGAAGTAACACTTCACTTAACACTCTGTTTAGGAGTTATGTCAACAAGAGCTTTTGAGGGCAAATCGATGTTCAAGTGATTTGTGATTCGACTTAATTTTAATTAATGGGTTTAAGTTTGGAATAGTGTTCAAGTCGTTTTAGATTTATTTTTGAATTCTTTATGTCTTAAGTGATGTTATATTTAATTAAATTTAATTTAATTTAATTTTAATTTAATTTAATTTGGTTCAGATTTTAGTTTTAATTTAATTTTATTTATTTAATTTAATTTTAATTTTATTTTAACTTGATTTTATTTTTTATTTAATTTAATTTAATTTAATTTAATTTAATGTGATTTAATTTAATTTAATTTAATTTAATTTAATTTAAATTTAAATTTAATTTAATTTAATTTTATTTTATTTTAATTTTAATTTTAATTTTAATTTGGTTTTATTTTTAATTTAAATTTAAATTTAATTTATTTTTTTTAATTTTTATTTAATAATTTATTTTTTATGCTTTTGGGATGATTTAATTTTAATTGTTAAAGTATTAATTTAATTGAAATTTTAAAAGGATTTAATTTAAATGTTTTAATTTTAATTTAATTTAATGACTAAGTCTTTTAGCATTTTAAATTTTGAATTTGGATTTTCCTTTTAATTAGGAATTAAATATTATTGAGGTGATTAGTTTAGGGATTCTTATATTAAAGAATAAATTTCTCCCTAATAATATCCCTATTTTAATAATTCCAATTTTTTTATTATTCTTCCAAGTTTAAACAATTATTTAATTAAGGTTTATTTTAATTATTTTCAAATTATTTGGTAGGTTTCTACCCTTTAATTACCTAAGTTTCAAACATCCAAAATCAACTTAGTATCAATTATTTTACCCACCCTTTTAATTAAACCTAAAATTTTTAATTATAGGTTAAAATTTTAATTACTATTTTGCCCTTTAAACTTACTAATTTCATAACTCACTAAATTGAGCTTAAATGAATTTAAAATTTTTATGTGACTTCACTCATATATCAATCAAAACATAAGAGGAGAAAATGTGATTTTTCTGTATTTAAATTATTTATATAATTATTTTTGGTGGAAAATAAGAATTTTCAAGGACAATTTAATAACATGACCAAGGGAAAGTTTCTGTCCTTAAGAAAATTATGGGACATTCCTAATGAACAAAGGACCACTTGGACCAATTTTGGTGATTTTGTTAATTATATTATTTTTATTATAATTATTTTGAGTTTTGGAGTATTAATTAATTTAAAAATAAAATAAATGTTGAAAAATGAATTTTATATTTTTCAAAAATCTCTCTGATATCAAGGAAACCAGAGAACCAATTTTTATAATTTTCTGATTTTTCTTTGATTTATTAGAATTATTTAAATGGAAATGCTAGAAAATACATTTTTTTTATTTTAAAATTACCTTAGGGTTTTAAAATTTGATATCTCATCATAGAGACTTAGGAAAAATATAGGGTTTGTTCCTAAATGATTAAAATTCAAAATGAGACATTTTGGTGAATTTTATTATTTTTGTGATTTTTATTATTTTTTAATTATTAAAATATTAAAATAATGCAAAAAATCAACTTTTTTGGAAAATTGCAATTTTAATTTTCTTAAATTCCCCTGATATCAGAGAGGCTCCAAAACCAATTTGGTGAATTTTTGTGAAGTATTTTGAAAATTATGAATTTTTGAAGTTTAATTTTGGCTAAATGGCTTAATCAACCCATTTGATAGAGGCTAACCAAGTCCAATTGACTTCAAACTTTTATGGTGGGTTCCTCTGATCCTAAAGATCAGTGGAGAATTGATTTCAAGTCAATTTGATGTATGATTAGCTCTAATTAATTAAGGTTCCATTTTGGGTGTTTAAGCCAATTAGGGTTACTCTAAGTGAGTTAACTCAAAAACCATTTTCCCTAGGGTCCTCTGGTCATAAGAAACTTCACCAAATTTTCCTAGAATTTATTTCACAACATGCTAATTATTGGAATTAAAGTACTCATAATAGTGACCTAGAATTGAAAAATCAATAACTCTTCATAGGGGTGGCCTCTGACTTTGGAAAATTCAGGGAATGTTCCCAAATTCAGAGGCTTCAAAAGCCCTATGGTCACATGCCATGGTGAATTGTATACATGCATGGAGAATTCAAATAGTGCAGAGAGTAAATAAATAATTAAAAATAAAATACTTGATGAAATTACATGATTTCTTTTCCACATTATTCTCCTCTGTTTACTGAGCAAGATGGTATTTTTATTTTATTTTTTTGATTTTCTTACACAAAGTTATGCATTTTTGAAGTTTAGGGAATTAAATAAATCAAAAATACCCTAATTTCCTACTTATCCACGCGGCGCCACGCCATCCTCGGCAGCTCCGAAAGGCCACGCGTCGTCTTCTGATTCGGCGCCGCCATCCGACTCAGCGCTCCAGGGCCCCGCGGTTCACGTACCTGTTGACCTCATTTTTGATGAGGTCTTCCCTTCTTCTCTTTAGTACTTAGGATCTAGCCTTAGGCTTTTCCTTTGACTGTCTTAGAGGACTAGAATTGGGACCCACCTTTTAGAAATTCAAATCACTTCTTAACTCCCTGCAAACTCCACAAACTTGATTGTAGACCCCTAATCACCTAGAGGGTTGAAATCAAATGTGGAAGTTTAAAGGATGAGTTCCTATAGGACTCTTTGGCCTTAGGACCGCCTCTGGGTGGCCCTGGTCGCAGTGAAGGGGCTGACTTACACACACTACACTTATACACTACACCTACACACTACACTTCCACACACCTTCTAAAACACACCCATACCCAACTTGACCTACTGACACATGTAGGTGATTCACATGAATGGTCCTTAACCCCTAAGCCCTTGGCTAAGAGGGTTAGGAACAACATAGTGAATGCCTCAAATGGGTCCCTTCATGGCTCATATGGGCTTGACATGGCTTCATGGCTTCATGGCTCAACCAAAATGACTTCTTTCCACTTACATCCACCCAATCTTCAATTTCCCAAATTTTCGATTTTTGACCCCAGGGACCCTATACCCGCTTAGCTTACCCAAACCCCAGAAATTACCCAAATTTCTCAAAATTTCCAAATTATCCAAAATTCTCCAAAATCATTCCCAAACATTTCAACATCACTTAAATTGATCATCCATACCCAAAAATACCAAAAATTCCAAGAAAACCTCCCAATACCCTCCAAATACCCAAAATACCCCTCTTGACCCAAAAATCCAAAAATTCAGAAAATTCCCAGAAAATTCCAGAAAATCCCAAATATTCCCAATTTCATTTTTTCCAACTACACCATGGGCCAATTTTGTCAATTTACCCTACTTTTGTCAAAACCCCCAATTTGACCCATTTTAACCCAAAGTGAACCCCATGTCAAACCAAACCTACCCAATTGACCCAAATTTTGGTCCAATTCAATTCTAAACATCAATGCAATATCCCCAATGCCAATCTAGACCAAATCTAAATCCAATTTGATTGACATTTGGATCCAATCTCACTTTTGGCCTTAAAGCCCAATTTGGACCCATGACCCAAACCTAACCCAAACTCACCCAATTCAACTCCAATTAACTCCAAACCTTTTCTAAATCTTCCTTAACATTCCCACAAACAAAACACTAACATGATTTGCCCAAAATTTAGACCCAAATCCCACTCAAATTCAACCCAAAGATAAAAGGCCTATTTTTGACCTAAACCCAAACCTAACCCAAATGAGCCCAAACCCCAAAATCAAAGCCCAACCAAAGCCAAAACCTCTTTGAAACACTCCCATAAACATTTCTCAACATTGATTTTACATCAATTTCAACCCTAGCCCAACATTGGCCCAACTTGGCCCACTTTGACCCATATAGGCCCACTTACCAAATAAACCCAAATTCAAACCAATTCAACTCCAAATCACACCAAATTGACTCCAAGCCCTTCATAGAACATCCCTAAACCAATTATGACATTTATTTGACAAAGTCCTTCATAAAATCTTCACCCAAATGCCCATCCTAAAATCAAAAAGCCCATTCCAATTAAACTTTCCTAAAAGCCCACTTCACCACATTCAAAAGCCCAAATCCATCCAAAGCCCACATGGCACTTTCCCTCATCATCCATTTAATCAAAATCACCCTTAAGTTTCAAAATCATCAATTAAACCATTCCAAATCAAGCTTCATGCAAATTTTCACCAAAATATCCAAAATTCTTAAAACCCATTTTAATGAAATTGACCCAACCTTCTCCCAAGCCAAATGGAGCCATGAAGCCATGCACAAGCCATATGCAAGCCATGGCAGCCACTTTACACATCACCATGTCATTTTTGGCAAAAGGAGGGAGTCCTTTAATGATTCCCTTAAGGGTTATTTAGCCACTTCCATGACTCCACTAAACCATGCTTAAGCTTAATTGTACTTGGATGGTGAAACTTCCCCACTAATTAAGCTGACCTAAACCACTTTATCTACAGCCCAAGCTAGCCATGGGAAGGTGCACCCAACCCATTTGCATGGGTTGACCAAAATGAGCCAAAATGAGCCCTTCCCCTTTCTACTTTGATTCAACCACTTTACACATGTCAAACCTCAATTGAATGCACCAAACCCCAGCCCTGACCCACCTGAACAGGATGGTGACCAATGCCTGGCCGGCCAGCCACCAAGCCGCCGGAAAACACCATGGCCGAGAGCTCACATGTGAGCCCAACTTGAAATTCTCACCTGCTCGAGCTGCCCCATCCCCGAGTGGCCATTGGAGCTGTTCTTCTCTTGCCAAGAGCAGGCTGATCCCAAGCCCTAACTCTCCCGGGGAGGCCCTCCACCCTCTCCTATTTAAACACCACCCCTCTCGGCCATGAGAGGTGCTGAAAACAAACCTTAAGGAAACTCTGCCAAAATTGTTCCAGACTCCTCCCCATACACAGAGCACTTGATCCCCAGTGAGATCCCCCTGCCATTTCTTCTCTGTGAGCTCAATTTCAGAGTTGAAATTCCACCCAAAACCAGGACACTTCTCCACAGTGAGCCAATCCCCAAATTGATTGGTTCTACACCTTCACCGGACCGAGGAAGGTGTCCACCAAGAAAAGCCCCATCTCCGGGCCACCCGAGTTGCTCCAGCCTCCAAGCTTTGTGATCGGGCTTGGCCGAAATCACATCTAGACAATTCACCAGACCAGGAGACTTCATCTGGAGCTTGCTGGGATCCAATCGAAGGTGCGACAACTCTCAGATTGAAGCCACACTTCTCTGAGCAAAGGTATGAACTAATTCTTCATCCCGAGCTTCTAGAGATTCTCCATTTTGAATGCTTTAATTTCAATGCATGATAACCGTATAGATGTGTTCGTCGATTCAAGACGAATCCATAGAGCATAAGAACATGAAAATCCATTGAGTATCGAGTAAGATCTTAGGGATTTAGTGTGGACGGCTCTCGGGTGAGGACGCTCGGGAACGATGAACGGATGTCGTCCATTCAATAAACGCGCGGACGGACGGCTCAGATGGCGTCGGACCAGGAGATGGTATAAGAACCGCGGGGCCCGAGCTGCTGACTCAGGTGGCGGCGTCGAATGGGAGCGCGACACGCGGCGTTTCGGAGATGCCGAGGATGAGTTGGCGTCGCGTGGATAAATAGAAAATTAGGGTATTTTTTTGATTTATTTAATTCCCTAAACTTCAAAAATTCATAACTTTGTGTAGAAAAATCAGAAAAATAAAATAAAAATACCCTCTTGCTCAGTGAACAGAGGAGAATAATGTGGAAAAAAAATCATTTAATTTCATCAAGTATTTTATTTTTAATGATTTATTTACCCTCTGCATTGTTTTAATTCTCCATGCATATAAAAAATTCACCATGGCATGAGACCATAGGGCTTTTGAAGCCTCTGAATTTGGGAACATTCCCTGAATTTTTCAAAGTCAGAGGCCATCCTTATGAGAAGTTATTGATTTTTCAAATTTATGTTGCTGTTTTGAGTATTTTAAATCCAATAATTAGCATGTTGTGAAATAAATTCCAGGAAAATTTGATGATGTTTCTTATGACCAGAGAACCCTAGGAAAAATAGGTTTTGAGTTAGTTCATTTAAAACAACCCTAATTGGCTTAAACACCCAAAATAGGTCTCTAATTAATTAGAGTTAACCATGCATCAAATTGACTTAAAATCAATTCTCCACTGACCTTTAGGATCAGAGGAACCCACCATAAAAATTTGAGGTCAATTGGACTTGGTTAGCCCTACTAATTGGGTTAATTAAGCCACTTAGTCATTTTAAACTTTAAAAATTCATAACTTTCAAAATACTCTTCAAAAATTCACCAAATTGGTTTTTAAGCCTCTCTGATATCAGGGGAATTTAAGAAAATTAAAATTTCAATTTTCTAAAAAAGTTGATTTTTAATGATATTTTAATATTTTTAATAATTAAAAAATAATAAAAATCACAAAAATAATAAAATTCACCAAAATGTCACATTTTGAATTTCAATCACTTAGGAACAAACCCCACATTTTTCTTAGGTCTATTTAGTGAGATATTAAATTTTAAAGCCCTAGGGTAATTTTAAAATTAAAAAAATGTATTTTCTAGCATTTTCACTAAAATAATTATAATAAATTATAGAAAAATCAGAAAATTGTAAAATTTGATTCTTTGATTTCCTTGATATCAGAGAGATTTTTGAAAAATATAAAATTCATTTTTCAACATTTATTTTATTTTTAAATTAATTAACACTCCAAAACTTAAAATAATTATAATAAAAATAATATAATTCAAAAAATCACCAAAATTGGTCCAAGTGGTCCTCTGGTCATTAGGAATGTCCCCTAATTTTCTTAAGGATAGAAACTTTCCCTTGGTCATGTTATTAAATTTTCCTTGAAAATCTCTATTTTCTACCAAAAATAATTATATAAATAAATTAAATACAGAAAAATCACATTTTCTCCTCTCATGTCTTTATTGACATATGAGTGAAGTCACATAAAAATTTCAAGTTCATTTGAGTTCAATTTAGTGAGTTATGAAATTATTAAGCTTAAAAGGTAAAATGGTAATTAAAATTTTAACCCTTAATTAAAACTTTAGGTTTAATAAAAAAATTAACAAGTAAAATATTTGATCCTAATCTGATTTGGATGATTGAAATTTAAATAATTAAAGGGTAGAAACCCATTAAGCAATTTAAAATGATTAAACTTTAATTAAATAATTGATTAAATTTGGAAGAATAATAAAATTGGAATTATTAAAATAGAGGATATTATTAGGAAGAGATTTATTCTTTAATTTAAAAATCCCTAAATTAATCATCTCATTAATATTCAATTCTTAATTAAAATGATAACTCAAATTCAAAACATTAAAAGACTTAATCATTAAACTAAAATTAAATTATTAAACTCTTTTAAAAATTTCAATTAAAATTAAAAAAATAAAATTAAATTAAAAATTAAATTAAATTAAGTAAATTAAATTAAATTAAATTAAATTAAATTAAATTAAATTAAATTAAATCAAATTAAATTAAATTAAATGAAATAAATTAAATCAAATTAAATTAAACTAAATTAAATCAAATCAAATGAATTAAAATTAAATTAAATTAAATTAAATTAAATTAAATTAAATTAAATTAAATTAAATCAAATTAAATTAAAATTAAATCAAATCAAATTAAATTAATTTAACATCAAATCAAACTAAATTGAATTAAATTAAATTAAAATTAAAACTCAATTAAATTAAATTAAATTAAATTAAATTGAATTAAATAACAACACTTAAAACAGAAAGAAATTAAATATAAAGCAACTTGAACACTATTCCAAATTTAAACCCTTTAACTTAAATCAAATCATTTGAATACCAATTTACCCTCGAAAGCTTTGGTTATTATAACTCCTAAACAGAACATTAAATGAAATGTTACTTCACTTATAGGATATTGAAACGTCCTAGATTCACTTGAGCAAGACAACAACAAAACTTGAATTCTCGGACGATTAATTCATTTGTATAATTAAACCCATTTGGACTTAAAACAATCCTATAAATATTGAAAAGATGTTTAAGATTCTTCTTAAGCACTTCCTCAATATGATAGGACATTTATAAGAACAATTGAATTTAATTATTCTTTGATGAAGAAAATCGTCTTCAAACAAAAACAAAAAGAACCTAGACGTCATAGGAAATGACTAGCTATAGGATTAGGAACTTGGTAGAAAACCATAACCCTTACCTTAGCTTTACCTAGGAACTTGTTTAAATATTCTAATTGTGTTTTAAGTGCAGCTTAGGATGACGGGAAGACCCTCAGTACGCTTTTATTTTATTGCAATTTACTTTCTTGCAATTTACATTATTGCAATTTATTTAACTGCATTGCACTTACTTTTCTTGCATGATAAACAAGCTGTTGCATGAAAACTCACACCTTTAGGATAGCCCCTAAAACTGAAACCAAAACTAAGTTAAAAGTCATTGCAAGATAAAATTCACCGCCACAACATTTCAAAATATAAAACAACTTCAAAATTTAATCACAAACAGAACACAAAACTACAATTACAATTAACTTAAAACGTCTCGTTGGATGATCGGGAATACCTCGGATGATGTAACCTACGTGTTGCTAACGGGATTTCCCACGTTCTAAATGAAAGTGTGGAACTCATTCAGTTGAGTTTAGCAAATTCATCTGGACTAAGTGAATCCGATAAAAATAATGATGCCGGAAGGATGGAACCGTGGGATCATAACCTGTGTCGTTATAATCAACTTTAAGATTTGTTAAAACGTAAAAAACACTTGGAAATTAAGATCTTCTCTAAACCAAAACACTTCTCTCATCCTTTGATTTATGACTTCTAAAACTAAACCTCTGCAACAATAAGGAGCTCGGAGCATGGTGGGCAGCACGACCATCGTCATCAGCAAAACCTGAGTCTACTTCAGCAAAACTTTCCTAGAATTAAATAACCAAGCCATAGGATTTCGAGGTAGTTTGCCTAGTGCAACATAAATCCTCAACCTCTTCGTTAGGCACTTGCATTGCAAATTAAGCCCTAACCGGTCTTAGGATTCCGAGGTAGTCGTCGGTACGACAATAAACCCTCGCATCTTCGAGGCTATTTGTTTGATTTTATCATACAAATATAAGCCCTAATTAATTAAAGTTAGCGAGATCAAAACATTTAAATAAATATTAAGACTTTCCTAAATCCAAGCCAAACAATAGGATAGTCGGGAAATTACCGAAGTTCGCTTCGAATCTGTGATTTCTCCTACTTTTCTTCCTTTGGATTCCCAAAACAAAATGTTCCAAACTTGATCCATTCCTCATTGAAATTCCAAAGTTCAATCCCTTGAAAACTTAAACTTTGAAATCCTTGAGAGCAGAATTATTGATTATTATCGAGAGTTTTCTTAGGTGATTCCGTCACTTAAGATGTAATTAACTATAGGGGCTTGCCCTTATAGGGAATTTTAAAGAACCCGGAGTAATATAAACCCTGTTTAATGTTTTCATGTTAAGCGAGGGAAATTTTGTCGGCTTATAAAATTGGTTAGCGGACCAAACGGATGTCCACAAATCTTCTAGTTTATTTAATCGAGCCCCACCGTCAAGCGAGTGTGTCTATCTTTAGGGATAGTTACACGGTTTGTGGTGCGGTGCTCGTTTATATAAGCTATTTGGGATGTGAGATCGGTTTAATCTCATATCTTAAAATCTTCAAATTTAAAATTATTTTCAAAATCAAATACTACTTTCCAAAATTATTTATTTAAACTAAATTAAGAATTCGCCGACAATTTCTGTAGGCGACCCCTCTTCAAAACACAACACACCGACCTAAAAAATATGCCGACAGATTTCTGGCGACTCCGCTGGGGAATAATTCCTCTCTCCATTTTAATCAAATAATTCTGCTTTCAAAAATCGGTAGTATATCCATGTCCTTAATGGGTCAAACTACCCTTCTTTCCGTTGGAATACTATGTTCATTTCTACCTTGGACAAGTATAGCCAACATTCTCAGATTTAGGAGCCACTGTTTAGACACCCTAAACGAGAGAGGTTCCGAGATCCTTTACCTCATTTACGAGGTGGGGTGGACCCCAATAGGTGTTAGTTTAGGAATGAGCCTTCGAGTCGAGAAGTCTTGCTTAAGACTTTCTTTTCCTTTCCAACTCGAATCGGATTCCTTACCTTCTCTATACCTTTGAACATTCAGTTCTAAATAAACAAACCCTCTAATAAGTGACTCTTTTAACAAATGATTCCCTCTTATAAATACATGAACAAGAATGAGTTCGGACTCTTTTTAATTCCTTTCTTTTCGTCCTAAAGAAAAGAAGCATAGCTTGGGACTGACAACCAGAATCTACCTCGTAGAAATGGAAGCCGCGCGATTTTCTCCTTCACCGATGGATTGGACTTCGGCATGCTATAAGGATGAGCTGCCCGACAATGGGATCATCCGATTCGGACAAGGATTTGAAAACACGAATGTCAAGGTCACCGACGTCTCCCTCTTTGCAGCGACGAACAAGGTATCCGAAGGCGAGGAGCCGCTGCTCGAGTTCGACTTTAGGTCGACCCAAGAGTTTCCTCCCTGCAAAGGATCCCGATTAGGAGGAATACTGCCGTCCGCGGGAGGACCGTTCTTACTACCCCCACTTGGTCTAGTTGTTTACGCACCTACCCGGACTTACGCCAAATCAAAGGGAAAGAAATCCGGAACTATGGTAAACCTTGTTACCGTGGAGGGTACGGATCTTCTGTAAGACCTTCGTTTTCGAAATCGGGTCCGGTTCGAAGATTCCGTCATCGACAAGGACCCAAAGAAGAAACGAAGTAGAAGGATCGCCGGAGAAGCCAGAGCTGCTGAAATTGCCTTCCTAGAGGAAATTCCAGAGCTGCCAGAATATACACCGCTGCCAGAATATACACCGCTACCAGAATATACACCGCTGCCTGACTACATACCACTTTTGGGAGGAAGGAGGTTCCATCCCCTCTCCGCCGCGAGAGGATGAGGAGAATGTTCGCAAGATTGCTTTGCCACATTACCTCGGCCCGCATATTACAACGATAGCCGCAAGAAAAGAACTAGAACTACGCCGTTTGCTCGGCTGCAAGCTTTGGTAGAAAAGTTAGCAAAGAAGGAAAGCGCCCGTATCGGAGATTCTATGAAGGATAGGGCGGGTGCCGGTCAAATCCCGTCTTGGGCCCCGAGTAGAGCCCGCCGTCATGACGAAATGCCAAGTAAAAGAATGAAGGCTAGCCCGCCCGTCGTAGTCTCGGGATTACGGATTAGGGAGGATACCACCTTCCGGCATTTGGCCGACGGACCATGCGGTCCTAGACCTTCTGTCGCTAGAAGGATGGTATGGCGTCCCACTACTGGGCGATTAAGATTGAAACGACGGCCCGAGAAAGAAAGTCTCGCCAGGAGGCTGGAATCTGAAGAAAGTGCTACTGCGATAAAGGGAACTTGTGAAAAAGGGACCCGGCAGCTATCGCATGACAACCGCAAAGACACACAGAAAGCCCCGTTGGAAGATGCCATGGAAAAGTTAAGAACCGATATCCGACGGTTGGCAAAAGAAAGAGAAGAAAAGTTCGGAGATGAGATCGATTCATCGGAATTCATGGACGACGAATATGCAGAAATCAATATGGTTGATACACGAGCTTCATCGGCTTCGCAAGGTGCTCCTGCGGCCGCGAAGAGAGGAGCCGGGCGATGAGAAGGCGGCTTCGGGAAAAAGACGACACGATCGCTCAAATGGCGAAAAGGATGGAAGAGATGGCCGTAACTGCGGCCACTCTCCGGAAGTCGAAGTACAACCACATGAGAGACACCCCCGAGAGGTCATTCACATTGTAGACGGAGGAAAGGAGATTACATCCGTCAATGGGGATGACCAGTGAAAAAGGATACAACACAAAGTATGATCCTCGAAAAGGATATCAAGAACTTGGTGGAACGGCAGGTGCGAGAAGCCTTAGCACAATCGAAGAGCGGGACATCCATTCGGACGGGTAGACCTTACCCGGAAGAATGTCGACGCCGTCCAATACCCGAAAGGCTTCGTACCACCTGCGTTCAAGACCTTCGACGGAACCGGGAACCCCGACGGCATGTTGCACACTTTCGTGCCGGTTGTTGTAATGCGGCGGGAGCGATGCATTACTCTTCGACGGTTCGTCGGCGGTCCGTCGGGAATCGCCTTCGGCGGGTATGCGGAATTACCAAATGGTTTGGTGAAGACGTTCTCGAGCTAGAGAACCTCTTCATCAAGAGATTCGCCGGAGCTCGGCACCACATCACTATAGGTGATTTAGTGGTAGAGAAACAAAGGCCGAACGAAACTTTGGTGGATTACATACTTCGATGGAGGAACTTAAGCATGAAGTGTGAACCACAGCCGCAAGAACAACATGCGATCGACATCTTGCTTAAAAGCATTCACGGCCCGATAGCACTTCTCCTCAAAGGATTCACTATTAAGACTTTCGAGAAGTTGTTAAGCAAGGCCGGAAGCTTGCAAGAAGAGGCGAAGCAATTAAGTTTCGCCGACAAGACGGACAAGCGAAGCCGGTGAAGACCTTCGAAAAGAAATCCTAGATCGTTGCGGCGAGTTGACAAAGGCAAGCAGCCGACTGCAAATACCACCGAACGGCCGCAGACGAACCACAACGGAATTACCAACAACCCCGGTCCAGCTATCGGTCGTCTCCGCGGTATGAACAACCGTCTCGTCCGCAACGTACATTAAGGGAACTTCGAGCGAGAGAATATCCGTTCAAGAATGAAGCAAGATGCGAAAATGTTCTGTAGTACGATGAAGACTCCGATTTCCAGTACGCGAGCCTAAAAGACCAGAGGAAGTCAACAAGAACGGTGATCCCAACTTTTGCCCCTACCACCGGATGCTTGGGCACAAGATAGAAGATTGCATTACCTTTAAAAGTTGGCTCAACGACAACCTTCAGAAAGGAAATATAACTATCCCGAAGGAGTACATGAAGGAACCCCAGAAAGGAGGTTCCGTCAATGTTATCTCAACTTATCCCGTCATTCCGATAGATCCCTATGCAACAGACGATGGATGGACTACCGCTCGGACGAGGTCTTCGAAGAAGATTTTAGACAACATCCGAACCGCCTCGGTGCGAGCTTCAATTCGAGTTCGAGACCGGTTAAGCCGATACTTATCACTCGCGATAGAAGAACCACCTCGACAGGAGACGATTGAATAAAAGAAGAAAATCGACGAAGAAGAGAGGACCGAGGCTCCACGAGGCTAGACTAGGGGCTGCTTATCCTAGGATAGTTGTTTCCGATTCGGGGGAGAAATCCCTCGAACCTCTGATTTTGTATGATTATCTGCTCACTTTGGTGGGATCATATAATGATAAGGGTGATGGCGTTGGCTACGTTTTGACTGTTTCTAACAATTACGTAACTAGCGACAATCCGGACATCGATTTAGATACCAACAACAATTCTCAAATCATACACGATCTCGACGAGCAAAATAACGAAGAAGGCAGCCATCGAGGAGGCTACGAGAGTTCAACGAAGCAACGGATCTGTCTGTGAGTTTCGAGGAGCTCCGGTCGCGATAGAGTTAGAACCTTCGGATTCCGAAGATAATCCGAAAGAGCCTGTCATTCCGATTCGGGAGGAGACACCGACGAACTCGACACTAGATTCGGAAGAAATTACGAAGTCAACTTAAGAAGTGGAAGAGTTCTACCTCCAAGAATGGGTCCAAAGGACAAAGGAAAGCGGTGGTTGTTCAAGAAGAACCAACCCGGCGGAAGAAAAACCCATCCGAGAAGAAGTCGAGACACATGGAAATAAAGTGGACTACAACGTGCTAGCCCATCTTAGGAAACTACCGACGGCCGAGCATTTACGACGCTCTCATCTTATCGAAAGGAGATGAGAGAAGCTCGATCGAGGCCTTACTTGATCCAGAAATTTGCTTAGCTCGAATGGCGGGAGATTCCTTAGATGAGGTTTGCTCGTTAAAAGAACGAGCGAGCGTTACCTTTACGGACGGTGACCTACTACTTGGGACAGCGGATCACGACCGACCGTTGTATATTTCGATTACTAATTGGGAAGTTTACGCTCTCCGGAGTATTGGTGGATCCGGGAGCATCAATCGATATAATGAGTCTTCGAACACTAGCATATTTGGAAATTGATGCTCGCGAGCTCGAAGCGAGACAAAATGTTATTAAGAGGATTCAACCGAGAAAGGAGAAAGAGCCCTCGGGTCAATAACACTACTCGATGAAGACCGGTGACTTAGCAAAGACAGCTGCGAAATTTCACATAATTGATTCGAAACGTCGTTCGACGCTCTCTCGGGCCGACCATGGATACATGAAAACAGGATGGTACCATCATCTCTACACCAAGTGCATCAAGTACTACGATGGAGGGGAACGAGTGCATCAAAGGTGACTTGCAACCATTCGCCGTACATGAAATTGGAATCCATGAAGACGCGACTTATTATGCACCGCCAAAGAAAACAATCTTCTCCGGAGATACCGTAACAAATGAAACAAAGAAAGTTCGGGACAACGAAGAACCCGAAGTTCTAGTCCAACAGTCACTCACCACTCCCTTCGGCGAGATGGTGAAGGTTTCTCCACAACTCGCATCCGAGGTCGAGGCCGGGGTCGAGGTCGTGGTAGAGACGCTAGGACGATTGGACGGAGGAAACTCGGCCATCAATGTTGATTGGGAAGATAGTTACGAAGAAGAAAAAGAAATCAAACAAGAAGCAGCGACAATAAGTCGAAGAAGCCGCAATTCGAAGATCTCTCTCGAAGATGAGAAGAACGAAGAATACAAATCAATGTACGAGAAGATTAACCACTACGTACATACTATGACCCTAACCCCGATCCGGTCGAGCAAGATCGAGGGTATGGTGGTAAAAGAGGTACGTAACGACGGTGCAAGGCCAATCAAATTCTACCGTGGTGCTTCTTCCTCCAAAAGCTGAAAATAATGTACAATTCGAAGATGTCACTTCATCGAATTAATGGAATTACCTTTTGAGTGGTACTCTCCCTGTGTTCAAAATTTAATTCAACGTGGTTTCTTACCTCGACAATGGACAAAAGGCCAATCACAACATTTTGAAAAGTTATGGAATAACTCCGGTCGTCCACCCGATTCGAAGTATGGACTCGGATTCGGCACGGTAGGATCGGTTGACGATGCTGAATTTTGCACAGTTGTCACTTGCGAATCTAATGAAAGCGCATGGAAACTACGGACGAACTCGAAGATGTACAAATTGGAGACGCTCCACCGAATTCGAAGAAGAAATTAAATCTACGATAGATGAGTTGACGGAAGTTAACTTAGGTACTAGCGAAGAGCCTAGACCTACCTTTGTTAGCTCCTTACTCGACAAAGAAGACTCAGAAGAAATAATCAAGTTATTAATGGAATTTGAAGACCGTTTTGCTTGGAACTACGATGAAATGCCGGGATTAGCTCCGAGAGGTCGCAGTCCATAAGCTAGAGTGGATCCTACTTCGTCCCGGTCGGACAAGGTCCCGAAGAATGCGTCTAGAAATCGAACAACAAGTCATAGAACGAAGTTAAAAAGCTAATAGACACTAAATTTGTCCGTGAAGAACAATACCCGACTTGGTTAGCCAATGTGGTGCCGATCGAAAGAAGAATGGTCGGATCGAGAATTTGTGTGGACTTCGGAGATTTAAACAAGGCATGTCCAAAGGATGAATTCCCTCTACCGATCCCGGAACTAATGATCGACATTGCTTCGACACATGAAATATTCTCATTCATGGATGGATCTTCGGGATACAACCGGATAAAAATGGCTCCGGAAGATGAAAAGCTTACAACATTCGGGACGCCGATCGGAGTATTTTGCTACACGGTAATGTCATTCGGATCGAAGAACGCGGGAGCAACCTACCGGAGAGCAATGACAAGAATTTTTGATGATCTCATCCACAATCAAGTCGAATGCTTACGTGGACGATGTGGTCATCAAAAGCAAAGTAAAGGAAAACCACACTGTATGATTTGAGAATTGTTTTCGAACGATTAAGACAATTTAACCATAAGATGAATCCCTTAAAATGCGCCTTCGCCGTCACCTCCGGGAAATTCTTAGGATTCGTTGTCCGACATCGTGGAATTGAAATCGACCCAGAAAAGATTAAAGCTATCTTAGAAATGCCGCCTCCCAAAACCTTAAAACAACTACGATCTTTTCAAGGGAAGCTGGCATATCTTCGACGCTTTATCTCAAACTTGTTAGGTAGGTGTCGGCCTTTCTCGGCACTAGTTAAAAAGGACGCCAAATTTATTTGGGAAGAAAAATGCCGAGAAGGCCTTCGAGGACATTAAACAATATTTAATGACACCTCCTGTCTTAGCGGCCCCGAGTCTCGGGTAGACCGGCGATACTTTACACCGCGGCTCTAGACGACTCTCTCGGAGCCACGTTAGCCTAGGGTCGATGATGAGGGTAAAGAAAATGCTCTTTACTACTTAAGCCGTCGTTTACTTCCGACGGAGGTAAGGTATCCCGTAATTGAAAAGCATTGTTTGGCCACGATCTTCGCCGCCCAAAGCTCGGGCACTACATGCTTTCTCATAAGGTCAACCTGATCTCGAAGTTTAATCCATTGCGATACTTGATGACTCGTCCAACACTTTCCGGCGGACTTGCCGGATGGTCAATGATATTATTGCAATTCGATATAACTTTTGTGCCTCGCGTGCCGTGAAGGGACAAGTCTTAGCGGACTTTCTCGCGATACACCCTTTGCTGGCGGAATCTCCCCTCAATGACGATTTGCCGGATGAACAAATAATGAATCTAGAAGACCACGATGATCGACGTTGGGAATTATATTTCGACGGAGCATCTTCAGCACACAAAGACGAAGAATCACAAGTGATAGTGCCGGTAAGGCGGGAATCGGGCTAATCTTTATAACACGGAGCGGGGGATGTTAAGATACTCCTACCACTTGACAGAACCGTGTACAAACAATGAAGCGGAATACGAAGCCCTCATAACGGAATTTGGAATTAACTATTCAAATGGGAATAACAGACATCAACATCTAAGGGGATTCGCAGTTAATCATTCAACAGATCGCCGAACAGTACAGAATTTTAAAGCTGAGACTCGAACAATACTTCTAGTATGCCATACAGCTGTTGGAACAGATTCCAAATGTGACAATCTACAAAATTCCCAGAAAAGAAAATGCTTTAGCAGATGCGTTAGCTCGCCTCGCAAAAGAATTTGTACGTTTGCAAGATGAATCGGTGGAAGTGTCGGTTCACGAACGTCGGGTCCTATCACGGTTTGACATGGACACAATACACAAATCGAAAAAGAAGAAGAATCGGTTGCAATGGTGACGAGAAAACACGAGAAGATTGGCGACGGCCATTAATGAACTACTGCAAACGGGAAAGCTACCGGACGATAGGTCGCTAGCCCATCGGATCAAGAAAGAACTCGTCCTACGCATTAATAAACAACACATTGTACGGAAAGGTCTTTTGATCAAATGTGGCTAAGATGCCTAAGAGGGTACGAGGCCCGTGAAATTGTTAAGGAGGTGCATTTAGGACTACGTAGGCGCTCACCGGTCGGGTCCGAAGATGAAAATGAAAATTAAAAGACTAGGGTACTACTTGGCCCTCGATGATGACCGATCGCATGAAAATCGCCGAAGGCGTCACCAATGCCGAGTGCACGGAGTGGTTCTACACCAACCTCCAAATGTGCTTACATCCAGACAATTGCATCGTGGCCATTTGAATGTTGGGGCACGGATATAGTGGGTCCGATAGAACCACCATCTTTAAAAGGACATCACTTCATTCTTGCGGCTACGGATTACTTTTCCGAATGGGCGAGGCGGTTCCACTTAGAGAAGTGAAAGCACACCACGTGCTACGGTTTTCAAGAACCGAGTTGTCTACCGTTTCGGGGTGCCGCGCGAGATCATCTCGGATAATGGGTCGGCATTCGGAAGCACGCAAATCAACAACTTTGTCGGGAGACACGGAATCGGCCGGCGATACTCGACAATTTACTACCCAAGAGCGAACGGCCTCGGCGAGGCTTTTAATAAAACTCTCGTTCAAATCCTAAAGAAAACCTTGGACGATAATAAGAGAAATTGGCACGAGAAGTTGTTAGAAGCCTTATGGGCCTATCGGACAACCTTCGAACTCCTACTCAAGCTACACCTTACGCTCCGGTGTATGGGTCCGAGGCGATGTTACCTTTAGAAGTTCGGCTTCCTTCGCTCGAATTGCAGTTGCAAGCAAGATCACGACGAAGAAAATGCCAAGTTACGCCTAGAAGAATTAGAAAGCATGGAAGGGAAAAGACTTGCGGCGCAACGAATTTAGAACTATACCAAGCTAAGATGGTTCAAGCCCATGACAAGGCGGGTCCGCGAGAACCTTCAAAGTTGCTGACTTAGTTCTCGTTCTCGAAGACCTATCCTTGCACATCGCGAGATAGGAGGAAAATTTGAGCCCACTTGGGAAGGACCGTTTGTGGTTGAAGCGGTATACTCGGGAGGTTCCTACCGGCTAGTGAATTGCCGGGGAGAACGACATATGCATCCGATCAACGGACGATACTTGAAAAAGTATTACGTTACCCGATGTTTAGAAAGAATGAATTCTTCATCCCTAAGAAACACGGGCAAAGTAATTACTTATGATTGGGTCCGAACCCAAAAATAATAAAATGTGCTAAAATAAATAAAATCATGATAATTAAGTTTTCCTTGTTTTCTTTTCCAAATCAAAATCTCTTTCCTGATCTTATCCCGCTTCATTCCTGTTAAATTTTAAAATATAAGAGAAAAAAAATGTCTTTAATAAACATTTTCTTAATGTTCTTGTTCTTAGTACAGCCCACGATCCTTTTCCTTGTCTTTTCGCAGGGAAATGTCGAACGGGCGGTTGGTCCCGAACTTTAAGAATGGCGTAAGCCTTGCACTCGATGAAAAGAGGGTGAAAGATGGAGCGATAATCGAGATTGACTCGGATTTCGCACCGGCGGAGTCTACGATACGAGGAAAGTGGCCGGGTCCCGATTGACCGAGAAGAGCCGCACGGGCGGATAGTGATGAAAGTGGGTGGCCCAAGCCACCAATCCAACGACAAGAAAAGAAAGGCAAATCTGAAGAAGATAAGAAAATGAAATGCTGTAGTTGCTACGGCGGAGGGCGAGCTTGTCGGCGCCGTGCCCACGAGAGATTCAAGAAGTTCGAAGAGCTACTCTCACGAGCAACGCAACGAAGAAATAAGAATCACCGTATCCGTAAGATGTTAACAAAACTAAGCTGCGGACCAGCGCGACGAGACAAGTTGCTAATGCCGGTACATACACTTCGAGGACACCGGTTCACGGGAACTCGAAGAAGGAGGCCGGCTCCTAGGATAACGAAAGGACCGGGGAAATCCCCGAAGATCGGAAGAAAGAAGGCTACCACGCCACCGGATAGAACCACAAGTGATGCATGACCTTGTTGCGAAGCAACCCCGGGGATGTCCCGACGAGGCATCATCCACGAGGAGCCGAGGTATGCGGGGAGAATGTGAAGGGATTGAACCGTATATCCCACAATATGTCATAAGGCCTCTCCATCTGCAGATCATTCCGGAATATGAGCTGGAGAGAATGCAGAATGTTGAAAAGAAAACCTTTGAATACTTCGAGAGAATTAAAGGTAGAGGAATCAATATACTAGAGGGCCTCGAGCTACATACCGACGTATTCTCCGAGTATGAACAACAACAAATCGTGGATTGTATCCGGGATTTGAAAAGAATAGGCCGAGCAGGCCGCCTAAGGGAAAATACCTACTCGGAACCCGGAGATGGATGCCGGGGAAGGGAAGAATCACAATACAATGCGGATGCTGCTACAATTTCGCTGAAGACGGAAGGGAAACCCACCGGAATACTCCGTCATGGGCAAGTGGATCCGATGCCATTAGTCATCAAGAGAATAGTAAAGAGATTGATAACATGGAGGGTACTGCCAGTAGATTGCATACCCAATAGTTGCATTATCAACATCTACAAACAGGGTGACTGCATACCCCCACATATAGATCACCACGACTTTGTCAGACCCTTCTGCACGGTCTCTTTCCTGAACGAGTGTGACATCATGTTCGGATCCGACCTCGGATAACGAGCCCGGGTGAGTTCCGAGGGCCGGTGAAGATACCTTTACGGTAGGTTCGGTCATGATGCCGAAGGGCAACGGAGCGGATATCGCTAAGCATTGCATACCGGGAGTACCGGTGAAGCGGATCTCGGTTACTTTCGGGGAGAATGGATGACAGGAAGACACCTTACCATTTCCAGCCAGACCCAGAACTAGAGAACCTCCGGCCTTACGAACTGTTAGTTATATGGGAAATATCACACCTCCAACGTACATCCAGCCGGCATCCTTGCCAAGGATGGCTTGGAAGGTGATGTTATTAACCATGTACCCCACTATTCAGATATGGATTTTTGACAAATGCTTCTTTTGATGGATCGACAAAGATCATACACAGTCCGTTTTGAGTCTACATGGATTGTATGAATGTATTCCAGATCGAGTTGTATGATGTATTTTCAACATGATTGGAATGAAAGTGACCATGTCACATTTTGGCCTTCACCTCTTTTGTGCAAATTGATTGGGAAACGCCATTAAAGTTAAATGAACTTCGAACAAAGAACAGAAAAGAAATAAAAAAAAGGATAAAAGAAAACTTTCTAAAAAAAAATCTAAAAATGGCGAACACCAAATTCACAGGAACATTAAATAAACGAAAAAATAAAATTTGAATCATTAAAAGATAAACGAAATCAACATAAATGTTAAATCAAATCACAAATCAAATTCTCAATCAAATTCAAACTTTTGGGTCGAGGATTTTACATCAAAGACCTGCATTGCTTTAGGATTCTTTCCTATTGCCTTTGAAATACATCAAATTCAAACTTTTGGGTCGAGGATTTTACATCCATGATCTGCATCGCTTTAGGATTCTTCCCTATTTCACCGAAATACATCAAATTCAAACTTTTGGGTCGAGGATTTTACATCCAAGACTGCACTTGCTTTAGGATTCTTCCCTATTGCACTTGAAATACATCAAATTCAAACTTTTGGGTCGAGGATTTTACATCCAAGACTGCCTTGCTTTAGGATTCTTCCCTATTGTACTTGAAATACATCAAATTCAAACTTTTGGGTCGAGGATTTTACATCCAAGACTGCCTTGCTTTAGGATTCCTTCCTATTGCATTGAAATACATCAAATTCAAACTTTTGGGTCGAGGATTTTACATCCAGATGCACTTGCTTTAGGATTCTTCCCTATTGCACTGAAATACATCAAATTCAAACTTTTGGGTCGAGGATTTTACATCCAAGACTGCACTGCTTTAGGATTCTTCCCTATTTCACTGAAATACATCAAATTCAAACTTTTGGGTCGAGGATTTTACATCCAAGACTGCACTGCTTTAGGATTCTTCCCTATTACACTGAAATACATCAAATTTAAACTTTTGAGTCGAGGATTTTACATCCAAGTTTGCACTGCTTTAGGATTCTTCCCTATTGCACTGAAATAAATCAAATTCAAACTTTTGGGTCGAGGATTTTACATCTAAGACTGCACTTGCTTTAGGATTCTTTCCCTATTGCATTCGAAATACATCAAATTCAAACTTTTGGGTCGAGGATTTTACATCCAAGACTGCACTTGCTCAGGATTCTTCCTATTGCACCTGAAATACATCAAATTCAAACTTTTGGGTCGAGGATTTTACATCCAAGATCGCCTCTGCTTTAGGATTCTTCCCTATTGCACTGAAATACATCAAATTCGAACTTTTGGGTCGAGGATTTTACATCCAAGACTGCACTGCTTTAGGATTCTTCCCTATTGCACTGAAATACATCAAAATCAAACTTTTTGGGTCGAGGATTTTACATCCAAGACTGCACTGCTTTAGTATTCTTCCCTATTGCACTGAAATACATCAAAATCAAACTTTTTGGATCGAGGATTTTACATCCAAGACTGCACTGCTTTAGGATTCTTCCCTATTCACTGAAATACATCAATTTCAAACTTTTGGGTCGAGGATTTTATATCCAAGACTGCATTGCTTTAGGATTCTTTCTCTACAGCAATGAAATACATCAAAATCAAATTCTTGAGGTTAAGGATTTTACATCCAATACCGCATTGCTCTGAGATCCCTCCTCATTGCAATGATTCAATCCGATCAATTCAATTTTCTTTCGAGGTTGAAGATGTTACATCTAAAACCTCGAATTCCATTTTTCATTTCAAATCGAATCCCTCAAATTAATTTTGACAAAACTTCAATCTAAATTGAAACTCCAAACTAAAATCTAAGTTCACACGTCAAACTTAAACTAAAACAAAATGAAATCTAAATTGAATTCCCCAGATCATGTGATTTGGGATTCACCTCTTTTTTTTCCTTTCCCCAGCGAGAGTTCAGGAATCTCCAGTTTCAGAGATATACTTGCTACTCCGCAGCGGAAACTCTTCTACTTCGTCCTAAGTTCGTCACTTGGACATCTGTGTTGGTTTTGTTGATCGCTTCGGTCAACACCAATACGCGCGGTGTGCTCCGTCAGCTCACCACACCTATTGAGAGTCCATTTGTTGACCTCATTTTTGATAAGGTCTTCCCTTCTTCTCTTTAGTACTTAGGATCTAGCCTTAGGCTTTTCCTTTGACTTGTCTTAGAGGACTAGAATTGGGACCCACCTTTTAGAAATTCAAACCACTTCTTAACTCCCTGCAAACTCCACAAACTTGACTGTAGACCCCTAATCACCTAGAGGGTTGAAATCGAATGTGGAAGTTTAAAGGATGAGTTCCTATAGGACTCTTTGGCCTTAGGGCGCCCTACAGGTGGCACAGTGCAGTGAAGGGGCTGACTTACACACACTACACTTATACACAACACCTACACACTACACTTCCACACACCTCCTAAAACACACCCATACCCAACTTGACCTCCCGACTCATGTAGGTGATTCACATGGATGGTCCTTAACCCCTAAGCCCTCGCGCAAGAGGGTTAGGAACAACATAGTGAATGCCTCAAATGGGTCCCTTCATGGCTCATATGGGCTTGACATGGCTTCATGGCTCAACCAAAATGACTTCTTTCCACTTACATGCACCCAATCTTCAATTTCCCAAATTTTCAATTTTTGACCCCCGGGACCCTATACCCGCTTAGCCTACCCAAAACCCCCGAAATTACCCAAATTTCTCAAAATTTCCAAATTATCCAAAATACTCCAAAATCATTCCCAAACATTTCCACATCACTTAAATTGATCATCCATACCCAAAAATACCAAAAATTCCAAGAAAACCTCCCAATACCCTCCAAATACCCAAAATACCCCTCTTGACCCAAAAATCCAAAAAATCAGAAAATTCCCAGAAAATTCCAGAAAATCCCAAATATTCCCAATTCCATTTTGTCTAACTACACCATGGGCCAATTCTTTCAATTTACCCTACTTTTGTCAAAACCCCCAATTTGACCCATTTTAACCCAAAGTGAACCCAATGTCAAACCAAACCTACCCAATTGACCCAAATTTTGGTCCAATTCAATTCTAAACTTCAATGCAATATCCCCAATGCCAATCTAGACCAAATCCAAATCCAATTTGATTGACATTTGGATCCAATCTCACTTTTGGCCTTAAAGCCCAATTTGGACCCATGACCCAAACCTAACCCAAACTCACCCAATTCAACTCCAATTAACCCCAAACCTTTTCTAAATCTTCCTTAACATTCCCACAAACAAAAAATTAACATGATTTGCCCAAAATTTAGACCCAAATCCCACTCAAATTCAACCCAAAGCTAAAAGGCCCATTTTTGACCTAAACCCAAACCTAACCCAAATGAGCCCAAACCCCAAAATCAAAGCCCAACCAAAGCCAAAACCTCTTTGAAACACTCCCATAAACATTTCTCAACATTGATTTTACATCAATTTCAACCGTAGCACAACATTGGCCAAACTTGGCCCACTTTGACCCATGTAGGCCCACTTACCAAATAAACCCAAATTCAAACCAATTCAACTCCAAATCACACCAAATTGACCCAAGCCCTTCATAGAACATCCCTAAACCAATTATGACATTTATTTGACAAAGTCCTTCATAAAATCTTCACGCAAATGCCCATCCTAAAATCAAAAAGCCCATTCCCCTTAAACTTTCCTAAAAGCCCACTTCACCACATTCAAAAGCCCAAATCCATCCAAAGCCCACATGGCACTTTCGCTCATCATCCATTTAATCAAAATCACCCCTAAGTTTCAAAATCATCAATTAAACCATTCCAAATCAAGCTTCATGCAAATTTTCACCAAAATATCCAAAATTCTTAAAACCCATTTTTATGAAATTGACCCAACCTTTTCCCGAAGCCAAATGGAGCCATGAAGCCATGCACAAGCCATATGCAAGCCATGGCAGCCACTTTACACATCACCATGTCATTTTTGGCAAAAGGAGGGAGTCCTTTAATGATTCCCTTAAGGGTGATTTAGCCACTTCCATGACTCCACTAAACCATGCTTAAGCTTAATTGTACTTGGATGGTGACCCTTCCCCACTAATTAAGCTGACCTAAACCACTTTATCTTCGACCAAGCTAGCCATGGGAAGGTGCACCCAACCCATTTGCATGGGTTGACCAAAATGAGCCAAAATGAGCCCTTCCCCTTTCTACTTTGATTCAACCACTTTACACATGTCAAACCTCGATTGAATGCACCAAACCCCAGCCACGACCCACCCGAACAGGATGGTGACCAATGCCCAGCCGGCCAGCCACCGAGCCACCGGAAAACACCATGGCCGAGAGCTCACATGTGAGCCCAACTTGGAATTCTCACCTGCTGAGCTGCCCCATCCCCAGGTGGCCATTGGAGCTGTTCTTCTCTTGCCAAGAGCAGTCGATCCCAAGCCCTAACTCTCCCTGGGAGGCCCTCCACCCTCTCCTATTTAAACACCACCCCTCTCGGCCATGAGAGGTGCCGAAAACAAACCTTAAGGAAACTGCGCAAAATTATTCCGGACTCCTCCCCATACACGAGCACTTGATCCCCGAGTGAGATCCCCCTGCCATTTCTTCTCTCGTGAGCTCAATTTCGAGTTGAAATTCCACCCAAAACCAGGGACACTTCTCCACGGTGAGCCAATCCCCAAATTGATTGGTTCTACACCTTCACTCGGACCAAGGGAACGTGTCCACGAAGCAAAGCCCCATCTCCGGAGCCACCTCAGTTGCTCCAGCCTCCAAGCTTTGTGATCGGGCTTGGTCAAAATCACATCTAGACAATTCACCAGACCAGGAGACTTCATCTGGAGCTTGCTGGGATCCAATCGAAGGTGCAACAACTCTCAGATTGAAGCCACACTTCTCTGAGCAAAGGTATGAACTAATTCTTCATCCCGAGCTTCTGGAGATTCTACATTTCGAATGCTTTAATTTCAATGCATGATAACCTTATAGATGTGTTCGTCTCTTCAAGACGAATCCATAGAGCATAAGAACATGAAAATCCATTGAGTATCGAGTGAGATCTTAGGGATTTAGTGTGGACGGCTCTCGGGTGAGGACGCTCGGAGACGATGAACGGATGCCGTCCATTCAATACACGCACGGACGGACGGCTCAGATGGCGTCGGACCAGGAGATGGTACAAGAACCGCGGGGCCCGGGCTGCTGACTCAGGTGGCGGCGTCGAATGGGAGCGCGACACGCGGCGTTTCGGAGATGCCGAGGATGAGTTGGCGCCGCGTGGATAAATAGAAAATTAGGGTATTTTTTTGATTTATTTAATTCCCTAAACTTCAAAAATTCATAACTTTGTGTAGAAAAATCAGAAAAATAAAATAAAAATACCCTCTTGCTCAGTGAACAGAGGAGAATAATGTGGAAAAGAAATTATTTAATTTCATCAAGTATTTTATTTTTTATAATTTATTTACTCTCTGCATACTTTTAATTCTCCATGCATGTATACAATTCACCATGGCATGAGACCATAGGGCTTTTGAAGCCTCTAAATATGGGAACATTCCCTGAATTTTCCAAAGTCAGAGGCCATCCCTATAAAAAGTTATTGATTTTTCAAATTCATGTTGCTGTTTTGAGTATTTTAATTCCAATAAATAGTATGTTGTGAAATAAATTCCAGGAAAATTTGATGATGTTCCTTATGACCAGAGAACCCTAGGAAAAATAGGTTTTGAGTTAGTTCATTTAAAACAACCCTAATTGACTTAAACACCCAAAATAGGTCTCTAATTAATTAGAGTTAACCATGCATCAAATTGACTTAAAATCAATTCTCCACTGACCTTTAGGATCAAAGGAACCCACCATAAAAATTTAAGGTCAATTGGACTTGGTTAGCCCTACTAATTAGGTTAATTAAGCCACTTAGTCATTTTAAACTTTAAAAATTCATAACTTTCAAAATACTTTTCAAAAATTCACCAAATTGGTTTTGGAGCATCTCTGATATCAGGAAAATTTAAGAAAATTAAAATTTCAATTTTCTAAAAAAGTTGATTTTTAATGATATTTTAATATTTTTAATAATTAAAAAATAATAAAAATCACAAAAATAATAAAATTCACCAAAATGTCACATTTTGAATTTCAATCACTTAGGAACAAACCCCACATTTTTCTTAGGTCTATTTAGTGAGATATTAAATTTTAAAGCCCTAGGGTAATTTTAAAATTAAAAAAATGTATTTTCTAGCATTTTCACTAAAATAATTATAATAAATTATAGAAAAATCAGAAAATTGTAAAATTTGATTCTCTGATTTCCTTGATATCAGAGAGATTTTTGAAAAATATAAAATTCATTTTTCAACATTTATTTTATTTTTAAATTAATTAACACTCCAAAACTTAAAATAATTATAATAAAAATAATATAATTCAAAAAATCACCAAAATTGGTCCAAGTGGTCCTCTGGTCATTAGGAATGTCCCCTAATTTTCTTAAGGACAGAAACTTTCCCTTGGTCATGTTATAAAATTTTCCTTGAAAATCTCTATTTTCTACCAAAAATAATTATATAAATAAATTAAATACAGAAAAATCACATTTTCTCCTCTCATGTCTTTATTGACATATGAGTGAAGTCACATAAAAATTTCAAGTTCATTTGAGTTCAATTTAGTGAGTTATGAAATTATTAAGCTTAGAAGGTAAAATGGTAATTAAAATTTTAACCCTTAATTAAAACTTTAGGTTTAATAAAAAAATTAACAAGTAAAATATTTGATCCTAATCTGATTTGGATGATTGAAATTTAAATAATTAAAGGGTAGAAACCCATTAAGCAATTTAAAATGATTAAACTTTAATTAAATAATTGATTAAATTTGGAAGAATAATAAAATTGGAATTATTAAAATAGGGATATTATTAGGAAGAGATTTATTCTTTAATTTAAAAATCCCTAAATTAATCATCTCATTAATATTCAATTCTTAATTAAAATGATAACTCAAATTCAAAACATTAAAAGACTTAATCATTAAACTAAAATTAAATTATTAAACTCTTTTAAAAATTTCAATTAAAATTAAAAAAATAAAATTAAATTAAAAATTAAATTAAATTAAGTAAATTAAATTAAATTAAATTAAATTAAATTAAATTAAATTAAATTAAATTAAATCAAATTAAATTAAATTAAATGAAATAAATTAAATCAAATTAAATTAAACTAAATTAAATCAAATCAAATGAATTAAAATTAAATTAAATTAAATTAAATTAAATTAAATTAAATTAAATTAAATTAAATTAAATTAAATCAAATTAAATTAAAATTAAATCAAATCAAATTAAATTAATTTAACATCAAATCAAACTAAATTGAATTAAATTAAATTAAAATTAAAACTCAATTAAATTAAATTAAATTAAATTAAATTGAATTAAATAACAACACTTAAAACAGAAAGAAATTAAATATAAAGCAACTTGAACACTATTCCAAATTTAAACCCTTTAACTTAAATCAAATCATTTGAATACCAATTTACCCTCGAAAGCTTTGGTTATTATAACTCCTAAACAGAACATTAAATGAAATGTTACTTCACTTATAGGATATTCAAACGTCCTAGTTCACTGAGCAAGACAACAACAAAACTTGAATTCTCGGATGATTAATTCATTTGTATAATTAAACCCATTTGGACTTAAAACAATCCTATAAATATTGAAAAGATGTTTAAGATTCTTCTTAAGCACTTCCTCAATATGATAGGACATTTATAAGAACAATTGAATTTAATTATTCTTTGATGAAGAAAATCGTCTTCAAACAAAAACACAAAGAACCTAGACGTCATAGGAAATGACTAGCTATAGGATTAGGAACTTGGTAGAAAACCATAACCCTTACCTTAGATTTACCTAGGAACTTGTTTAAATATTCTAATTGTGTTTTAAGTGCAGCTTGGGATGACGGGAAGACCCTCCAGTGTACGCTTTTATTTTATTGCAATTTACTTTCTTGCAATTTACATTATTGCAATTTATTTAACTGCATTGCACTTACTTTTCTTGCATGATAAACAACTGTTGCATGAAAACTCACACCTTTAGGATAGCCCCTAAAACTGAAACCAAAACTAAGTTAAAAGTCATTGCAAGATAAAATTCACCGCCACAACATTTCAAAATATAAAACAACTCAAAATTTAATCACAAACAGAACACAAAACTACAATTACAATTAAGTTAAAACGTCCTCGTTGGATGATCGGGAATACCTCGGATGATGTAACCTACGTGTTGCTAACGGGATTTCCCACGGTCTAAATGAAAGTGTGGAACTCATTCAGTTGAGTTTAGCAAATTCATCTGGACTAAGTGAATCCGATAAAAATAATGATGCCGGAAGGATGGAACCGTGGGATCTTAACCGGTGTCGTTATAATCAACTTTAAGATTTGTTAAAACGTAAAAAACACTTGGAAATTAAGATCTTCTCTAAACCAAAACACTTCTCTCATCCTTTGATTTATGACTTCTAAAACTAAACCTCCGCAACAATAAGGAGCTCGTGAGCATGGTGGGCGAGCACGGCCATCGTCATCGGCAAAACCCGAGTCTACTTCAACAAAACTTTTCTAGAATTAAATAACCAAGCCATAGGATTTCGAGGTAGTTTGCCTAGTGCAACATAAATCCTCAACCTCTTTGTTAGGCACTTGCATTGCAAATTAAGCCCTAACCGGTCTTAGGATTCCGAGGTAGTCGTCCGGTACGACAATAAACCCTCACATCTTCGAGGCTATTTGTTTGATTTTATCATACAAATATAAGCCCTAATTAATTAAAGTTGGCAAGATCAAAACATTTAAATAAATATTAAGACTTTCCTAAATCCAAGCCAAACAATAGGATAGTCGGGAAATTACCGAAGTTCGCTTCGAATCTGTGATTTCTCCTACTTTTCTTCCTTTGGATTCCCAAAACAAAATGTTCCAAACTTGATCCATTCCCCATTGAAATTCCAAAGTTCAATCCCTTGAAAACTTAAACTTTGAAATCCTTGAGAGCAGAATTATTGATTATTATCGAGAGTTTTCTTAGGTGATTCCCGTCACTTAAGATGTAATTAACTATAGGGGCTTGCCCTTATAGAAAATTTTAAAGAACCCAGGTAATATAAACCCTGTTTAATGTTTTCATGTTAAGTAGGGGAATTTTATCGGCTTATAAAATTGGTTCGCAGACCAAACGGATGTCACAAATCTTCTAGTTTATTTAATCGAGCCCCACCGTCGACGAGTGTGTCTATCTTTAGGGATAGATACACGGTTTGTGGTGCGGTGCTCGTTTATATAAGCTATTTGGGATGTGAGATCGGTTTAATCTCATATCTTAAAATCTTCAAATTTAAAATTATTTTCAAAATCAAATACTACTTTCCAAAATTATTTATTTAAACTAAATTAAGAATTCGCCGACAATTTCTGTAGGCGACCCCTCTTCAAAACACAACACACCGACCTAAAAAATATGCCGACAGTACCATCGCACTGTCCGGCTCAATCCAGACCTTTTGTTCGATACACGCTCGATCCGACGGCTCCCAGTCATCGTCTACGACTGGTGTGCACCCGTGACCGTCAACCTTCTAACCCTAATTTCTTACTCGATTCTCAACGGATTTTAGTGTTCTTTTGCTCTATGGATTCGTCTTGAGGAGACGAACACATCCATACGGTAAACATGTATTGAAATTGACTCAAATTAAATAGAGAATCTCTGTAAGCTCGGGAAGAAGAGTGAGTCCATACCTTTGCTCAGAGATGTGAAGCTTCGATCTGAGAGTTGTGTCACCTTCGATTGGGTCCAAGCAAGCTCCAGATGAAGTCCCTTGGGCTGGTGAATTGTCCAGGTATGATTTCGACCATAGCCGATTACAAAGCTTGGAGTCTAGAACACATGTGTGGCCTGGAGAGGGGGCTTTCACTGAAGAACTCCTTCTCTTGACCTTGTGCAGGTGTGGGTGAGTTTAATTTGAATTTGGTGGAGAGTTGGAGATGTCCTGTTTTTTAGGTGGAATTTTGGCTGAGAAATTGGGCTCTGTTGGTGGGGATTAGGGCAAATTGTCACTGGGGATCAACTGCTCTAAGTGTGGAGAGTGGTCTGGAGCAATTTTGGCAGGGTTTCAGTAAGGTCTGGTTCAGCACCCCTCATGACCGAGAGGAGGTGAGGTTTAAATAGGAGAGGGTGGAGAGCCTCCCAGGGGGGTTTAAGGCTTGGGATCAGCTGCTTAGGTCAAGGGAAGAATAGCCATGGTGGCCATTGGGCATGGGGCGGCTCGACGAGGAGAATTGAATTTTTGGCTCCTCCCAAGGTCTAGGCCATGGTGTTTTCCGGAGGCTCGGTGGTCGGCCGGCCGGGCACCGATCACCATCTTATTCGGAGTGGGTCGAGGCTGGGGTTTAGTGCAATCAATTGGCCATGGACATGTGTAAAGGAGTTTGATTTAAATGGAATGGGAGAAGGCTCATTTTGGCTTGGTTTAGGTCAACCCATGGAAATAGGCTTGGTGCACCTCCCCAAGACCTAATTTTGAGCTGAGGGAATCATTTAGGTCAGCTTAGAAGGGGTGGTGAAGTCTCCATCCATGGTGAGGTAGCTAAGCATGGTTTAGTGTATGACATGCTTAAGGTAAAAAAGGGTTTAAAAGGGTTTCAGAAAGAGATACCCTCTCTTGCCATTAATGGTTTGGTGAGGTGGAAAGTAGATTCCATGGCTCTCATGGCTCCCATGGGGCTCATGCATGGCTTCATGGCTCACCTTTGGCTTGGGGAAAAGTTTGGTCAATTTCATGAAAAAGGTTTTAAAAATTTTGGTAATTTAGGGGTGATTTGACGGGATTTGGCATATGGCTTGATTTGGATTTATTCTATCATGGATTTAGAACTTAGGAGATGGTTTTGTCAAATGGATGATGATAGAGGATTGTCATGTGGGCTTTGGGCCTTTTGAAATTATTTTTGATGGGCTTTTAGGAAGGCTAAGGGGATGGGCCTTTAGGTTCAAGAATGAATTCATGGATGGGAATTTTGTAGAAGTTTGGGCCAAATAATTGTTGGGTTTGGTTTAGGGGTATGTCATGAATGATTTGAAATGAGTTTGGAGTGATTTGGGTTTGAATGGGGTTGGATTTGGGCCTCTTTGGTAAATGGGCCAATGTAGGTCAAATTCGGCTAACTTGGGCCAATGTTGGGCTAGGGTTGAAATTGATGTAAAATTAATGTTGGGAAATATTTATGGGAGTGTTTCAAAGAGGTTTTGACTTTGGTTGGGTTTTGATTTTAGGGTTTGGGCTTATTTGGGTTAGGTTTGGGTTTAGGTCAAAATTGGGCCTTTTAGCTTTGGGTTGAATTTGAGTGGGGTTTGGGTCCAAATTTTGGACAAATCACATTAGTGTTTTGTTTGTGGTGATGTTAAAGAAGGTTTAGAAAAGGTTTGGGGTTAATTGGAGTTGAATTGGGTTAGTTTGGGCTAAGTTTGGGTCATGGGTCCAAATTGAGCTTTAAGGTCAAAAGTGAAATTGGATTCAAATGCCAATCAAATTGGACCTGGATTTGGTCTAGATTGGTGTTGCGGATGTTGAATTGAAATTTAGAATTGAATTGGACCAGAATTTGGGTCAATTGGGTAGGTTTGGTTTGACATTGGGTTCATTTTGGGTTAAAATGGGTCAAATTGGGGATTTTGACAAAAGTGGGGTAAATTGACAAAATTGGCCCATGGTGTAGTTGAACAAAATGAAATTACGAATATTTGGGAGGTTATGGAATTTTCTGGGAATTTTCTGAATTTTTTGGATTTTTGGGATAAGAGGGGCATTTTGGGTATTTGGAGGGTATTGGGGGGTATTTTTGGAATTTTTGGTATTTTTGGCTATGGTTGATCAATTTGAGTGGAGGGAAATGTTAAGGAATGATTTTGTGGAATTTTGGGTAATTTAGGTGATTTTGCAAATTTTGGGTAGTTTCAAGGGCATTTGGTAGGCTAGGCGGGTGTACGGTCCCGGGGGTTAAAAATTGAAAATTTAGAAAATTAAAAATTTAGAAAATTGAAGATTGGGTAAATGTAAGTGGAATGAAATCATTTTGGTTGATCCATGAAGCCATATCAAGCCCACATGAGCCATGAAGGGACTCATTTGAGGCATTCACTATGTTGTTCCTAACCCTCTTAGCCAAGGGCTTAGGGGTTAAGGACCATCCATGTGAATGACCTCCATGAGTCAGGAGGTCAAGTTGGGTATGGGTGTGGTTTTAGGAGGTGTGTGAAAGTATAGTGTATGAGTGTAGTGTGTGTGTAAGTCAGCCCTTCACTAGACCAGGCCACCCAGGGCAGTCCTAAGGCCAAAGAGTCCTATAGGAACTCATCCTTTAAACTTCCACATTTGATTTCAACCCTCTAGGTGATTAGGGGTTTACAATCAAGTTTGTGGAGTTTTCAAGGAGTTAAGAAGTGGTTTGAATTTCTAAGTGGTGGGTCCCAATTGTAATCCTCTAGGATAGTCAAAGGAAAAGCCTAAGGCTAGATCCTAAGTACTAAAATGAAGAAGAGAAGACCTCATCAAAAATGAGGTCAACAAATGGACCCCCAATAGGTGTGGTGTGCTAACCAACCACACCACGCGTATTGGCGTTGACCGAAAAAATCAACAAAACCAACACAGATGTCCAAGTTACAAACTTAGGACGAAATTAAAGAATTTCCGCTGGGGAGTGTCAAGTATATCTCTGGGACTGGAGATTCCTGAACTCTCGCTGGGGAAAGGGGAAGGAGGTGAATCCCAAATCACATGATCTGGGGGAATTTCGATTTTGATTTCATTTTGTTTCAGTTTAAGTCTTGATGTGTGAGCTCAGATTTTAGTTTGAGTTTCAATTTAGATTGAAGTTTTGTTAAGATTAATTTGAAGTGATTTGAACTTGAAATGAAAATTGGAATTTTGTGGTTTTGGATGTAACATCTTCAACCTCAAAAGAAAATCGAATTGATTGGATTTAACCATTACAATGAGGAGAGATCTCTGAGCAATGCGGTATTGGATGTAAAATCCTTAACCTCAAGAGTTTGATTTTGATGTATTTCATTGCAGTAGGGAAAGAACCTAAAGCAACGCAGTATCAGATGTAAAATCCTCAACCCTAAGAATTTGATTTTGATGTATTTCATTGCGATAGGGAAAGAATCCTAAAGCAATGCGATCTCGAATGTAAAATCCTCGGCCCCAAGAATTTGATTTACGATGTATTTCATTGCGATAGGGAAAGAACCTAAAGCAACGCAGTCTCGGATGTAAAATCCTCAACCCCAAAAGTTTGAGTTTGATGTATTTCATTGCGATAGGGAAAGAACCTAAAGCAAAGCAGTCTCGGATGTAAAATCCTCAACCCCAAAAGTTTGATTTTGATGTATTTCATTGCGATAGGGAAAGAACCTAAAGCAATGCGATCTCGGATGTAAAATCCTCAACCCCGAAAGTTTGATTTTTGTGTATTTCATTGCGATAGGAAAGAACCTAAAGCAATGCGAGTCTCGGATGTAAAATCCTCAACCTCAAGAATTTGAATTTGGTGTATTTCATTGCGATAGGGAAAGAACCTAAAGCAATGCGATCTCGGATGTAAAATCCTCGACCCCGAGAATTTGATTTTGGTGTATTTAATTGCGATAAGGAAAGAACCTAAAGCAATGCAGTCTCGGATGTAAAATCCTCAACTCCAAGAATTTGATTTTGATGTATTTCATTGCGATAAGGAAAGAACCTAAAGCAATGCAGTCTCGAATGTAAAATCCTCAACCCCAAAAGTTTGATTTTGATGGTAATTGATTTTGCAAAGATTTATAGTGTTGATTTGAAAAGTGTGGAATTTTGGTGTTTCGAGAATTTCATGAAAGTTGTAAAAGATTTTTGTGGAAAGAAACAGATTAGGAGGGAATATGTAGATGCTACATATCCCACTCAAGAGAGTTGATCAAAAGTTGCTGGTTTGGATTGGATACAATTCCTCGCCATCAGATCCATATCGAAAACCTCGTGGCTCCGTGTCAATGGAATTGACCGCTTCCGTCCCAGACAAGGGAGAGAGTAGAACGGATTGGATTTCAGATTTGGAAGATTGAATTAGAATTTAATTGAGATTTGATTTGAGATCTAGAAGGTTGAATTTGAAATTTGATTTAAAATTTGTGTTCGTTTTGTTTGTCCTTTAACTATTCAAATTTATTTTATCGTTCATTTAATGTTCATGTGGATTTGGCGTTCATCATTTTTTTTAGATTTTTAAGGAAAGTTTTCATTTATTCTTTTTGTTTCTTTTCTGTTCTTTGTTCGAAGTTCATTTAACTTTAATGGCATTTCCCAGTCAATTTGCACAAAAGAGGTGAAGGCCAAAATGTGACATGGTCACTTTCATTCCAATCATGTTGAATATACATCATACAACTCGATCTGGAATACACCTCATACAATCCATGTAGACCCAAAACGGACTATGTATGATATTTGTCGATCCATCCAAAAAGGCATCTGTCAGAAATCCATGTTTGAATAGTGAGGTACATGGTCAATAACACCACCTTCCAAGCCATCCTTGGCAAGGATGTCGTATGGATGTACGTTGGAGGTGTGATATTTTCCATGTAACTCACAGCTCGTAAGGCCGGAGGCTCTCAAGCTCTGGGTCATGCTGGAAGTGGTAAGGTGCTTTCCTTTCATCCATCCTTCTAAAAGTAACTGAGATCCGCTTCATTGGTACTCCTGGTATGCAATGTTTAGTGACATCTGCTCCGTTGCCCTTTTATATCATGACGAAACCTACCGGTAATGGTATCTTTACTGGCCCTCGGAACTCACCTGAGCCTGCTATCTGGAGGTCAGATCCGAACATGATATTACACTTGTTCAGAAAAGAGCGTGCGAGAAGGTCGACAAAGTCGTGGTCATCGATGTGTGGGGGTATGCAGTCACCCTTCTTGTAAATGTTAATGATGCAACTATTGGGTATGCAATCTGCTGGCAGTACCCTCCATGTTATCATTCTCTTGACCATCCTTTTGATGACCAATGGCATTGGATCTACCTTGCCATGACGGAGTATCCCCGGTGGGTTTCCCTTCCTGTCTTCTGTGAAGTTGTAGCAGCATCCACATTGTATTGTAATTCTCCCTTTCCCTGGCATCCATCTCCGGGGTTCTGAGTAAGTGTTTTCTCTTAGGAGGCCTGCTCGACCCATTATTTTCAAATCCTAGATTCAATCCATGATTTGTTGTTGTTCATATTCTGAGAACACGTTTGTATGTAGCTCGAAGCCTTCTAGTATATTGATCCTCCTGCCTAGTTTGCTTCTCGACATTCTGCATTCTTTCTAGCTCGTATTCTTTAATAATCTGCAAATGGCGAGGCCTGGTGATGTACTGTGGGATATATGGCTCAATCCCTTCGCGTTCTCCTGCATACCTCTACTCCTCGGGGATGGTCTCCGTCGGGACATCCTCCAGGGTTGCTTCGCTGACAAGGTCATGCATTGCGGTGGCTTTATACGGTGGTGTGGTAGCCTTCCTTCTTCGATCTTCTTGAGATTTCCCCGGTCTTTTCCGTTATCCTCGGAGCTGGCCTCCTTTCTTCGGAGTTCCCGGCGAACCGGTATCCTTGAAGTATATGCACCGGTAGTAGCGATCGCCCGTCGTCGCCGGTCCGCTGCTAGTTTAGTTAACATCTTGCGGATACGGCGATTTTTATTTCTTCGGCCGGAGTTCGTCGTGAGAGTAGCTCTTCGTACTTCTGAATCTCGTGGGCGTGGCGGCGACAAGCCGCCCTCTGCTGTAGCGACTACGGACTTGATTCTCTTGTCATCCTCGGTGTTTGTTTTCCTTTTCTTGTTGCCGGGTTGGTGGCTTGGGCCACTCACTTTCATTCTTGTCGATCAGCAGTTCCTCTCGATCAGCTGGGACCCGGTCACTTTCCTCGTATTGCAGAGCTCCGTCGGTGCGAAGTCCGAGTCGATCTCTATTATCGCTCCATCTTTCACCCTCTTTTCGTTGAGTGCAAGGCTTACGCCATTTCTAAAGTTCGAGACCAACCGCTCGTTCGACATTTCCCTGCTAAAAGACAAGGAAAAGGATCAGGGGCTGTACTAAGAACAAGAACATTAAGAAAATATTTATTAGAGATAGAGTTTTCTTTTTTTTCTCTTTTTTTATTCCTTTTGTATTTTTAAATTCAACAGGAATGAAGTGGGAAAAGATCGGGAAGAAAAAGATTTTGATTTGGAAGAGAGAACAAGGAAAATTTTATTATCATGATTTTATTTATTTTAGCACATTTTTTATTATTTTTGGGTTCGGACCCAGTCATAAGTAATTACTTCGCCCGTGCTTCTAGGGATGAAGAATTCATTCCTTTGAAACATTAGGTAGCGTAATACTTCTTCAAGTATCGTCCGTTGATCGGAAGCATATATCGTTCTCCTTGGCAATTCACTAGCCTAGTAGGAGCCTCCCGAGTAGGCACGCCTCGACCACAAACGGTCCTTCCCAAGTGGGTTCGAATTTTCCTCCTATCTTGCGGTGTGCAAGGATAGGTCTCTTGAGAACGAGAACTAAGTCACCAACTTTGAAGGTTCTTGGGCGGACCAGTCTGTCATGGGCTTGAACCATCTTAGCTTGGTATAACGTGTTGTTTATTAATGCATAGGACAAAGTTCTTTTCTTTATCTGATGGGCTAACGACCTATCGTCTGATAGTTTTCCTGTTTGCAAGTAGTCTATTAATGGTCGTCGCCGATCTTCACGTGTTTTACGTCATCGCAAGTCGATTCTTTTTATTTTTCCGATTTGTGTATTGTGTCTATGTCGAGCGCGATAGGATCTAACGTCAGTGAACCGACACTTCCACTAATTCATCTTGCGAGCGAGAGCAAATTCTTTTGCGAGGCGGGCTAACGCATCTCTAAAGTGTTTTCTTTTCTGGGAATTTTGTAGATCGTCACATTCGAATCTGTTCAAACAGCGCGCCTGCATCTTGGAAGTATTGCTCGAGTTTTGGCTTTAAAATTCTGTACTATCCGGCGATCTGTTGAATGATTAGCTGCGAATCCCCGTAGATGTTGATGTTTGTTATCCCCATTTGAATAGTTAATTCCAGTCCTGTTATGAGGGCTTCGTATTTTGCTTCGTTGTTTATACACGGCTCGTCAAGTGGTAGGAGTATCTTAACATCCCCGCTCCGGTGTTATAAAGATTAGTCCGATTCCTCCCTGCAGGACACTATCACTGCGATTCTTCATCTTTGTGTGCTTGAAGATGCTCCGTCGAAATATAATTCCCAACGTCGATCATCGGGTCTTCCAAGCTCATTATTTGTTCATCCGGCAAGTCGTCGTCGAGAGGAGATTCTGCAGACAAAGGATGTCTTTGCGAGAAGTCTGCTAGGACTTGTCCCTTTACGGCACGAAGAGGCACGAAAGTTATATCGAATTGCAATAATATCATTGACCACCGGCAAGTCCGCCGAAAGCGTTGGACGGGTCATCAAGTATTACGATGGATTAAATTTCGAGATCGGGTCGACCTTATGAGAAAGCATATAGTGCTCGAGCTTTTGAGCGGCGAAGATCGAGGCCAATGAGTGCTTTTCAATTGTGGGATACTTTATTTCCGTCGAAGTAAACGATGGCTTAGGTAGTAAAGAGCATTTTCTTTACCCTCATCATTGACTCAAGCTAACGGGGCTCGAGTGAAGTCGTCTAAAGCCGCGGTATAAAGTATCAACGGCCTACCCGAGACCAGTGCTCGCTAGGACAGGAGGTGTCATTAAATATTGTTTAATGTAAAGGCCTTCTGGCATTTCTCTTCCCAAATAAATTTGGCGTCCTTTTTAACTAATGCCGAGAAAGGCTGATACCTACCTGACAAGTTTGATATAAAGCGTCGAAGATATGCCAGCTTCCCTTAAAAAGATCGTAGTTGTTTTAAGGTTTTGGAGGCGGCATTTCTAAGATAGCTTTAATCTTTTTCGGGTCGATTTCAATTCCACGATGTCAGACAACGAATCCTAAGAATTTCCCAGAGGTTCGCCGAAGGCGCATTTTAAGGGATTCATCTTAAGGTTAAATTGTCTTAATCGTTCGAAAACAATTCTCAAATCATACAGGTGGTTTTCCTTCACTTTGCTTTTGATGAACACATCGTCCACCTAGCATTCGACTTGATTGTGGATGAGATCATCAAAAATTCTTGTCATCGCTCTCTGATAGGTTGCTCCTACATTCTTCAGTCCGAATGGCATCTTCGTGTAACAATATACTCAGATTGGTGTTCGAATCGTCGTAAGTTTTTCATCTTCAGAGCCATTTTTATCCGGTTGTATCACGAAGATCCATCCATGAATGAGAATATTTCATGTGTTGAAGCAATGTCGATCATTAATTCTGGGATCGGTAGAGGGAATTCATCTTCTGGACATGCCTTGTTTAAATCTACGAAATCCACACAAATTCTGATATGACCATTCTTCTTCCTGACTGGCACCACATTGCGCTAACCAAGTCGGTATTGTTCTTCACGGATAAATTTAGCGTCTATTAGCTTTTTAACTTCAGCTATGACTTGTTGTTTGATTTCTAGCGCATTCTTCAGGACCTTGTCGATCTGGAATAGAAGTAGGATCCACTCCTAGCTTATGATTGCGACCTCTGGAGCTAATCACGGCATATCATCATAGCTCCAAGCAAAACGGTCTTTAAATTCCATTAATAACTTGATTATTTCTTCGGAGTCTTCTTTATTGAGTAAGGAGCTAACAAAGGTAGGTCTAGGCTCTTCATTTAGTACTAAGTTAACTTCCGTTAATTCATCTATTGTAGATTTGATCTCTTCTTCGAACTACGGTGGAGCGTTTCCAATTTGTAAATCTTCAAGTTCTTTTGTAGTTTCCATACAGTTTTCATTAGACTCGCAAGTAACAACCAAGCAAAATTCAGTATCGTCAACTGATCCTATTGTGCCGGATCCGAGACCATGTTTTGAATTGGGTGGACGACCAGAGTTATTCCATAATTTTTCAAAATGTTGTGATTGACCTTTTGTCCATTGTCGAGGTGAAAACCGCGCCGAATTAAATTTTGGACACGGGGGAATACCACTCGAAGGCAATTCCATTAATTCGATGAAGTAGCATCTTGAGTTGTACATTATTTTCGGTTTTGGTGGAAGGAGCACCACGGTAGAATTTGATGGGCTTTGCACCGCCGCTACGTACCTCTTTGACCACCATACCCTCGATCTTATTAGAATGGATCGGGGTCAGGGTCATAATATGTACATAGTGGTTAATCTTCTCGTACATCGATTTATATTCCTCGTTCTTTTCATCTTCGAGAGAGATCCAAAATTACAGCTTCTTCCGACTTATTGTCGTTGCTTCTTGCTTGATCTCTTTTTCTTCTTCGGAATTGTCTTCCCGATCAACATTGATGGCTGGTTTCCTCTGTCCAGCTTGTCTTAACTTCTCTGCCACGACCTCGTCCCCGGCCTTGACCTCGGATGCGAGTTGTGGAGAAACCTTCACCATCTCGCCGTAAGTGAGTGGTGAGTGGCTGTTGGACTAGAACTTCAGATTCTTCGTTGTCCCGAACTTCCTTTGCTTCATTCGTTATGGTATCTACTGGAGAAGATTGTTTTCTTCGGGGGTGCGTAATAAAGCTGCATCTTCATGGATTCCAATTTCATGTATGGAGAACGGTTGTAAGTCACCTTTGATGCACTTGTTCCCCTCATCGAAGTATTTGATGCAACGATGTAGAGATGATGGTACCATCCGGTTTTCATGTATCCATGGTTGGCCTCGATAGAGCGTTCAATGACGTTTCGAATCGATTATGTGAAATTTCGCGGTTGTCTTTGCTAAGTCACCGGTCTTCATTAGCAGTGTTATCGATCCAGGGGCTCTTTCTCCTTTACTGGTTGAATCCTCTTAATAACATTTTGTCCGCTTCGAGCTCGCGAGCATCAATTTCTAAGTATGCTTAGCGTTTGAAGATTCATTATATTGATTGAAGCTCCTGGATCCACCAATACTACGGAGAGTGTAAACTTCCCGATTATAGTCGAAATGTACGACGGTCGGTTGTGGTCCTGTATCTCAAGTAGTAGGTCATTGTCAGTGAAGGTAACACCTCGCTTGTTCCTTTAACGAACGAAACCTCATCTAAGGAATCTCCGGTCATTTGAGCTAAGCAAATTTACGGATTAAGCAAGGCCTTGATCGGAAGCTTCTCTCTTCTCCTTTGATAAGATGAGAGCGTCTTAGATGCTTAGTTTGGTGGTAGTTTCCTAAGATGAGCTAGCACGTTGTAGTCACTTTATTTCCATGTGTCTCGATTTCTTCCCGAATGGGTATTTCTTCGTCGGGGTTGGTTCTTCTTGAACGACCACACCTTTCCTTTGTCCTTTGGACCCATTCTCGGAGGTAGAACTCTTCCACTTCTTAAGTTGACTTCGTAATTTCTCTCGAATCTAGTATTGAGTTTCTTTGGTGTCTTCTCCCGAATCGGAATGACGGGTTCTTCGGATTAGCTTCGAGTGCGAAGGCTCTAACTCCATTGTGATTGGAGCTCCTCGAAACTAGCAAATAGATTCATTGCTTGTTGAACTCTCGTAGCCTCCTTGGTGGATGTCTTCTTTGTCATTGTGATCGTCGAGATTGTGTATGATTTGAGAATTGTTACTTGTATCGGAATCGATGTCGGATTAGGTTGGTTGTCGTTAGTTACGTAATCGTTAGAAACGATCAAAACGTAGCCGATGCCATAACCCTTATCATTATAAGATCCACCGGAGTGAGTAAATAATCATACGGAGTCGGAGGTTCGAGGGTTTCTCCCCGAATCGGAAATAACCATCCTAGGATAAGCGACCCCAGATCCCCAGCCTTAAGAGCCTCGGTCTTTTCTTCTTCATCAATTTTCTTCTTTTCTTCGATCGATCACTTGTTGAGGTGGTTCTTCCTATCGCAAGTGATAATGCCGACTTGACGAGGTTTCGAACTACGAATTGAGGCTCGTACGAAGTGGTTTGGATGCGATCCAAAATCTTCTTCGAAGACTTTGTCGAGCGGTAGTCCATCCATCATCGATCGCATAGGGATCTATCGGAACAATGAAATCCGTCGAGATAACATTGACGGAACCTCCTTTCAGGGGTTCCTTCATGTATTCCTTCGGGATCATTATGTTCCCTTTTCGAAGATTGTCATTGAGCTAACTTTTGAAGGTAATACAATCTTCATCTTGTGTCCGAGCATCCGGTGGTAAGGGCGAAAGTTGGGATCACCTTTCTTGTCGACTTCTTCTGGTTTCTTGAGGCTCGCAGCGATTGGAAATCCGGAGTCTTCATCGAGCTGCACGGAACATTTTCGGCCTTTGCCTCATTCTTGAACGGATACTCCACTGCTCGAAGCTCCTTAACGTACGTTGTGGACGAGGCGGTTGTTCATCTTGTTGAGATGAGTGATCGTTGGGTCGAGGTTCTTTGAGTAATCTGTTGAATTTCTTTGCGGCCGGTTATGGCGGTATTTGTATTGGTTGCTTGCCTTTATCGACTGCTTGCGACGATCCGGAACTTCTTTTCAAAAGTTTTCACGAGCTTCGTTTGTACTGTTTTGTCGGTGAAACTTAATTGCTTTGCCTCTTCTTGCAAGCTTTCGGCCTTGCTTAACAACTTCTCGAAAGTCTTAATAGTAAATCCCTTGAGGAGAAGTCTTAACGGGCCATGAATGCTCTTCGGTAAAATGCCATTGCGCATCTTTGTTCATGTAGTTGTGGTTCACACTTCATACTTAGATTCCTCCATCGAAGTATGTAGTCCACAAAGTTTCATTCGACACGCTTCTCTACCACTTAAATCACTATAGTGATGTGGTGCTGAAGCTCACGACAAATCGCTTGATGAAGAGGTTCTACGAATTACGAAAATGTCTTCACCAGAACCGTTCGGTAATTCCACATACCAATCAAGGCGATCCACGACGAGTCGGCGACAAATTGTCGGAGGAGTAAAGCATCACTTCCACGGGCATTGCAACAAGCTGGCACGAAAATGTGCAACATGTTGCCGAGGTTTCCGGTTCATCGAAAGGTCTTGAACATAGGTGGTACGAAGCCTTTCGGATATTGGACAGCGTTGAATTCTTCGGGGTAAGGTCTACCGTCCGAATGGATGTCCCGCTCTTTGATTGTGCCAAGGCTTCTCGCATCTGTTGTTCCACCATGCTCTTGATATCCTTTTCCGGAATCATGCTTTGTGTTGCATCCTTTTTTAATTGATCATCCCAGATTGACGGATGTAATCTCCTTTCCTCCATCTACGATACGAATAACTACAGGGGTGTTTCTCTTTGGGGTTGAACGACTACGGAGAGTGGCTAGAGCTGCAGCCATCTCTTCCATCCTTTTGCCATTTGGGCGATCGTATCATCTTTCTCTTGAAGTTGCATCCTCATTTCTTGAGCTCCTCTCTTTGCGCGAGTTGCGGGGAGCACCTTGTGAAGGCGACGAAGCTCGTGTTTCGACCATGTTAATTTACGCATATTCATCATCCATGAACTCTGACGAGTCGACTTCATCTCTGAATTTTTCTTCTCTTTCTCTTGCTAATCGCTGAATATCAGTTCTTAGCTTTTCCATAGCATCTTCTAATGGTCTTTTTTGTACATCCTTGCAGTTTTCATGCGATAACAGTCGGGTTTCCTTCTCATGAGTCCCATTCATTGCGGTAGTGCTTTCTTCGGACTCATGTCTCTCGACGAGACTTTCCTTCTCGGGTTGTTGTTTTAATCTCGATTGTCCAGGTAGTGGGGACGCCATACCATCCTTCTAGCGACGGAAGGTCCAGGGACGGGATGGTCACGTCGACCCAGATTACGGGAAGGTGGTATCCTCCACCAATTTGTAGTCGCGAAACAACGACGGAGTGGACTAGCTTTCATTCTCTTATTCGGCTTTTCGCGGCGATAACGGATTACTACTCGCGGCCCGAAGACGGGATTTGGTGCACCCACCTTATCCTTCTTAAAATCTACGATACGGGGCATTTTCTTTCTTTCTGACACCTCATCGGGGTTTGCGAGTCGAGCAAATGGCGTAATTCTAGCCCTTTTCTTACGGCCAAGTCATTGTAATATGCGGGCTGAGGCAATGCGAAGCAATCTTGCGAAATTTTCCTCATCCTCTGCGGCGGAGAGGATGGAACCTACTTCCTCCCAAAGTGGTATGTATTCGGGCGGCGGTGTATACTCGGCCGGTTACGGGATTTCCTCCGGGAAAGCGACTTCGGCGGCTCGGCTTCTCCGGCAATCCCTCTGCTTACGTTCCTCCTGCGAGTCCGGTGTCGGTGGTGGAATTCTCGAGCTGGACCGGAGCCTCCAACGAGGAGGTCTCACGGAAGATGCGTGCCCTCCGCGGGTTCATCACGGTTCCGAATTTCCTTCCCTTTAGTTTGGCGAGGCGGGGTAGGTACGAGACAACTGGACCGGTGGGAGTAGCAACGACGGTCCTTTTGCGAACAACGGTGCTCCTCTCGGTTGGAATCTTTTGCATAGGAGGGAATTCATGAGTTGACTTGAGGTTAAACTCGATCAGCGGCTTCTCGGTTACGGTACTTTGCTTGTGAGTGAAAAGAGAGTGACGTCGGGGATTTTGATGTCGGTGTCCCGAATCATTGTACGAATCGAATGATTCCATTATCGAGCGATTCGTCCTTGAACACGGCCGAGTCCGATCCGTTGACGAAGGGGAAGATCGAGTTTGGGGCTTCCATTTCTACGGGCGGATTCCGAGTGTTAGTCCCGAATCGTGCTTCTTCTTATCGTAAAACTTATGACGAAAAAGAAAGAGTCCAGAACACATTTCGTTTATCTTAGTGTATTCGTGGTATTAAAAAGAAAATTGTTTTTCGAAAAAGATTTGTTCGTTAGGACGGAGAATTATTAAAGAAGGAGAGTTGTAGGAAGGGTAAAGGAATTAATTAGGAAGCTGGAAAAGGAAGAGAAAGTCTTGTAGAAACTTCTCGACTGCAAGAGCTGCTCCTAAACTAATACCTATTGGGGGCCCACCCACCTCAGAAATGAGGTAAAAGGATCTCGGAACCTCTCTGTTTAGGGGTGTCTAAACAGTGGCTCCTAAATCCGAGAGAATGTTGGCTATACTTGTTCAAGGTAGAAATGAACATATTATTCTAACGGAAAGAAGGGTAGTTTGATCCACTAGGGACATGGATACGCTACCGATTTTTGAAAGCAGAACTATCTGATTAAAAATGGAGAGAGAAATTAGTCCCCAGTTGAGTCGCCAGAAGTTGTCGGCATATTTTTAAGTTGAGTGTTGTATTTTTGAAAAGGGGTCGCCTACAGAAATTGTCGGCGAAATTTAAATTTTAAATTTAACTTAAATATATATATATAATTTAGAAAGTAGTATTTGACTTTGAAAATAATTTTAAATTTGAAGATTTTAAGATATGAAATTAAACTGATCTCATATCCCGAATAGTTTATATAAACGAGCACTGCACCACAAACCGTGTATCTATCCCGAAAAATAGACACACTGTTTGGTGATGGGAGCTCGATTAAATAAACTAGAAGATTTGTGACATCTGTTTGGTCTGCGAACCAATTTTATAAGCCGGCAAGTTCCCCTGCTTAATGCAAAGAAATTAAGCAGGGTTTATATTACCTGGGTTCTTAAAATTTCCGATAAGGGCAAGCCCCTATAGTTAATTACATCTTAAGTGACGGGAATCACCTAATAAAACTCTCGATAATAATTAGTAGTTCTGCTCTCAAGAATTTCAAAGTTTAAGTTTCCAAAGGATTGAATTTTGGAATTTCAATAGGGAATGGATCAAATTTGGAACATTCTATTTTAGGAATTCAAAGGAAGAGATGTAGGAAAAATCACAGATTCGAAGCGAACTTCGGTAATTTTCCCACTATCCTATTATTTGGCTTTTAGGAAAGTCCTAATATTTATTTAATGTTTTGATCTTGCCAATTTTAATCAATTAGGACTTATATTCGTATGACATGATCATACAAATAGCCTCGAAGATGTGAGGGTTTATATCGTATCGAACGGCTACCTCGGAGTCCTAAGACCGGTTAGGGCTTAATTTGCAATGCAAATGCCTAACAAGAGGTTGAGGATTTATGTTGCACTAAGCAAACTACCTCGAAGTCCTATGGTTTGGTTATTTAATTCTAAGAAAGTTTTCTTTGAAGTAGACTCGGGTTTTCGCTGATGACGATGGCCGTGCTTGCCCACCATGGTCCGAGCTCCTTGTTGTTGTAGAGGGTTAGTTTTAGAAGATTGTAATCAAAAGAGAAGAGAAGAGTTTGGTTTTAGAAATCTTAAAGTCCAAGTGTTTTCTATGTTTTAATTAAAACAAATCTTAATGTTGATTATAACAACACCGGTTAAGATCTCACGGTTCCATCCTTCCGGCATCGTTATTTTTATCAGATTAACTTAGTCCAGATGAATTTGCTAAACTCAACTAAATGAGTTCCACACTTTCATTTAGACCGTGGGAAATCCCGTTAGCAACACGTAGGTTACATCATTCGAGGTATTCCCGATCATCCAACATGACGTTTTAATTTAGTTGTAGTTGTAGTTTTGTTGTTTTGTTTGTGATTAAATTTTGAGTTGTTTTATATTTTGAAATGTTGTGGCGGTGAATTTTATCTTGCAACGACTTTTAATTTAGTTTTGGTTTTGGTTTTAGGACCGTGGGAAATCCCGTTAGCAACACGTAGGTTACATCATCCGAAGTATTCCCGATCATCCAACAAGACGTTTTAATTTAGTTATAGTTGTAGTTTTGTTGTTTTGTTTGTGATTAAATTTTGAGTTTTTTTTATATTTTGAAATGTTGTGGCGGTGAATTTTATATATCCTATTTCTGATAGTGCTTGGGTAAGCCCAATTCACTGTGTTTCTAAGAAGGGAGGAGTGACTATCACTGCCAATGAAAATAACGATCTTATTCCTATAAGACAAGTTACTGGTTGGCGTATATGTATTGATTATAGGAAATTAAATACCCCCACCAGGAAAGATCACTTCCCTTTACCATTTCTAGACCAGATGTTAGATAGATTATCCCGACATAAGTATTTTTGTTTTCTAGATGGATACACCGGTTATCATCAAATACAAATTGCTCCTGAGGATCAAGAGAAAACTACATTTACTAGTCCTTATGGAACTTTCGCTTTTCGAAGAATGCCTTTTGGATTATGTAATTCACCAGCAACATTCCAGAGATGTATGATGTTTATATTTAGTAAGTTAATTGACAATGGAATAGAAGTATTTATGGATGATTTCTCTGTATTTGGAACATCATTTGACACATGCTTAACTCATCTTGAAAAAGTATTAGAAATATGTGAGAAAACAAATTTAGTTCTAAATTTGGAGAAATGTCAATTTATGGTTGCGGGCGACATTGTATTAGGGCATAAAATTTTGGAAAAAGGCATGGAAGTGGACCTGCAAAAATTCGAGTTATAGCTAAATTACCACCTCCAACTACGATAAAAGGGGTAAGAAGTTTTCTTGGACATCTTTGGATTCTACGAGACGATATATAAAAGATTTTTCAAAAATTACTAAACCTCTATGCCAACTTCTCGAAAAGGACAAGAAATTTGAATTTACAATCGAATGCCTGAATGCTTTTGAACTCTTAAAAGAAAAAATTAATTACAGCACCTATAATAGTTTCACCTAACTGGGAGAAACCATTTGAGCTTATGTGTGATGCTAGTGATTATGCTTGTAGGAGCAGTTCTTGGGCAAAGATATGAAAAGATTTTTAAAGTTATATACTATGCTAGTAAAACTCTAAATGATGCTTGAAATAAATTATACGATTACTAGAAGAGAATTATTAACGGTAGTATATGGTTTTAATAAATTTCGACCTTATCCGATTGGAACAAAATGTATAGTGCATACGGATCATTACTGCTATCAAATATTTAATGCGAAAGAAAGATTCCAAACCAAGATTAATTAGATGGATGCTATTAATGCAAGAATTCGATTTTGAGATCGTTAATAATAAAGGAACTGATAATCAAATTGCGGATCATTTATCAAGATTAGAAAATCATGAATTATATGATATTGAAAATGAAATTATAGACAGTTTTCTTGATGAACAACTATATAATATCAATGGGTGGAAAATACCATGGTATGCTGATATAGTAAACTATATAGTTAGTAATATTTTACCACCTATGCTAACTTTGCAAAAATAGAAAAAATTCATCCATGATACGAAAACCTATTTTTGGGATGAACCATATTTATATAAGCAATGTAAGGATTTAATTATTAGAAGATGTGTACCTTATGAAGAAACTGAACCAATTATTCAAAAATGTCATGATTCGATTTTGGAGGACATTTTGGGACTGATAAAGCTGCTTATAAGATTCTACGATACTGGATTTTACTAGCCTACTCTATTTAGAGATGTATACGGATATATTAAAACTTGCGATAAATGTCAAAGAGTAGGAAATATATCTAGAAAAATGAAATGCCTCCGAATTTTATATTAGAAGTTGAAATTTTTGATGTTTGGGGATTAGATTTCATGGGACCTTTTATTCCTTCGTTTGGAAACTCATATATATTAGTAAGTTGTTGATTATGTTTCCAAATGGATTGAGGCACAAGCTTTACCTAGGTGTGATGCTAAGAGTGTTTCAAAATTTCGATGAAAAATATTTTTACTAGATTTGGAATGCCGAGAGTGATTATCAGCGACGCGAGGAACTCATTTTAGAAATAAATACATTCACAAACTAGTAGAAAAATACAATATTACTCATAAGATATCCATTGCTTATCATCCACGAGACTCAGCGGATTAGTCGAAGCATCTAATCGTGAGATTAAACGTATTTTAGAAAAATCCGTAAACCCAAATAGGTTAGATTGGTCTATTAGATTAGACAACTGCATTATGGGCTTATAGAATTTGCTTATAAAACTCCGATTGGAATGACTCCTTACGAGCTTATATATTGAAAAACATGCCACTTACCAGTTGAATTAGAACATAAAGCATATTGGGCGATTAAAGAATTTAATTATAATATGAAGGAAGGCTTGGTGAGAAAAGATTGATGCAATTAAATGAATTGGAAGAATTAAGAAATGAATCATATGATAATGATCGGATTTATAAAGAAAAGATGAAATTATGGCATGATCGGAAGATTAATCGAGAAATTTTGAACCGAGGACGGAAGTTTTGCTATATAATACTAGATTTAAATTATTTCTGGAAAATTGAAGTCTCGATGGTTAGGACCTTTCACCATAACTCAAATATTTTCATACGGAACTATAGAAATCGAAGATCCAAAAACTGGACATAAATTTAAAGTTAATGGACATAGATTAAAACCATATTTCGAAGGTACAAGACCTAACTATAAAGAGGTTTTAATGCTTAGTCGACCTGATTAATAATTGAAATTAGGTCGGGCTGACGATGTTAAACCAAGCGCTTTATGGGAGGCAACCCATATTAGTTATCTATTTTTATTGTATCTTAATAGTTAGTCTATATTATTGAAACTTTACTAATCAATTATTATTAAGAATCATCACATATTCGAACCATTATGATGAGAAAAGAAATTATTTGATTTAGAGTGAAATTGGAGATTATTTTGGAATCTCGCCGATGGCGAGGTCGATACTCGCCGACAGCGAGGTTCGTGCCTAAATTAAATTCAGTTTATTTATCGACCTCGGCGACGGCGAAACGTCCCGCCGACAACGAGAACATTGGAGGCGGTTTTATAGTCGAGTCGCCGACGGCGAGAAACTTCTCGCCGACGACGAGAAGTTATAAAGATGAGTTATTTATAATTTGAATGCCGATTTGGACGGTTTCAACACCAATTCCTTTGTGAAAACCCATTCTTAAATCATTCTATATCGCCTTCTTCACTAGAATTCATTCCATTCACCATAATGGCCTCCGAATTCTTAGATTCCTCTAATTCAGGTGTTTAACCGGAGGAAATTTGTGAGTGCGGAAGCGCGACGGATCTTCGACAAGGTTTTTGTAAAGAAAAGAGTTATCGAGGAACGGGGATTTGTCGATCGAGGATTAGAGAATTCCACTTACGAAGATAGAAGAAAAGATCGCGCGGCGGCTGCTTGTGAGGTATTTTGTTACACTACGTCCGTCGTTGTTATTCCGGTTGTGAAAGAGTTCTACTCTAACTTACATACGATCAACAATAGGAATGTCTACGTCCGAGGAAGATGGGTGACGTTTACTCCATCAAGAGTAAATTAATTATTCTCTATAGAAAACACCCGGTATGTCACTTATTCAAATTTTGTGCCTTCTCGATATAATATGAATGAGATATTTCGATATCGAGCGATGAACCGGAAGATTGGGAAATGCTCGAAGACGGGTATGTTAGTTTCTCTGCATCACTTTTGAATCCTATCTCGAAGCATCGGCACTTTTTCATCTCATCTAAATTATTTCCTACTATGAGGGTAAACAAGGTTTCGAAGGAATGCTGCTATATTGAATTATTGTATTCAAAATGGATTGCCTGATTGATGTTGGATCAATAATTGTTAAGTACGCATTGGGTTTTAATTGTGCATGGGTCGGTTCACGGACTAGGACACCCATCTACTATTTTTGCATTATGCAGTCAGTACCAGGTTTCTTATGAAGCTTGGGAAAAGGTTCTGTTACCTTGGAAGCCGTTTGATCCTACAGATATGTTCCCTACTTTGGACAATAATGATGAAATTACATTTATCTCTGATAGAGCTTCACAGAATAATCCTATAGCAAGGCCTATTTCAGTTAAACCGGAGTTACTTATGAAGAAAATTAAAGGAATGGAGAAAGAACTGAGAAAGTGAGAGATTCGATCGACAATATATCCGATTTATTTGATCACATTGATCTGGAGGATGAAGGAACACTTTGATCATTCGGACACTGAAAGCTAGCTTTCTTCATTTACTAAGATAGAAGGGTTGGATCAGCTGAAGAATGCTGCTCGGAGTTTCCCTTCGAGCCTTTCATAACTTATTTGTGCATCATCGTCATATCGAAAATATCGAGAGAAGATGAAGATTCGACATTGAAGAGTAGTAGTAAAGATTTCCATAGTATGTTTGTATTTATGTTATTTGATTTGATTTAGATTTTATTATGTGTGGAGTGATGATTTGAATATCTCGAAACTTAATTGAGATATGCGTCATAGTTTTGTATCAGCATTTAGTGTGTCATGGATTGGTTTGTGATGCTGATTAGTAGTAAGGATTGGAGAATTGAAGTTTGATTATAGAGTTTAAAATTATGTTAGTTTGTACATCTCATGGATTTCAATATTAAAGTTAATTTGTTTTGTTGTGTGAATTTGTTTGTGTATAAATAGCTAATCTTCATATTAAATTAATAAATGATGTGATCGGAAATATAATATAAGGCAAATCAAGGACGAAAAAAAAAACACTATTCATCATCCCCAACCTCTCATTTTCGCAAAAACTACCCTAGGGCTCACGAAATTTCAGATTTAGAGGCGATTTCATCACTCAAAAACACCGGATTTCATCTTCTCTTGGTAAGTGCTTCACTCCTATGCAAATATTTTTTATTTTCACCATGTATTTTCTCCACATTGAAAAATTTTGAAAAATCCTAAATGTGGAAGAATTACTCGGTAGAAATCCATAAAATTTGTTTTAATTTGATCTTAGATGTTGTAGGAAGCCTCCTTAGTAATATTAGGAAGTTTAGTGACAATTTTTGTGAATTTCATAGATCGATCGAAAAATGGCTCCGCGACAGAAAAGACGAGTAGATTACGATGCGGCCAGATTTGTCGATGCACGAGCACAAAATCGGTATTTTCAAAACATTCAAGCAAGAAAGTGCATTGCGAATAGAGTTTTTAAGAATCCGAGAGGCGAAGTTGAGCGGATCATTAAAGAATGAGGTTGGGAGAATCTTTGCTACATCACCAATAGAGCTGCTGTGGAAGTAGTAAAGGAATTTTATTCTAACCTGACTGCTATAGAGGACGCACCAGTAAAGGTACGTGGATTTATGGTTGACTTCAGCGCTACTAGAATTAACGCCTTCTATGAAGTTCAGGACGGTCCAAATGAGTATGAAACATTTGGAACTATGTCGGAACCTCTAGAAGATGTGATAAATTTTCTTACTGATGGGACTGGAGTTTGGAAGATAAAGCAGCGGGAAAGAGTGAATTTTCCTCTTTCTAAGTTAAATGCAAATTCTAAAGCATGGCACTTTATTTTATTTGTTCTACTTTGTTACCTACATATCACACGGTGAGGTAACAAGGGATAGAACGATTACGAATTTACGTATTAAAACAATAGAATTATAAACATTGGAAGTGTCATCTATAGAAATATCTTAGCCACTACTAGAAATGAAAGTGGAGGGGGATTGGGACATCCTGGGTTGATTTATGAGGAGTGGATAGAACCCATGAACCCACTCACAGCGGCCAATATTAAGAAATATGAGTCTCATGAAGGGTGGAGATCAGGAATGAGAAGTTATTTCACTCGATCGAAGTAGAGATATACCCTCTGCTAGCTATGAACCTCCTGAGCCTACCACCCTACCCTACGAGATCCGATGAATGAGGCGACCTCTGCATAGGAGGAGTTTTGAGCGGTTGGAGAGAGAATGGGGAGAAGATTTGATCATTTTGATCGAAAGGATTGATAATCCTGGAGAGGAGACATGATTATGATAGTGAGTACTGCGGAGACATTCAGAGTACGAGATAGCATATCATGAAGTGCGAACGTCACTACGGGAGTGGAGATTTAGATGTCATCTTTCCGGAATGCCCGGGTATACTCGATATCATCTGCTCGATCTTCTCGGCCTGCGGATCGAGGAGGGGATGACAATATAGTTTGGGACTTCGATATAGAAGATTAGGACTTTATTTGTATTGTTTGTTTGATGTTAAGTTATTTTGGAAACTTTTATATGTTTGTAATATTCGGTACTTTATGTTGTGAGACATTGGATGTTTGTTAGATTATTTGCTTGAATTGTTATAGTAGTTTAGTTTTTGTTTTTGTGTTAGTTAATTGCATTTGTTTTTATGTTAAATAGGATGTTAGTTTTCTTTAGTATGTTTTTATTTTATTCTGTATTGTTTTAAGTTGTGAAATTATTAAAGTGTTAGTTAAATTGTTTTAATATGTTAGTAATTCATATGTGTAGTGTAGAGTTAATTTTAATTGTTGTATTTAATACTTATCTCAGATTTTATCCCTGCATTTTCTTTAAATTGTTATATATATATGGAGAATACTAACATGTACGGGTTCAATGAAAAATGAAAAAAGCATGCAAAAATTTCAAAGAAAAAGAAATACCTAAACTTGAAAGGTATGATTTATTTACTTTCCTTTTTTTCATTATTTAGAGTAGATATAAAAATTTAAGTTTGGGGGGAGTTAAATACAAATTTAGTTATTAACTTGTTCTCGATTTCTATTTTCAAATTATTATAAATTGATTTTTATAGCAAATTTTTCAATTTAATTAATATGAATTATTTTATTTAATTATTATAAAAGGTTAAATGAAATATTTCTAGTGCTTTAATTAATTAAATAGAATAAAATATTTGGTTAAAGGGAATAAGAATATAGTAAACTATTTTTAGTAAGGAAAACTATATTCTAAAATTAAAATTCTTAAGTATTCGAGTGAAAAAGAAAAGATTGAAAATCAATGAAGTAAAAACTATGAAGTATATATAAGCTAAGAAATATTCATAAGTTTCAAATTTAGGAAGATGAAAATGAAGTTCAAAATTATTAACAGTCTCTCCAGATACAATAATCTAGTTCATGAAAAAAAAAGGAGAAGCTTGTGGAGATGCCTTATCAAAAATTGGCTTCATTTGAATTAACCTAAAAAGAAAAAACTTAGATATTTCCAAACTTATGTTTATGGATCAGAATTTTACCTAATAGTGTTTTCTTGAATTTCTTATCATATGAATATCTTAAGTAATTATTCTTTTAAATATAGTCATTCACTGAAATGAATAGTAAGCTAGAAATCATAGACCTGATAACTAAATAATTTATTTCTATAAGATTAATTAAATTACATGAATTATTTTTATTTAACTTTATTATGATATTAATTAATCTAATTCACAGTTTATTCCAATTGAAAAATCTTACTATAGAAATCATTATTTTTATGTAGTACTAAAAATTACTTGAGGACAAGTAATAAGTAAGTTTGGGGGATTTTCATCACTGAAAATTTTTTTAAGAAATTCATACCTATTTTTGATGAAGCTGCACTTTAAAGAAAGGTATTTTCTTTATTTTGTTGCGGAATGTAGAATTTAGGTGATAAAAGCAAAAATCATAAAAAGGAGCGGATTTGGAGCAAAAAGGTAGAAAATAATGCAATTTGTCTTTGAGTCGCCGGCAGCGAGATCGAAGCCGCCGAGCGGCGAGGGTACGAGGAAGAAATTCTGAAGGATTTATAACTGTCTCACTGACAGCAAGACCGAGCCCGCCAACAGTGAGATAGCGCGGTTCGAAGACCTTCTAGAAGCCTCGCCGACAGCGAGGTAGTTCGTCGCCGACGGCGAGGTAATTCAAATATCACAGATACATTGAATCTGGATACTTTTTAAAGGGATGCTTACACACCTCTTGGTCCTTTGCTCACCTCTATATATAGAGGCCGAAATTCAACTTCTAAGTGTGTGTTATAAGTGTGTGTTATAAGTGTGTGTTATAAGTGTTATGTGTGCAGTTTTGAGTCTTTAAGTGTCAATTTTTGTCTTTAGAGTCTTAATTAGTGAGTTAGTGAGTTTTTAGCGAGTCTTGTTGTACTGGAAGGAAGAGTCGAAAAGGCTGAGGAGTACAGCAGGGATAAATCGAGATAAGTATTTATATTTATTGTTTTTAACTTTAAATGAAATCCATGCTTAGTTTAGTTCCCATGCATTACGAGTAGTTAATTTAGTCTTTCTCCTGTTTATGAAATTAAGTGACTAGATGAACTAAAAATAGAAGTACTTTTAAATATTAATAAATTGTGATAATTTTTACTTAAAACTTAATTTACTTTCATATTGGCCATTTGATTTGTTAAAATGTGTTGATTATCGACTATAGTAAAAATTACATCGATATTCGAGGAATTCAAAAGCCTTGGAAGGAGTGTGCAGAATAAATAGGAAATAATATCATTCGAGGCGTAGAATAGAGCATTTTAGTGTGACGAGACTAAAATATTCAATTAAATCTACTGTGTTTGAGAGGCTGAAGTGTAGATGTTAGCCCTCGGGCGAGGGGAACGTGGGAGCTCGAAGTGGCGGTCGGTAACCTCCCGTGCTGACGCGGATTCGGTAATCAAACATAGGATTAGTCGATATTCTTTACACACGGACCAAAGGGTAAAGAATAGGAATGCTTCTATTTGTCAGCAATACCTTAAAATTATACTATTTAAATTCATCAATCACTTAAATTTCTAAACAAGGGGAAAGATACTTTTTCCGAATAGTTAGAGACTTATTTAGCAATTAGTTTAATTTCATGCACTTTCAATACGTATTAATTTTCTACTTAGTTAAGTTACCTAATTAAAATACTTAGTTTACTTTATTGCACTTAAATTTAGAATTCCAAATTTTCGTATACTATTTTAAAATTATTATTATTATTATTTTAAAATTAGTTGTTATTTAATTTTCTATTTTCTGTGGGATCGATAACCGGGACTCCACTTTAGAGCCACGTGTTACTTGATACGATACGTATACTTGCGTAGCATCCGCAACATAAACAATTACAATTCTATACATATAATATAGCGGGGTCGAGTTTTTGGCGTCGTTGCGATTAAATTAAAAATATCATAATATAAAATTGTGGGTCGGTTTTCATGCAACGATTGTTTATCATGCAAGAAAAGTAAGTGCATTTGCAATAAAGGTAAATTGCGAGAAGGTAAATTGCAATAAAATAAAAGCGTACCTGGAGGGTCTTCCCGTCATCCAAGCTGCACTTAAAACACAATTTAGAATATTTAAGCATTTAAAGCAAGTTCTAAGAAAAGCTAAGGGAAGGGTTATGGTTTTCTACTAAGTTCCTAATCCTATAGCTAGTCATCTCCTATGACGTCTAGGTTCTTGTGTTTTGGTTTGAGGACGATTTTCTTCATTAACTAACAATTAAGTCCAATTGTTTTTATAAATATCCTATCATACTGAGGAAGTGCTTAAGACGAATCTTAAACATCTTTTCAATACCTCTAGGATTTTTTTAAGTCCAAGAGAATTTAATTATACGAAATGAATTAATCGTCAGGGAGTTCGAGTTTTGTTATCTTGCTCGAGTGAACTAGGACATTTGAATATCCTATGAGTGAAGTAACACTTCACTTAACACTCATGTTTAGGAGTTATGACAACAAGAGCTTTTGAGGGCAAATCGATGTTCAAGTGATTTGTGATTCGACTTAATTTTAATTAATGGGTTTAAGTTTGGAATAGTGTTCAAGTCGTTTTAGATTTATTTTTGAATTCTTTATGTCTTAAGTGATGTTATATTTAATTCAATTTAATTTAATTTAATTTTAATTTAATTTAATTTGGTTTAGTTTTAGTTTTAATTTAATTTTATTTATTTAATTTAATTTTAATTTTATTTTAACTTGATTTTTATTTTTATTTGAATTAATCTAATTTAATATGTTTTAATTTAATTTAATTTAATGTGATTTAATTTAATTTAATTTAATTTTTAATTTTAATTTAAATTTTAATTTGGTTTTATTTTTAATTTTAATTTAAATTTAAATTTTAATTTAATTTAATTTATTTTTAATTTTTATTTAATATTTTTATTTTTATGCTTTAGGGATGATTTAATTTTAATTGTTAAAGTATTAATTTAATTGAAATTTTAAAAGGATTTAATTTAAATGTTTTAATTTTAATTAAATTTAATGATTAAGTCTTTTAGCATTTTAAATTTTGAATTTGGATTATCATTTTAATTAGGAATTAAATATTATTGAGGTGATTAATTTAGAGATTCTTAGATTAAAGAATAAATTTCTTCCTAATAATATCCCTATTTTAATAATTCAATTTTTATTATTCTTCCAAGTTTAAACAATTATTTAATTAGGGTTTATTTTAATTATTTTCAAATTATTTGGTAGGTTTCTACCCTTTAATTACCTAAGTTTCAAACATCCAAAATCAACTTAGTATCAAATATTTTACCCACCCTTTTAATTATAGGTTAAAATTTTAATTACAATTTTGCCCTTTAAACTTACTAATTTTATAACTCACTAAATTGACCTTAAATTAGTTTGAAATTTTTATGTGACTTCACTCATATATCAATCAAAACATTAGAGGAGAAAATGTGATTTTTTTGTATTTAATTTATTTATATAATTATTTTTGGTGGAAAATAAGAATTTTCAAGGAAAATTTAATAACATGACCAAGGGAAAGTTTCTGTCCTTAAGAAAATTATGGGACATTTCTAATAACTAGAGGACCACTTGGACCAATTTTGGTGATTTTTTGAATTATATTATTTTTATTGTAATTATTTTGAGTTTTGGAGTATTAATTAATTTAAAAATAAAATAAAGGTTGAAAAATGAATTTTATATTTTTCAAAAATCTCTCTGATATCAAGGAAACTAGAGAACCAAGTTTTATAATTTTATGATTTTTCTTTGATTTATTAGAATTATTTAAATGGAAATGCTAGAAAATACATTTTTTTTATTTTAAATTTACCTTAGGGTTTTAAAATTTGATATCTCATCATAGAGACTTAGGAAAAATATGGGGTTTGTTCCTAAATGATTAAAATTCAAAATGTGACATTTTGGTGAATTTTATTATTTTTGTGATTTTTATTATTTTTTAATTATTAGAAATATTAAAATAATGCAAAAAATCAACTTTTTTGTAAACTTACAATTTTAATTTTCTTAAATTTCCCTGATATCAGAGAGGCTTTAAAACCAATTTGGTGAATTTTTTAGAAGTATTTTGAAAATTATGAATTTTTGAAAGTTTAATTTTGGCTAAATGGCTTAATCGACCCATTTGATAGAGCTAACCAAGTCAATTGACTTCAAACTTTTATGGTGGGTTCCTCTGATCCTAAAGGTCGGTGGAGAATATGATTTCAAGTCAATTTGATGTATGATTAGCTCTAATTAATTAAGGTTCCATTTTGGGTGTTTAAGCCGATTAGGGTTACTCTAAAGTGAGTTAACTCGAAAACCATTTTCCCTAGGGTCCTGCTGGTCATAAGAAACATCACCAAATTTTCCTAGAATTTATTTCACAACATGCTAATTATTGGAATTAAAGTACTCAGGATAGTGAACTAGAATTGAAAAATCAATAACTCTTCATAGGAGTGGCCTCTGACTTTGAAAAATATAGGGAATGTTCCTAAATTCAGAGGCTTCAAAAGCCCTATGGTCTCATGCCATGGTGAATTGCATACATGCATGGAGAATTGAAATAGTGCAGAGAGTAAATAAATAATTAAAAATAAAATACTTGATAAAATTACATGATTTCTTTTCCACATTATTCTCCTGCGATTCTGCGAGCAAGAGGGTATTTTTATTTTATTTTTCTAATTTTCCTACACAAAGTTATGCATTTTTGAAGTTTAGGGAATTAAATAAATCAAAAATACCCTAATTTCCTACTTATCCACGCGGCGCCACGCCATCCTCGGCAGCTCCGAAGGGCCACGCGTCGTCTTCTGATTCGGTGCCACCATTCGACTCAGTGCTCCAGGGCCCCGTGGTTCACGTACCATCGCGCTGTCCGCCTCAATCCAGACCGTTCGTTTGATTCACGGTCGATCCGACGGCTCCCAGTCATCGTCTACGACTGGTGTGCACCCGTGACTGTCAACCTTCTAACCCTAATTTCTCACTCGATTCTCAATGGATTTTCATGTTCTTATGCTCTATGGATTCTTCTTAAGGAGACGAACACATCCATATGGTAAACATGTATTGAAATTGACTCAAATTAAATAGAGAATCTCTGTAAGCTCGGGAAGAAGAGTGAGTCCATACCTTTGCTCGGAGAAGTGATGCTTCGATCTGAGAGTTGTGTCACCTTCGATTGGGTCCAAGCAAGCTCCAGATGAAGTCCCTTGGCCTGGTGAATTGTCAAGTGTGATTTCTACCACGGTCGATTACAAAGCTTAGAGTGCGGAACGGATGGGTGGCTCGGAGAGGGGGCTTTCCGTTGGGGAACTCCTTCTCTTGACCTTGTGCAGGTGTGGGTGAGTTTAATTTGAATTTTGTGGAGAGTTGGGAGATGTCCTGTTTTCTGGGTGGAATTTTGGCTGAGAAATTGGGCTCTGTTGGTAGGGATTAGGGCAAATTGTCAATGGGGATCAACTGCTCTAAGTGTGGAGAGTGGTCTGGAGCAATTTTGGCAGGGTTTCTGTAAGGTCTGGTTCAGCACCCCTCATGGCCGAGAGGAGGTGAGGTTTAAATAGGAGAGGGTTGAGGGCCTCCCAGGGGGGTTTAAGGCTTGGGATCAGCTGCTTAGGTCAAGGGAAGAACAGCCATGGTGGCCATTGGGCATGGGGCGGCTCGGCGAGGGAGAATTAAATTTTTGGCTCCTCCCAAGAGTCTCGGCCATGGTGTTTTCCGGAGGCTACAGTGGTGGCCGGCCGAGCAGTCGATCACCATCTTGTTCGGGTGGGTCGGGGCTGGGGGTTTAGTGCAATCAATTGGCCATGGACATGTGTAAAGGAGTTTGATTTAAATGGAATGGGAGAAGGCTCATTTTGGCTTGGTTTGGGTCAACCCATGGAAATAGGCATGGTGCACCTCCCCAGACCTGATTTTGGCTGAGGAATCATTTAGGTCGGCTTAGAAGGGGTGGTGAAGTCTCCATCCATGGTGAGGTGGCTAAGCATGGTTTAGTGTGTGACATGCTTAAGGTAAAAAAGGGTTTATAAGGGTTTAAGAAAGAGATCCCCTCTATTTCCATTAATGGTTTGGTGAGGTGGAAAGTAGATTCCTTGGCTCTCATGGCTCCCATGGGGCTCATGCATGGCTTCATGGCTCACCTTTGGCTTGGGGAAAAGTTTGGTCAATTTCATGAAAAAGGTTTTAAAAATTTTGGTAATTTAGGGGTGATTTGATGGGATTTGGCATATGGCTTGATTTGGATTTATTATATCATGGATTTAGAACTTAGGAGATGGTTTTATCAAATGGATGATGATAGAGGATTGTCATGTGGGCTTTGGGCCTTTTGAAATAATTTTTGATGGGCTTTTAGGAAGAGTTTCAGGGGATGGGCCTTTAGGTTTAAGAATGAATTCATGGATGGGAATTTTGTATAATTTTGGGCCAAATAATTGTTGGGTTTGGTTTAGGGGTATGTCATGAATGATTTGAAATGAGTTTGGAGTGATTTGGGTTTGAATGGGGTTGGATTTGGGCCTCTTTGGTAAATGGGCCAATGCAGGTCAAATTGGGCTAACTTGAGCCAATGTTGGGCTAGGGTTGAAATTAATGTAAAATTAATGTTGGGAAATGTTTATGGGAGTGTTTCAAAGAGGTTTTGACTTTGGTTGGGTTTTGATTTTGGGGTATGGTCTTATTTGGGTTAGGTTTGGGTTTAGGTCAAAATTGGACCTTTTAGCTTTGGGTTGAATTTGAGTGGGGTTTGGGTCCAAATTTTGGGCAAATCACGTTAGTGTTTTGTTTGTGGGGATGTTAAGGAAGGTTTAGAAAAGGTTTAGGGTTAATTGGAGTTGAATTGGGTTAGTTTGGGTCATGGGTCCAAATTGGGCTTTAAGGTCAAAAGTGAAATTGGATTCAAATGCCGATGACATTGGACTTGGATTTAGTCTAGATTAGTGTTGAGGATGTTGAATTGAAGTTTAGAATTGAATTGGACAAGAATTTGGGTCAATTGGGTAGGTTTGGTTTTACATTGCGTTCATTTTGGGTTAAAATGGGTCAAATTGGGGATTTTGACAAAAGTCGGGTAAATTGACAAAATTGGCCCATGGTGTAATTGAACAAAATTAAATTGGGAATATTTGGGAGTTTCTGAAATTTTCTAGGAATTTTCTGAATTTTTGGATTTTTGGGATAAGAGGGGCACTTTGGGTATTTGGAGGGTATTGGGGGGTATTTTTGGAATTTTTGGTATTTTAGGCTATGGATGATCAATTTGAGTGGAGGGAAATGTTTAGGAATGATTTTGGGGAATTTTGGGTAATTTAGGTGATTTTGCAAATTTTGGGCAGTTTCAAGGGCATTTGGTAGGCTAGGCGGGTGTAGGGTCCCGGGGGTCAAAAATTGAAAATTTAGAAAATTGAAAATTTAGAAAATTGAAGATTGGGTAAATGTAAGTGGAATGAAATCATTTTGGTTGAGCCATGAAGCCATATTAAGCCCACATGAGCCATGAAGGGACTCATTTGAGGCATTCAACTGTCTGTTGTTCCTAACCCTCTTGCGAGGGCTTAGGGGTTAAGGACCATCCATGTGAATCACCTCCATGAGTCGGGGAGGTCGAAGTTGGGTATGGTTGTGGTTTTAGGAGGTGTGTGAAAGTATAGTGTATGAGTGTAGTGTGTGTGTAAGTCGATCCCTTCACCGAGACCGGGCCACCGGGGCGATCCTAAGGCAAAAGAGTCCTATAGGAACTCATCCTTTAAACTTCCACATTTGATTTCGACCCTCCAGGTGATTAGGGGTTTACAGATCGAGTTTGTGAATTTTGCGGGGAGTTAAGAAGTGGTTTGAATTTCTAAGTGGTGGGTACCAATTCTAATCCTCTAGGTTAGTCAAAGGAAAAGCCTAAGGCTAGATCCTAAGTACTAAAAAGAAGAAGAGAAGACCTCATCAAAAATGAGGTCAACACTTACACCTAGGCTGGGAAGAAAGAAGCGGAACTCTTTCTTCCAACGACACCTAGGTCACAGAAGGGGAAAGGGGCAAACGAGGTCAAGGAGGGCATGGAAGTAATAATCCCTTTCCTTTCACGAACAAAATGCGGACAGCGGGGGTTATCCCGCGGCTGGCATGTTTAAGAAATAGAAAATCAAATTTTTTGATAAGTTGATGAAAAGCGCAAAGCAAACGGTGCAGAGGCGTTTTTGAAAACCCTGCCACATTTATAAGCTGCCCCAAACGGGGCCATAGTCATTAGATCAAAAATTGACTATCTCGACTAAAATTGACATTTTGGTCAAAGATTGGCTTACTGGGTCAATAATTAGTCATTATGTTAAAATAGACTATTTTGACCAAAATTGACATTTTGGTCAAAAGTTGACCTATTGGGTCAATGGGTGGTCATTAAGTCAAATATTGACTATTTTGACCAAAATTGAATTTTTAATCGAAAGTTAACCCATTGGGTCAACGGTGTGATCATTGGGTCAGAAAATGACCATTTTGACCATAGATGACTTTTTGGTCAAAAGTTGACTTATTTTGACTAAAATTGAATTTTTTGCCAAAAGATAACCCATTGCGTCAAAGGGGTGGTCATTGGGTCAGAAATTGAGGATTTTTACCAAGACTTTTTGGTCAAAAGTTGACCTGTTTGGTCAAGGAGATAGTAATTGGGTCACAAATTGACCATTTTGACCAAAGATGACTTTTTGGTCAAAGTTAACCTATTGGGTCAAAAAATGACCATCTTGACCAAAGTTGACTTTTTGCTCAAAAGTAGACCTATTGGGTCAATGGATGGTCATTAGGTCAAAAATGTTATTTGGACCAAAATTTACTTTTTGGTCAAAAGTTGACCTATAGGGTCAATGAGTTAGTCATTGGGTCAAGGATTGACCATTTTGACTAAAGTTGACTTTTTGGTCAAAGATTAACTTATTGGGTCTATAATTGGTCATTAATTTAAAAAAAGGCTATTTTGGTCATTAGGTCAAAAAATGACTTTTTTGACATTAATTAAACTTTTGGTCAAATGTTGAACCATTGGGCCAACAGGGTGGTCATTGGGACATAAATTGACCATTTTGGCCAAATTTGACTTTTTGGTGAAAAGTTGCCCTATTTGGTAAATGTGGTGGTCATTAGGTCAAAAGTTGACCACTTTGGGTCAAAAATTGACTATAGTTGACCTATTGGGTCAATTGGTTGGTCATTGGGTCAAAAATTGACCATTTTAACCAAAATTGACTTTTTGGTCAAAAGTTGACATATTGGGTCAATAAGTGGTCATTCAGTCAAAAATTGACTTTTTTGACCAAAATTGACTGTCTAGTCGAAAGTTGACCTATTGTGTCAATGAGATTTTTATTGAGTTAAGGATTGACTATTTTGACCAAAGTTATGTTTTTGGTGAGAGATTGACTTATTGGGTCAATAATTGGTCATTAGGTCAAAATTGACTATTTTGACCAGAATTGAATTTTTGGTCAAAAGTTAACCCAATGGGTCAACGGGGTAGTCATTGGGTTAGAAATTGACAATTTTTACCAAAGATGAATTTTTGGTCAAAAGTTAACCTATTAGGTCAATGGGATGGTCATTGGTTCAAAAATTGACTATTTTATCCAAAGTTGACTTTTTGGTCAAAAGTTGACCTATTGGGTCAATGGGTGATCATTAAGTCAAAAATTAAATATTTTGACCAAAATTGATTAATTGATCAAAACTTGACCTTTTGGGTCAATGGGTTTGTCATTTGGTCAAGGATTTACTATTTTGACCTAAGTTAACTTTTTGGTCAGAGATTAACTTATCGGGTCAATAATCGGTCAATAAGTCAAAAATTGACTATGTTGACAAAAATTGACATTTTGGTCAAAAGTTGACCTATTAGGTCAATGGGTTGGTCATTGGGACAAGGATTGATAATTTTGTCCAAAGTTGACTTTTGGGTTAAAAGTTGATCTTTTGGGTCAATGGGTTGGTCATTGAGTTAAGGATTGACCATTTTGACTAAAGTTAACTTTTTGGTCATAGATTGACTTACTGGGTCAATATTTGGTCATTAGGTCAAAAATTGACTATTTGACCAAAATTAATTTTTTGGTCAAATGTCGACCTTTTGGGTCAACGGGGTGGTCATTGGGTCAGAAATTGACCATTTTGACCAAAGTTATCTTTTAGGTCAAAATTTAAACTATTTGGTTAATGAGTTTGTAATTGGGTCAAGAATTGACCATTTTGACCGAAGATGAATTTTTGGTCAAAGTTTGATCTATTGGGTCAATAGGTTGGTCATTGGGTCAAAAATTAACCATTTTAACCAAAGTTGACTTTTTGGTCAAAAGTTGACCTATTGGGTTAATGGGGGGTCATTAGGTAAAAAATTGACTATTTTGATCATATTTAACTTTTTGGTCAAAAGTTGATCTATTGGGTCAATAGGTTTGTCATTGGCTTAAGATTGACCATTTTGACCAAAGTTGACTTTTTAGTCAGAGATTGACTTATTGGGTCAATAATTGGTCATTAGGTCAAAAATTGAATGTTTTGATCAAAATTAAATTTTTGGTCAAAAAGAGAACCCATTGGGTCAACGGGGAGGTCATTGGGTCAGAAATAGATCATTTTGACCAAAGTTAACTTTTTGGTCAAAAGCTGACCTATTTGGTCAATGAGTTGGTAATTGGGTCAAGAATTGACCATTTTGACCAAAGATGACTTTTTTTGGTCAAAAGTTAACCTATTGGGTAAATGGGTTGGTCATTGGGTCAAAAATTGACCATTTTGACCAAAGTTGACTTTTTGGTCAAAAGTTGACCTATTGGGTCAATGGTTTTGTCATTGGGTCAAGGCTAGACCATTTTGACTAAAGTTAACTTTTTGGTCTGAGATTGACTTATTGGGTCAATAATTGGTCATTAATTCAAAAATTGACTATTTTGTCCAAAATTGACTTTTTGGTCAAAAGTTGACCTATTAGGCCAATGGGTTGATCATTAGGTTAAGAATTGATCATTTTGACCAAAGTTGATTTTTTGGTCAAAAGATAACCTATTTGGTCAATGGGTTGGTTGGTCATTGGGTCAAGGATTGACCATTTTGACCAAAGTTGACTTTTTCGTCAGAGACTGGCTTGGTCAGTAATTTGTCATTAAGTAAAAATTGACTATTTTGATCAAATTAACTTTTTGGTTAAAAGTTCACCTATTGGGTCAAGGATTGACCATTTTGACCAAAGTTATCTTTTTGGTCAAAAGTTGACCTATTTAGGTCAATGAGGGAAGCATTAAGTCAAAAATTGAAAATTTTGGCCAAAATTGACATTTTGTCAAAAGTTGATCTATTGTGTTAATGGGTTGGTCATTGGGTCAAGGATTAACCATTTCTGCCGAAGTTGACTATTTAGTCAAAAGTTAACCAATTGGGTCAATAGGTTGGTCATTGAATCATGGATTGACCACTTTCACTAAAGTTGACATTTAGGTCATTGTGTAAGAAATTGACCAATTTGAATAAATTTGACTTCTTGGTTAAAAGTTAACCTTTTGGGTCAATGAGATGGTCATTAGGTCAAAAAGGAACAATTTTGACCAAAATTGACTTTTTTTGTCAAAAGTTATCCTTTTGGGTCAATGAGTTGGTCATTAGGTCAAGGATTGATCATTTTGACCAAAGTTGACTTTTTGGTCAAAAGTTGAACTTTTGGGTCAATGGGTCGGTTATTGGGTCAAGTAATAACCATTTTGATAAAAATTGACTTTTTGGTCAAAAGTTGACCTATTGGTTTAGTAATTGGCCATTAAGTTAAAAATTTATTATTTTTACCGAAATTGACTTTTTGGTCAAATGTCAATATATTGGGTCAGTGGGTTGGTCATTGGGTCAAGGATTTACCATTGACCAAAGTTGACTTTTTGGTCAAAAGTTGACCTATTAGGTCAGTGGGTTTGTCATTGGGTCAAGGATAGACCATTATGACTAAAGTTGACTTTTTCGTCAAAAGTTGACCTAGTGGGTCAATGGGGTTTTCATTAGGTCAAGGATTGACAATTATGACCAAAGTTGTCTTTTTGGTCAGGGATTGACTTATTTGGTCAATAATTAGTCATTGGATCAGAAATTTACCATTTTGACCAAAGTTGATTTTTGGTCAAAAGTTGACCTATTTGGTCAAAGAGTTAGTAATTGGGTCAAGAATTAACCATTTTAACCAAAGATGACTTTTTTGGTCAAAACTTAACCTATTGAGTCAATGGGTTGGTCATTAGGTAAAAAATTGACCATTTTCACCAAAGTTGACGTTTAGGTCATAAATTGACCTATCAGGTCAATGGGCGGTCATTAGGTCTAAAATTGACTATTTTGACTAAAATTGACTTTTTAGTTAATTGTTGACCTATTGGGTCAATGGGTTTGTCATTGGGTCAAGTATTGACCATTTTGACTAAAGTTGACTTTTTAGTCAAAGATTGACTTATTCGGTCAATAATTGGTCATTAATTCAAAAATTGACTATTTTGATCAAAATTGACTATTTTGATCAAAGTTGACTTTTTGGTCAAAAGTTGACCAATTTTATCAAAGGGTTGGTCATTGGGTCAAGGATTGACCATTTTGACCAAAGTTGACTTTGGGTCAGAGATTGGTTTACTGGGTTAAAAAATTGTCATTAGGTCAAAAGTTGACTATTTTGACAAAAATTTACTTTTTGGCCAAAACTTAATCTATTGGGCCAATGGGTTGTTCATTGGGTCAAGGATTGACCATTTTTACCAAAGTTAACCTTTTGGTCAAAAGTTGACCTTTTGGGTCAATGGGTTTGTCATTGGGTCAATGATGGAGCATTTTGACCAAAATTGACTTTTTGGTCAGAGATTGATTTATTGGGTCAATAATTTGTCATTAGATCAAAAATTGATTATTTTGAACAAAATTAATTTTTTTTGTCAAAATTGACCCATTGGGTTAAAGGGTGGTCATTGGATCAGAAATTGACCATTTTGACCAAAGTTGACTTTTGGTCAAAAGTTGACCTATTTGGTCAATGAGATGGTAATTAGACCAAGAATTGACCATTTTGACCGAAGATTACATTTTGGTCAAAAGTTGATCTATTTGGTCGATGGGATGGTATTGGGTCAAAAATTGATCATTTTGACCAAAGTTGATTTTTTTGTCAAAGGTTGACCTATTGGGTCAATGGATGGTCATTAGGTCAAAAATTGGCTATTTTGACGAAAATTGACTTTTTGTTTAAAAGTTAACATATTGGGTCAATGGTTTTTCTTTGGGTCAAGGATATACTATTTCGATCAAAGTTAACTTTTTGGTCAAAGATTGACTTATTGGGTCAATAATTAATCATTAGGTCAAAAAATGACAATGTTGACCAAAATTGACTTATTGGTTAAAAGTTAACTCATCGGGTCAGCAGGGTGGTCATTGGGTCAGAAATTGACCATTTTGACCAAAGTTGATTTTTTTGTCAAAAGTTGACATATTGGGTCAATGGGTGGTCATTAAGTCAAAAATTGGCTATTTTGACAAAAGTTAACTTTTTCGTCAAAAGTTGACTTATTGGGTCAATGGGTTTATCATTAGGTCAAGGATTGACCATATTTACCAAAGTTGACTTTTTGGTCAAAGATTGACTTATTGGGTCAATAATTGGTTATTAATTCAAAAATTGACTATTTTGACCAAAATTGACTTTTTGCTCAAAAATTTACATATTAGGCCGTTGGGTTGGTCAATAGGTAAAGGATTGATCATTTTGACCAAAGTTGACTTTTTGGTCAAAGTAGGCATATTGGGTCAATGGGTTGGTCATTGGGTCAAAGATTGACCATTTTGACCAAAGTTGACTTTATCTTAAGAGATCGGCTTTCTGGTTCAATAATTGGTCATTAGGTTAAAAATTGACTATTTTGACCAAAATTGACTTTTTGGTCAAAAGTTGACCTATTGTGTCGATGGGTTGGTTATTAGGTCGAGGATTGACCGGTTTGACTAAAGTTGTATTTTTAGTCGAAGTTAACTATTAGATCGATGGGTTGGACATTGGGTCGAGGATTACTATTTTGGCAAAGGTAGACTTTTTAGCCAAAAGTTGATAAATTGGGTCAATGGGTTGGTCATTTAATCAAGGATTGACCATTTTATCCAAAGTTGACATTTAGGTCATTGTGTCAGAAATTTACCATTTTGACCAAATTTGACTTTTTGGTCAAAAGTTGACCTTTCGGGTCAATGAAGTGGTTATTAGGTGAATAATTGATAATTTTGACCAAAATTGATTTTTTTGTAAAAATTTGTCCTTTTGGGTCGATGAGTTGGTCATTGGGTCAAGGGTTGACCATTTTGACCAAAGTTAACTTTTTGGTTAAAAATTAACCTATTGGATCTATGGGTTCATCATTGGGTCAAGGTTTGACCATTTTGACCAAAGTTGACTTTTTGTCAGAGATTGGCTTACTGGGTCAATAATTGTTCATTAGGACAAAAATTGACTATTTTGACCAAATATGACTTTTTGGTCAAAAGTTGACCTATTGGGTCAATGAGTGTTCATTATGTAAAAAATTATCTATTTTGACCAAAATTAACTTTTTGGTCGAAAGTTGAACTTTTGGGTTAATGGGTTTGTCATTAGGTCAAGGATTGACGATTTTGACCAAAGTTGACTTTTTGGACAGAGATTGACATATTGGTTCAATAATTGGTCATTAGGTCAAAAATTGACTATTTTGACCAAAATTGACTTTTTGGTCAAAAGTCGATATATTGGGTCAATGGGTTTGTCATGGGGTCAACGATTGACCATTTTGACCTAAGTTGACTTTTTTGTCAGAGATTGACTTATAGGGTCAATAATTGATCATTAATTCAAAAATTAACTATTTTAACCAAAATTTACTTTTTGGTCAAAAGTTGACCTATTAGGCCAATGGGTTGGTTAATGGGTCAAGGATTGATCATTTTGACCAAAGTTGACTTTTTGGTCAAAATTTAACCTATTGGGTCAATGGTTTGGTCATTGGGTCAAGGATTGACCATTTTGACCAAAGTTGACTTTTTTGGTCAAAGATTGACATTAGGTCAAAAATTGACTATTTTGACCAAAATTGACTTTTTAGTAAAAATTTGACATATTAGATCAATGAGTTGGTTATTGGGTGAAGTATTGACCATTTTGACCAAAGTTATCTTTTTGGTCAAAAGTTGACATATTTAGGTCAATGAGACGGCATTAGGTCAAAAATTAACAATGTTGAGCAAAATTGACATTTTCGTCGAAAGTTGACCTATTGGGTCAATGTGTTGGTCATTAGGTCAAGGATTAACCATTTTGGTCAAAGTTGACTTTTTAGTCAAAAGTTGACAAATTGGGTAAATGATTTGGTCATTGGATCAAGGTTTGACCATTTTAACCAAAGTTGACATTTAGGTCATTGTGTCAGAAATTGACCATTTTGACCAAATTTGACTTTTTGGTCAAAAATTAACTGTTTGGGTCAATGAGATGGTCATTAGGTCCAAAATTGATAATTTTGACCAAAATTAACTTTTTGGTCAAAAGTTGTCCTTTTTTGTCAATGAGTTGGTCATTGGGCAAGGAATGACCATTTTGACCAAAGTTGACGTTTTGGTCAAAAATTTACCTCTTGGGTCAATGGGATGGTCATTGGGTCAAGAATTGACCATTTTGACCAAAGTTGACTTTTTGTTCAGAGATTGACTTATTGGGTCAATAAATGGTCATTAGGTCAAAAATTGATTATTTTGACCAAAATTGAATTTTTGGTCAAAATGTTGACCCATTTGGTCAAGGGGGAGGTCATTGGGTCAGAAATTGACCAGTTTGACCAAAGTTGACTTTTTGGTCAAAGTTGACATATTAGGTCAATAGTGTGGTCATTAGTTAAAAAATTGAGTATATTAACAAAAATTAACTTTTTGGTCAAAAGTTGACCTATTGTGTCAATGGGTTGGTCATTCTGTCATATTGGGTTAATGGGTTGGTCATTGGGTCAATGATTGACCATTTTGACCAAGGTTGACCTTTTGGGCAGAGATTGACTTATTGGGTCAATAATTGGTCATTATGTAAAAAATTAACTATCTTGGTTAAAACTTGACCTATTGGGTCCTTACATTAGTCATTGGGTCAAGGATTGACCATTTTGACCAAAGTTAACTTTTTAGTCAAAAGTTAACCTATCAGGATAATGGGTTGGTCATTGGGTCAGAAATTGACTATTTTATCCAAACTTGTCTTTTTGGTCAAAAGTTGACTTATTGGGTTAATGGGGTGGTCATTAGGTCAAAAATTAACTAATTTGACCAAAATTAACTTTTTAGTCGAAGTTAACCTATTGGATCAATGGGTTGGTCATTGGGTCAAGGATTGACCATTTTGACCAAAGTTGATTTTTTGGTCAAAAGTTGACATATTGGGTCAATGGGTTGGTCAATGCATAAAAGATTGACAATCTTGACCAAAATTGACTTTTTGGTAAAAAGTTAACGTATTGGGTCAATGGGTTAGTCATTGAGTCGAAGTTTGACCTTTTTGACCAAAGTTGATTTTTTGGTTAGAGATTGACTTATTCAGTCAATAATTGGTCATTAGGTCAAAATTTGATTATTTTGACCAAAACTAATTTTTTGGTCAAAAGTTAACCCATTGGGTCAAAGGGGTAGTCATTGGGTCAGAAATTGACCATTTTGACAAAAGTTGACTTTTTGGTGAAAAGTTGATTTATTGGGTCAGTGGGTTGGTCATTGGGTTAAAAATTGACCATTTTGACCAAAGTTGACTTTTAAGTGAAAAGTTGACTTAGTGGGTTAATGGGTGGTCATTGGTGAAAAATTAACTATTTTAACTAGAATTGACTTTTTGGTTAAAAGTTGACCTATTGGGTTAATGGGTCTGTCATTGGGTCAAGGATTGACTATTTTGACCAAAGTTAACTTTTTTGCCAGAGATTGACTTATTAGGTCAATAATTAGTCATTAGATCAAAAATTGAATATTTTGACCAAAATTTAATTTTTGGTCAAAAGATAACCCATTGGTTCATAGGGGTGGTCTTTGGGTCCGAAATTGACCATTTTGACCAAAGCTAACTTTTTGGTCAAAAGTTAACCTATTAGGTCAATGAGTTGGTAATAGGGTCAAGAATTGACCATTTTGTCCAAGGAAGACTTTTTTAGTCAAAAGTTGACCTTATAGGTCAATGGGTTGGTCATTGGGTTAAAAATTGATCATTTTGACAAAATTTAACTTTTTTAGTCAAAAGTTGACCTATTAGGTCAATGGGTGGTCATTAGGTCAAAAATTAACTATTTTGACAAAAATTGACTTCTTGGTCAAAAGTTGACTTATGCGTCAATGAGTTTGTCGTTGGGTCAAGGATTGACCAATTTGATCAAAGTTAACTTTTTGGTAAGAGATTCACTTATCGAGTCAATAATTAGTCATTAGGTAAAAAATTGGCTATTTTGAGCAAAATTGAATTTGTGGTCAAAAGTTAACCCAATGGGTGAACAGGGGGTCATTGGGCAAGAAATTGACCATTTTGACCAAAGTTGACTTTTTGGTCAGAGGTTAACCTATTTTTCCAATGAGTTGGTAATTGGGTTAATAATTGACCATTTTGACCAAAGATGACTTTTTAGTCAAAAATTGACCTATTGGGTCAATGGGTTGGTCGTTGGGTCAAAAATTGACCACTTTGACCAAAGTTGACTTTTTGGTCAAAAGTTGGCCAATTAGGTCAGTGGGTGGTCATTAGTTCAAAAATTGACTACTTTGAACTAGTTTGACTTTTTGGTCAAAAGTTGACCTATTAGGTCAATGGGTTTGTCTTTGGGTCATGGATTGACCATTTTGACCAAACTTCACTTTTTGGTCAAAGATTGACTTATTTGGTCATTAATTGGTCAATAATTCAAATATTGACTGTTTTGACCAAAAATACCTATTACGCCAATGGGTTAGTCATTGGGTCAAGGATTGATCATTTTAACCAAAGTTAACTTTTTGGTCAAAAGTTGAATTATTAGGTCAATGGGTTGGTCATTTGGTCAAGGATTGATCATCTTGACCAAAATTGACTTTTTGGTCCAAAATTGACTTATTGGGTCAATGGATTGGTCATTGGGTCAAGGATTAACCATTTTGACCAAAGTTAACTCTTTGGTCAGAGATTGGCTTATTGGGTCAATAACTGGTCATTAGGTCAAAAATTGATTATTTTGACCAAAATTGACTTTTTGGTCAAAACTTTATCTTTTAGGTGAATGGGTTGGTCATTGGGTAAAGGATTGACCATTTTGACCAAAGTTGTCTTTTTAGTCAAAAGTTGACCTATTTAGGTCAATGAGGTGGTCATTAGGTCAAAAATTGACAATTTTAAGTAAAATAGATTTTTTGGTCAGAAGTTGGCCTATTTGGTCAATGGGTTGGTCTTTGGGTCAAGATTAACCATTTTGGCCAAAGTTGACTATTTAGTCAAAAGCTGATAGATTGGGTTAATGGGTTGCTCATTAGATCAAGGATTGACCTTTTCACTATGGTTGACATTTAGGTCATTGTTTTAGAAATTAACCATTTTAACCAAATTTCACTTTTTCGTCAATGAGGTGGTCATTAGGAAAAAAATTGACAATTTTGACCAAAATTAATTTTTCGGTCAAAAGTTGAACTATTTGGTTAATGGGTTGGTCAATGGGTCAAGGATTGATCATTTTGACCAAAGTTAACTTTTTGGTCAAAAGTTGACCTATTTGGTCAACGGGTTGGTCAATGGGTCAAGGATTAACCTTTTTGAACAAAGTTGACTATTTGGTCAAAAGTTGAGTTATTGGGTCAATAATTGGTCATGAAGTCAAAAATTTACTATTTTGACCAAAATTGACTTTTTGTTTAAAAAATGATCTATTGGGTCAGTGTGTTGGTCATTGGGTAAGGATTTACCATTTTGACAAAAGTTGACTTTTTGGTCAAAAGTTGACTTATTGGGTCAATGGATTTGTCATTGGGTCAAGGATTGACCATTATGACTAAAGTTGACATTTTGGACAGAGATTGACTTATTGGATCAATAAATGGTCATTAGGTCAAAATTCTTATTTTGACTAGAAATTAAATTTTTGTTCGAAATCATTGACTTACTGGGATCGATGCATTGAGTCATTAGGTCGAGCTTTGCCAATTTTGACGAAAGTTGACTTTTTGGACAAAAGTTGACTGTTAGATTGATGGGTTGGTCATTGGGATCGAAGTTGACCATTTTGCCAATGTTCACTTTTTGGTCAAAAGTTGACCTATCTGGTCATGAGTGCTAATTGGGTCAAAATTTGACTATTTTGACCAAAATTGAATTTTTGGTCAAAAATTAACCTATTGGATCAAGGTTTGAACATTTTAACCAAAGTTGACTTTTTGATTAAAAGTTCACATATTGGGTCAATTGGTTGGTCATTGGGTCAGAAATTGATCATTTTCACAAAAGTTGACATTTTGGTCAAAAGTTAACTTATTGGGTCAATGGGTTTGTCATTGGGTCAACAATTACCCATTTTAACCAAAGTTAACTTTTTGGTCAGATAATGGCTTACTGGGTCAATAATTGGTCATTAGGTAAAAAATTGACTATTTTGAGTAAAATTAACTTTTTGGTCAAAAAATGACCAATTGGGTCAATGGGTTGGTCATTGGGTCAAGGATTGACAATTTTTACCAAAGTTGACTTTTTAGTCAAAAGTTGACCTTTTGGGTCAATAGGTCGGTCCTTGGGTCAAGGATTAACCATTTTGACCAAAGTTGACTTTTTGGTCAGTGATTGACTTATTGGGTCAATAATTGGTCATTCGATAAAAAAATTCATTATTTTGACCAAAATTAAATTTTTGGTCAAAAGTTGATCCATTGGGTCAACGGGGTGGTCATTGAGTCAGAAAATGACCATTTTGACTAAAGTTAACTTTTTAGTCAAAAGTTGACCTAATTGGTCAATGAGTTGGTAATTGGGTCAAGAATTGACCATTTTGAACGATGATGACTTTTTGGTCAGGAGTTGATCTATTGGTTCAATGCGTTGGTCATTGGGTAAAAAATTTACCATTTTGACCAAAGTTGACTTTTCGGTCAAAAGTTGACCTATTGTGTCAGTGGGTGGTCAATAGGATTTTTTTGACCAAAATTGTCTTTTTGGTCAAAAGTTGACCTATTAGGCTATGGGTTTCTCATTGGGTCAAGGATCGACCATTTTGACCAAAGTTATTGACTTATTGGGTCAGTAATTGGTCATTAATTCTAAATTTTGGCTATTTTGGTCATTAAGTCAAAAATTAATTATATTGACCAAAGTTATATTTTTGGTTAAAAGTTAACCGATTAGGTCAACGGGGTAGTCATTGGTTCAAAAATTAATAATTTTGACCAAAGTTGACTTTTTAGTCAAAAGTTGACTTATTTGGTCAATGAGTTTGTAATTTAGTCAAGAATTGACCATTTTGAACAAAAATGACTTTTTGGTCAAAAATTAATCGATTGGGTAAATAGGTTGGTCATTGGGTCAAAAATTGACTATTTTGGCCAAAGTTAACTTTTTCGTCAAAAGTTGACCTATTGGCCAATGGGTGGTCATTCAATCAAAAATTGACTATTTTTACCAAAACAGATAATTTGGTCAAAAGTTGACCTATTGGGCCATTGGGTTTGTCATTAGGTCAAGGATTGTCCATTTTGACCAAAGTTGACTTTTTGGTCAAAGATTGACTTATTAGGTCAAAAATTGGTCATTAATTCAAAAATTAATTTTTTGGTCAAACGTTGACCTATTAGGCCAATGGGTTGGTCATTGGGTCAAGGATCAATCATTTTGACCAAGGTTGACTTTTTGATCAAAAGTTGACCTATTGACTCAATGGGTTGGTCATTGGGTCAAGGATAAACCATTTTGACCAAAGTTAACTTTTTAGTCAGAGATTGGCTTACTGGGTCAATAATTGGTCATCAGGTCAAAAATTGACTACTTTAACCAAAATTGATTTTTTGGTCAAAAGTTGACCTATTGGGTTAATGGGTTAGTCATTGGGTCAAGGATGGCCCATTTTGACCAAAGTTGACTTTTTGGTAAAAAGTTGAGCTATTGGGTCAATGGGTTGGTCATTGGGACAAGGATTGACAATTTTGACCAATGTTGACTTTTTGGTCAAAAGTTGACCTATTTGGTCAGTGGGTGGTCATTGGGTCAAAATTTAACTATTTTGACAAAAAATAAAGTTTTGGTCAAAAGTTGACCTATTGGGTCAATGGGTTGGTCATTGGGTCAAAGTTTGACCATTTTGACCAAAGTTGAATTTTTGGTTAAAAGTTCATCTATTGGGTCAATGGGTTAGTCATTGGGTTATAAATTGACCATTTTCAATAATGTTGACTTTCCGGTCAAAGGTTGTCCTATTGGATCAATGGGTTTGTCATTGCATCAATGATTAACCATTTTGACTAAAGTTGACTTTTTAGTCAAAGATTGGCTTGCTGGGTCAATAATTGGTCATTAGGTCAAAACTTGACTATTTTGACCAAAGTTGACTTTTTGGTCAAAGGTTCACCTATTGGGTTAATAGGTTGGTCAATGCGTCAAGGATCGACCATTTTGACTATAGTTGTCTTTTTGGTTAAAAGTTGACATATTTAGGTCAATAAGGCGTTCATTAGGTCAAAAATTGACAATTTTAAGCAAAATTGCGTTTTTGGTCAAAAGTTGACCTATTTGGACACTAGGTTGGTCATTGGTTCAAGGATTAACCATTTTAGGCAAAGTTGACTTCTAAGTCAAAAGTTGACAAATTAGGTCAATGGGTTGCTCATTAGATCAAGGATTGACCTTTTTCACCAAAGTTGACATTTAGGTCATTGTGTCAGAAATTGACCATGTTAACCAAGATTGACTTTTTGTCAATAGTTGTCCTTTTTCGTCAATGAGTTGATCCTTGGTTTAATGATTTACCATTTTGACCAAAGTTGACTTTTTGGGTCAAAAGTTGACCTATTTGGTCAATGGGTTGGTCAACGGGTCAAGGATTAACCATTTTGACCAAAGTTGACTTTTTGGTGAAAAGTTGACCTATTGGGTCAATAATCTGTCATTAAGGTAAAAATGTACAATTTTGACCATAATTGACTTTTTAGTTAAAAGTCGATCTTTCAGGTTAGTGTGTTGGTCATTAGGACAAGGATTGACAATTTTGACTAAAGTTGACTTTTTGGTTAAAACTTGACCTAACAGGTCAATGGGTTTGTTTTGGGTCAAGGATTGAACATTATGACCAAAGTTAACATTTTGGTCCGGATTGACTTATTGGGTCAATATTTGGTCATTAGGTCAAAATTTCTTATCTTAACCAAAATTGACTTTTTGTTTAAAAGATGACTCAGCTAGATCGATGCGTTAGTCATTGAGTTAAAATTAACCATTTTGACGAAGTTGATTTTTTGATCGAAAGTTGACGATTAGGTTAATGCGTAGGTCATTAGATCGAAAATTGACCATTTTGACCAAAGTTGACTTTTTGGTCGAAAGTTGATCCATTTGGTCGATCGGTGATCATTGGATTGAGACTGATTTTTTGATCCAAAATTGACATTTTTGGTCAGAAGTTGATCTATTGGGTCGATGGTTTGATCATTAGATTCGAGTTTAGACCATTTTGACCAAAGTTGACTTTTTTTGTTAAAAGTTCACCTATTGAGTCAATGGGTTGGTCATTGGGTCAGAAATTGACCATTTTCACCAAATTTGACTTTTTGGTCAAAAGTTGACATGTTGGGTCAATGGGTTTATCATTGCGTCAAAGATTAACCATTTTGGCCAAAGTTGACTTTTGTACGAAGTTGACTTATTGGGTCGATGGTTGGTCATTAGGTCGAAAATTGACAATTTTGACTAAAATTAACTTTTTGGTCGAATGATTGACCTATTGAGGTCGATGAGTTGGTCATTTGATGAGGATTGTGCATATTGACTGAAGTTGACTTTTTTGTCGAAAGTTGACTTATTAGATTCGATGGGTTGGTCATTGGGTCGAGGATCAACCATTTTGACTAAAGTTATTGACAGTTATTAGTCGATAATGGCTCATTAATTCAAAATAGTTGACTATTTTGGTCATTGGAGTCGACAATTAATTATTTTTACTAAAATTTACTTTTTGGTCGAAAAGTTGATCGATTAGGTTCGATGGGGTGGTCATTGGGTTGAGAAATTGACCATTTTGACAAAAGTTGACCTTTTAGGTCAATCGATTAGTCATTAGATTGGATTGACCATTTTGACCAATGTTGGCTCATTTCGAAAAGTTGAGCTTTTTGGTCGTAGGTGGTCGTTGGAATTCGATTGGGTAGTCATTTTGACCGAAATTTGACTATTTTGACCAAAATTAACTTTTGGTCAAATGTTGACCGATTGGGTCGATGGGTTAGTCATTGGTCGAGAATATGACCATTATTGACGAAAGTTGACTTTTTGGTTAAAAGTTCGTGTTGGGTCGATAGATTGGATTATTAATGTCGAAAATTGATAATTTTCACAGCAAAGTAGACCTTTTGGTCGAGAGTTGACTTATTAGGTCGATGGGTTTGTCATTAGGATCAGAATAAACCATTTTAGACAAAGTTGACTTTTGGTCAGAGTTCGCTTAACTCGTTAATAATTAGTCATTATGTCGAAATTGTATTTGACTAAAATTAACTTTCGATCGAAAGATGATCTATTGAGTCAATGAGTTAGTCATTAGGTCGAAATTGACCAATTTCGTCGAAGTTGAGTTTTTGGTTAAAAGTTGATACGTAGGTTAGGGTTGCTCATTGGGTCGAGGATCATCATGTTGACTAAAGTTGACTTTTTGGTCGAGTGATTAACTTATTAGGTCGATAATTGGTCATTAGGTTAAAATTGATTATTTTGACCAAAATTAAATTTTTGGTCGAAAGTTGACTCATTGGATCGACGGGGTGGTCATTAAGTCGAAATTGATTATTTTGACCAAAGTTGACTTTTTGGTCGAAAGTTGACTATTTAAGTCGATGAGTTGGTAATTAGTTCGAATTGACCATTTTGACCGAACATGACTTTTTTGATCGAAAGTTGATCTGTTAGGTTAATGAGTTGGTCATTGGGTAAAAATTGACCATTTTGACCAAGAAGTTGACTTTTTGGTTAAAAGTTGACATATTGTGTCGATGAGTTGGTCATTAGGTTGAAAATTGACTATTTTGACCAAAATTGTCTTTTTGGTCGAAAGTTGACCTGATTAGGCGATGGGTTTGTCATTGAGTCGAATATCGTACATTTTGAGCTAATGTTATTGTCTATTGGGTCAATAGTTGGTCATTGGTTAAAAGTTGGCAAATTTGGTCATTGGGTCAAAATGTTATTTTGACCAAAATTAAATTTTTGATCAAAAGTTGATCCATTGGGACAACATGATGGTCATTGGGGCAGGAATTAATTATTTTGACCAAAGTTGACTTTTTAGTCAAAAGTTGACCTATTTGGTCAATGAGTTGGTAATTAGGTCGGAATTGACCATTTTGACAATGATGACTTTTTGGTCAAAAGTTGTTCGATTGGGTCAATGGGTTGGTCATTGGGTCAGAAATTGCATATTTTGACCAAAGTTGATTTTTTCGTCAAAAGTTGACTGTTAGATTGATAGGTGGTCATTCGATCAAAGATTGCCATTTTGACCGAAATTGACAAATGGTCGAAAGTTGACTTATTGGGTTAATAGGTTTATCGATTAGAGTCGAGAATTGTCGATTTTAGATCTAAAGTTAACTTATTGGTCCGAGATTAACTTATTGGGTCGATAATTGGTCATTAATTCGAAAAATTGATTATTTTGGTCAAAATTGACTTTTTGGTCGAAAGGTTGGCTTGTCATTGGATCAAGGATTGACCAATTTTGACCAAAGTTGACTTTTTGGTCAGAGATTAACTTATTAGGTCGATAATTGGTCATTGATTCAAAAAGCTGATTATTATTACCGAAATTGACTTTTTGGTGAGATTGATTTATTAGACCGATGGGTTGGTCATTGGGTCAAGGATTGTTCATTTTAACCAAAGTTTACTTTTTGGTTAAAAGTTGACCTATTGGGTTAATGGGTTGGTCATCGGGTCAAGGATAGACCATTTTGACCAAAGTTGCCATTTTGTTCAGAAATTGGCTTACTGGGTCAATAATTAGTCATCAGGTCAGAAATTAGTTATTTTGACCGAACTTGATTTTTTGGTCATAAGTTGACATATTGGGTCAATAGGCTAGTCATTGGGTCAAGGATTGCCCATTTTGACCAAAATTGACTTTTTGGTCGAAGAGTTGGTCCTGATAGATTGATGGGTTAGTCGATTGGTGAAAAATTGACCATTTTGATCAATGTTGACTTGTTGATCGGAAGATTGACTCATTAGATTGACGGGTTGAGTCATTGAGTCGAAGATTGAGCGTTAACGAAGTTGAAATTTTGGTCGAAAAGTTGATTTCTTTAGTTCGATGAGTTGGTAATTGGATCGAAGACTTGAGCATTTATGACTTGAAGATGACTTTTTGGACAAAATTTGACTTATTGGGTCAATGGGTTGGTGTTGAGTCAAAAAATGACCATTTTAACTAAAGTTGACTTTTTGGTCAAAAGTTGACCTATTGGATCAATGGGTGGACATTAGGTCAAAGAATGACTATTTTGACCAAAATTGACTTTTTGGTTAAAAGTTGACATATTATGTCAATGGGTTTGTCATTAGGTCAAGGATTGACCATTTTGACCAAAGTTGGTTTTTTTGTCAGAGATTTACTTATTGGGTCAATAATTGGTCACAAGGTTAAAAATTGACAATTTTAACTAAAATTGAATTTTAGTTCAAAGTTAACTAGTAGATTGACAGATTGGTCATTAGGTTGAGAAATTGACCATTTTGACGAAAGTTTGTCTTTTGGTCGAAGTTGGAATATTTAGTCGATAAGTTGGTAATTAGATTGAATTGACCACTTTGACGGAAGATGATTTTTAGTCGAAAAGTTGACTTGTTGCGTCGATGGTTGGTCATTGGGTCGAAAATTGACCATTTTGACGAAAGTGTACTTTTTGGTCGAAAAGTTGACTGTTGGGTCAATGATGTGGTAAGTAGGTCAAAAAATTAACTATTTTAACCAAAATTGACTTTTTGGTCGAAAGTTGACTTTGTTGTGTTAATGTGTTTATCATTAGGTCGAGGATTGACCATTTCGACCAAAGTTGACTTTTTGTTTGAGAGATTGACTTATTGGGTCGATAATTGGTCGTTGAATTTAAAAATTATTATTTTGACCAAAATTTACTTTTTGGTCGAAAAGTTGACCTATTGGGTCGATGGGTTAGTCATTGGGTCGAAGTTGATCATTTTGACCAAAGTTGACTTTTTGGACGAGAGATTGAGCTTGGTAGGTTAATAATTGGTCATTAGGTCGAACATTGATTTATTTTAACCGAAAATTGACTTTTTGGTCGAAAGTTGACTTATTGGATCGATGGGTTGGTCATTGGGTCGAGGATCGACCATTTTGACCAAAGTTGACTTTTGTGTCGAAAGTTGACATATTTTGGTCGATGAGGCGGTCATTAGGTCAAAAATTGACGATGTTTAGGCAAAATTGACTTTTTAGTCGAAAGTTGACTTATTGGACAAGGGGTTGGTCATTAGGTTCGAGAGTTAACCATTTTGACCAAAGTTGACTTTTTAGTCAAAAGTTAAGAAATTGGTTCAATCGGTTGCTCATTAAATCAAGGATTAATCTTTTTCACCAAAGTTGACATTTAGTTCATTGTGTCAGAAATTGACCATGTTGACCAAAATTGACTTTTTTGTCAGTAGCTGTCGTTTTGCGCCAATGAGTTGATCATCGGGTCAAGGATTGACCATTTTGATCAAAGTTGACTTTTTGGTCAAAAGTTGACATATTTGGTCAATCGGTTGGTCAATGGGTCAAGCATTGACAATTTTGACCAAAGTTGGCTTTTTGGTCAAAAGTTGACCTATTAGGGTCGATGAATTGGCCATTAAGTCAAAAATGTACAATTTTGACCGTAATTGATTTTTTGGTCAAAAGTTGATCTTTTGGGTCAGTGTGTTGGTCATTGAGACAAGGATTGACAATTTTGAGTAAAGTTAACTTTTTAATCAAAACTTGACCTATCAGGCCAATGGGTTTGTCATTGGGTCAGGGATTGACCATTATGACCAAAGTTGACATTTTGGTCAGAGATTGACTTATTAGGTCAATAATTGGTCATTATATCAAAATTTACTATTTTGACCAGAATTAACTTTTTGTTTACAAGATGACTTACTCGGTCAATGCGTTGGTCATTGGTTAAAAAATTGACCATTTTGACCAAAGTTGACTTTTTGCTCAAAAGTTGACTGATTGATTGATGGGTTGGTCATTGGGTCGAGGATTGCTCATTTTGACCAAAGTTGACTTTTTGGTCGAAAGTTGACTTCATTTGGGTTCGATATAGGTGATCATTGGGTCGAAATTTAATTATTTTGATCAAATTGACCTATTAGGTCGAAAGTTGGTCATTGATTGGAGATTGATTAGGTTGGTCTTTTGGTGTCGAAATTTGACTCATTTTGAGTATAGATTGACTTTTTGTTAAAGTTTCACCTGATTAGATCAATGGGTTGGTCATAGAGTCAAGAAATTGACCATTTTCATGAAAGTTGACTTTTTGGTCGAAAAGTTGACATTTGGATCGATGAGTTTGTCATTGCGTCGAAGATTGACCATTTTGACCAGAAGTTGACTTTTTGGTCGAAGATTGACTTCTTGGGTCGATAAATTGGTCATTAGGATAAAAATTGATGATTTTGATAAAGATTGACTTTTGAGTCGAATGATGACTGATTAGATTGATGGGTTGGTCATTAGGTCGAGATTAAGCATTTTGACCAAAGTTGACTTTTTAGTCGAAAGTTGACTATTGGTTGATAGGTTGGTCATTAGGTTCGAAGATTGACCATTTTGACCAAAGTTATTGACTTTATTAGGTCGATAATTGGTCATTATTGAAAAGTTAGACTATTTTGGTCATTAGATCAGAAATTAATTATTTTGACCAAAATTAAATTTTTGGTCGAAAGTTGATCCATTGGGTCGATGGGGTGGTCATTGGGATGAGAAATTGACCATTTTGACAAAAGTTGACTTTGTTGAAAGTTAACCTATTTGGTCGATGAGTTGGTAATTGGGTCGAGAATTAGTTATTTTGACAAAAGATGACTTTTTGGTCGAAGTTGATCGATTGGGGCGATGGGTTAGTCATTGGGTTAAAAATTGACCATTTTGGCAAAGTTGACTTTTTAGTCGAAAGTTGACTGATTAGATTGATGGATTGGTCATTCGGTCAAAAATTTTCTATTTTGACCAAAATTGACAATTTGGTCGAAACTTGACTATTGGGTCGATTGGGTTTGTCATTGGATCGAAGATTAACCATTTTGACGAAAGTTGACTTTTTGGTGAGAGATTGACTTATTAGGTCGATAATTGGTCATTAATTCAAATTTGATTATTTTGACCAAAATTATCTTTTTTGTTAAAAGTTGACTTATTAGATCGATGGGTTGGTCATTGGATCGAAGATTGATCATTTTGACGAAGTAGACTTTTTGATCGAAAGTTGACCTATTAGATCAATGGGTTGGTCATTGAGTCAAGGTTAGACCATTTTGATCAAAGTTAAATTTTTTGTCACAGATTGGCTTACTGGGTCAATGGGTTTGTCTTTGGGTCATGGATTGACCATTTTGACCAAAGTTCACTTTTTGGTCAAAGATTGACTTATTTGGTCGATAATTGGTCGATTAATTCAAATATTGACTATTTTGACCAAAAATGACTTTTTGGTCGAAAAGTTGACCTATTAACGCGATGGGTTAGTCATTGGGTCGACGATTGATCATTTTAACCAAAGTTAACTTTTTGGTCGAAAGTTGAATTATTGGGTCGATGGGTTGGTCATTTGATCGAGGATTGATCATTTTGAGCGAAAATTGACTTTTTGGTCGAGATTTGACTTATTGGGTCGATGGGTTGGTCATTAGGTCGAAGATTAACCATTTTGACCAAAGTTAACTCTTTGGTCGAGAGATTGGCTTATTAGGTCGATGCGGTTGGTCATTGGGTCGAAATTGATCATTTTGAACAAAGTTGACTTTTTGGTCAAAAGTTGATCTATTTAGGTAGATGGGTTGGTCATTGGGTCGAGGATTGACCATTTTGACGAAAGTTGTCTTTTTAGTCGAAAGTTGACTGTTAGGATCGATGAGGTAGGTCATTAGGTCGAAAATTGACAATTTTAAGTAAAATAGATTTTTTGGTCAGAAGTTGGCCTATTTGGTAAATGGGTTGGTCTTTGGGTCAAGGATTAACCATTTTGGCCAAAGTTGACTATTTAGTCAAAAGCTGATAGATTGGGTTAATGGGTTGCTCATTAGATCAAGGATTGACCTTTTCACTAGGGTTGACATTTAGGTCATTGTGTCAGAAATTAACCATTTTAACCAAATTTGACTTTTTGTGTCAAGAGGTGGTCATTAGGTAAAAAATTGACAATTTTGACCAAAATTAATTTTTACGTCGAAAGTTGATACTATTGTGTTAATGGGTTGGTCGTTGGGTTAGAGATTGATCCTTTTGACCAAAGTTGACTTTTTGGTCGAAAGTTGACTGTTGGTCGACGGGTTGGTCGATTAGGTCGAAGATTAACCTTTTTGAACAAAGTTGACTTTTTGGTCGAAAGTTGAGTTATTAGGTCGATGGATTGGTCATTGAAGTCGAAAATTTACTTATTTTGACCAAAATTAGCTTTTTGGTTAAAAGTTGATCTATTAGGTTGATGGTGTTGGTCATTGGGTCGAAGATTGACCATTTTGATAAAAGTTGACTTTTTGGTCGAAAAGTTGACTTATTGGGTCAATGGGTTTGTCATTGGGTCAAGGATTGACCATTATGACTAAAGTTGACATTTTGGACAGAGATTGACTTATTGGATCAATAAATGGTCATTAGGTCAAAATTTACTATTTTGACCAAAATTGACTTTTTGTTCAAAACATGACTTACTGGGTCAATGCATTGGTCATTGGGTTGAACTTTGCAGATTTTGACCCGAAGTTAACTTTTGGTCAGAAGTTGACTATTGGATCGATGGGTTGGTCGTTAGATTGAGGATTGACCATTTTGACGATGTTGACTTTTGGTCGAAGATTGACTTATTTGGTCATAGAAGTCTTAGATGGGTCAGATAATTTGGCTATTTTGACTCGAAGAATTGAATTTTTGGTGAAAATTAACTGATTAGATCGAGGTTTGAACATTTTAACCAAAGTTGACTTTTTGATTAAAGTTGACTTGTTAGGTTCGATTGGTTGAGTCTTTAGATCGAGAAATTGACCATTTTGACCGAAGTTGACATTTTGGTCGAAAGTTGACTTATTGGATTGATGGGTTTGTCATTGGGTTGACGATTGACCATTTTGACCAAGTTGACTTTTTGGTCAGATAATTGACTTATTAGATTGATAATTGGTCATTAGGTCGAAAATTGATTATTTTGAGTAAAATTGACTTTTTGGTCGAAAAATGACTAATTGGATTCGATGGGTTGGTCATTGGATTGATGATTGACAATTTTGACTAAAGTTGACTTTTTGGTCAAAAGTTGACATTTTGGGTCAATAGGTCGGTCCTTGGTTCAAGGATTAACCATTTTGACCAAAGTTGACTTTTTGGTCAGTGATTGACTTATTGGGTCAATAATTGGTCATTCGATACAAAAATTCATTATTTTGACCAAAATTAAATTTTTGGTCGAAAGTTGATCCATTGGAGTCAATGGGGTGGTCATTGAGTCGGAAAATGACCATTTCGACTTGACTAAAGTTAACTTTTTAGTCAAAAGTTGACCTATTTGGTCAATGAGTTGGTAATTGGGTCAAGAATTGACCATTTTGAACGATGATGACTTTTTGGTCAGGAGTTGATCTATTGGTTCGATACGTTGGTCATTGGGTAAAAAATTTACATTTTGACCAAAGTTGACTTTTAGGTCAAAAGTTGACCTGTTAGTGTCGATGGGTGGTCGATAGGAATTTTTTGACCAAAATTGTCTTTTTGGTCAAAAGTTGACCTATTGGGCTATGGGTTTCTCATTGGGTCAAGGATCGACCATTTTGACCAAAGTTATTAACTTATTGGGTCAATAATTGGTCATTAATTCAAAATGTTGGCTATTTTGGTCATTAAGTCAAAAATTAATTATATTGACCAAAGTTATATTTTTGGTTAAAAGTTGACCGATTAGGTCAACGGGGTAGTCATTGGTTCAAAAATTAACAATTTTGACCAAAGTTGACCTTTTAGTAAAAAGTTGACTTATTTGGTCAATGAGTTTGTAATTAGTCAAGAATTGACCATTTTGAACAAAAATGACTTTTTGGTTAAAAATTAATCGATTGGGTAAATGGGTTGGTCATTGGGTCAAAAATTGACTATTTTGACCAAAGTTGATTTTTTCCTCAAAAGTTGACCTATTGGTCAATGGGTGGTCATTCAATCAAAAAATTGACTATTTTTACCAAAACGAGACAATTTGGTCGAAAAGTTGACTGTTAGGTAATTGGGTTTGTCATTAGGTCGAAGTTGTTCATTTTGACGAAAGTTGACTTTTAGTCGAAGATTGACTTATTAGGTCAAAAATTGGTCATTAATTCAGAAAATTAATTTTAGTTGACGTTGACTGTTAAGCCAATGGGTTAGGTCATTGAGATCGAGGATCGATCATTTTGACCAAGGTTGACTTTTTGATCAAAAGTTGACTTTATTGACTCAAATGGGTTGGTCATTGGGTCGAGGATCGACCATTTTGACCAAAGTTAACTTTTTAGGTCGGAGATTGGCTCTATTAGATTGATAATTGGTCATCGAGTCAAAAATTGACCATTTTGACCAATGTTGAATTTTTGGTTAAGAGTTCATCTATTGGGTCAATGGGTTAGTCATTGGGTTAGAAATTGACCATTTTCAATAATGTTGACTTTCTGGTCAAAAGTTGTCCTATTAGATCAATAGGTTTGTCATTGCGTCAATGATTAACCATTTTGACTAAAGTTGACTTTTTGGTCAAAGATTGGCTTGCTGGGTCAATAATTGGTCATTAGGTCAAAACTTGACTATTTTGACCAAAGTTGACTTTTTCGTCAAAGGTAGACCTATTGGGTTAATGAGTTAGTCATTGGGTCAATGAATGACCATTTTGACCAAAGTAGACTTTTTGGTCAGAGATGGGCTTACTAGGTCAATAATTAGTCATTTGAATCAAAGATAATTTATTTTTAACCAAAATTGACTTTTTGGTCAAAGGTTCACCCATTGGGTCAATAGGTTGGTCATTCGTCAAGGATCGACCATTTTGACTATTGTTGTCTTTTTGGTTAAAAGTTGACATATTTAGGTCAATAAGGCGTTCATTAGGTCAAAAATTGATAATTTTAAGCAAAATTGAGTTTTTGGTTAAATATTGACTTTGGACACTGGGTTGGTCATTGGTTCAAGGATTAACCATTTTAGGCAAAGTTGACTTTTTAGTCAAAAGTTGACAAATTGGGTCTATGGGTTGCTCACTAGATCAGGGATAGACCTTTTTTACCAAAGTTGACATTTAGGTCATTGTGTCAAAAATTGACCATGTTAACCAAAATTGACTTTTTTGTTAGTAGTTGTCCTTTTTCTTCAATGAGTTGTTCCTTGGTTTAATGATTTACCATTTTGACCAAAGTAGACTTTTTGGTCAAAAATTGATCCATTTGGTCAATTGGTGATCATTGGGTCAAAATTTGACTATTTTGACCAAAATTGACTTTTTGGTCAAAAGTTGACCTATTAGGTCAATGGTTTGGTCATTGGGTCGAGGTTTGACCATTTTGACTAAAGTTGACTTTTGTTAAAAGTTCACTATTAGATTGATGAGTTGGTCATTGGGTCAGAAATTGACCATTTTCACCAAATTTAACTTTTTGGTCAAAAGTTGACATGTTAGGTTAATGGGTTTATCATTGCGTCAAAGATTAACCAATTTGGCCAAAGTTGACTTTTTTGTACAGAGATTGACTTACTAGGTCAATAATTGGTCATTAGGTCAAAAATTAATGATTTTGACTAAAATTAACTTTTTGGTCAAATGATGACCTATTGGGTCAATGAGTTGGTCATTTGTTCAAGGATTGTTCATTTTAACCAAAGTAGACTTTTTTGTCAAAGGTTGACCTATTAGGTCAATGGGTTGGTCATTGGGTCAAGGATCGACCATTTTGACTAAAGTTATTGACTTATTGGGTCAATAATTGGTCATTAATTCAAAAAGTTGACTATTTTGGTCATTAGTTCAACAATTAATTATTTTTACTAAAATTTATTTTTTGGTCAAAAGTTGATCAATTGGGTCAATGGGGTGGTCATTGGGTCAGAAATTGACCATTTTGATCAAAGTTGACTTTTTAGTTAAAAGTTGACCAATTTGGTCAATGAGTTCGTAATTGGGTCAAGAATTCACTATTTTGACTAAATATGGCTTTTTGGTCAAAAGTTGATCGATTGGGTCAATGGGTTGCTCATTGAGTCAAAAATTGTCCATTTTGACCAAAATTGACTTTTTCGTCAAAGTTGACCTATTGGGTCAATGGGTGGTCATTCTGTCAAAAATTTACTATTTTGATAAAAATTAACTGATTTGGTCGAAGTTGACCTATTGGGTCAATTGGGTCAGATCAAGATTGACCATTTTGACTGAATGTTGACTTTTTGGTCAGAGATTGACTTATTGGGTCAATAATAGGTCATTAATTCAAAAATTAATTATTTTTACTAAAATTATCTTTTTGGTTAAAAGTTGACCTATTAGGCCAATGGGTTGGTCATTGGGTCAAGGATTGATCATTTTGACCAAAGTAGACTTTTTGATCAAAAGTTGACTGATTAGATTGATGGGTTGGTCGTTAGGGCGATGATAGACCATTTTGACCAAAGTTGAATTTTTGGTGCAGATTGGTTCTTGGGTCGATAATTGGTCATCGAGTCGAAAATTAGTTATTTTGACCTAAATTAATTTTTTTGTCAAAAGTTGACCTATTGGGTCAATGGGTTAGTCGTTGGGTCAAGGATTGTCCATTTTGACCAAAGTTGACTCTTCAGACAAAAGTTGACATATTGGGTCAATAGGTTGGTCATTGGGTCAAGGATTGACCATTTTGACCAATGTTGACGTTTTGGTCAAAAGTTGAACTATTTGGTCATGTGTTGTCATTGGGTTAAAATTTGACTATTTTGACCAAAATTGGCTTTTTGGTAAAAAGTTAACCTATTGGGTCAATGGGTTGGTCATTGGGTCAAGGTTTGACCATTGTGACCATAGTTGACTTTTTGGTCAAAAGTTAACCTATTGGGACAATGTGTTTGTCATTGGGTCAAATATTAACCATTTTGACCAAAGTTGACTTTTTTGTCAGAGATTGGCTTACTGGGTTAAAAATTGACTATTTTGACTAAAATTAACATATTGGTCAAAAGATGACCTATTGGGTCAAGGATTGACCAATTTTACCAATGTTGAGTTTTGGTCAAAAGTTGACCTATTGGGTAAATGGGTTGCTCATTGGGTCAAGGATTCACCATTTTGACCAAAGTTAACTTTTTGGTCAGTGATTGACTTATTGGGTCAATAATTGTTCATTAATTCAAAAATTGATTATTTTGACCAAAAATATCTTTTTGGTCAAAGGTTGACCTATTAGGCCAATAGGTTGGTCATTTGGTCAAGGATTGATCATTTTGACTGAAGTAGACTTTTTGATCAAAAGTTGACCAATTGGGTTTGTGGGTTGGTCATTGGGTCAAGGATAGACCATTTTGACCATAGTTGACTTTTTGGTCTGAGATTGGCTTACTGGTTAAAAATTGGTCATCAGGTCAAAAATTGATTATTTTGACCAAAATTAATTTTTTGGTCAAACATTGACCTATTGGGTCAATGGATTAGTTATTGGATCAAGGATTGCCATTTTGACCAAAGATGACTTTTTGGACAAAAGTTGACCTTTTGGGTCAATCGATCGGTCATTGGGTCAAGGATTGACCATTTTGACCAATGTTGACTTTTTGGTCAAAAGTTGACCTATTTGGTCATGGGTGGTCATTGGGTCAAAATTTGACTATTTTTGACCAAAATTTACTTTTTGGTCAAATGTTGACCGATTGGGTCAATTGGTTAGCATTGGGTCAAGGTATGACCATTTTGACCAAAGTTGACTTTTTGGTTAAAAGTTCCCGTATTGGGTCAATGGGTTGGTTATTGTGTCAAAAATTGACCATTTTCACCAAAGTTGACTTTTTGGTCAAAAGTTGACTTATTGGGTCAATGGGTTTGTCATTGGGTCAAATAAACCATTTTGAACAAAGTTGACTTTTTGGTCAGAGATTAGCTTACTCGTTAATAATTGGTCATTATGTCAAAAATTGACTATTTTTACTAAAATTAACTTTTTCGTCAAAAGCTGATCTATTGAGTCAATGAGTTGGTCATTGGGTCAAGGATTGAACAATTTCGCCAAAGTTGAGTTTTTGGTCAAAAGTTGATCTATTGGGTTAACGGGTTGCTCATTGGGTCAAGGATCAACCATGTTGACTAAAGTTGACTTTTTGGTCAGTGATTAACTTATTGGGTAAATACTTGGTCATTCGGTTAAAATTGATTATTTTGACCAAAATTAAATTTTTGGTCAAATGTTGACCCATTGGGTTAACGGGGTAGTTATCAAGTTAGAAATTGACCATTTTGACCAAAGTTGACTTTTTTTTCAAACGTTGACCTATTTTGTCAATGAGTTGGTAATTGGGTCAAGATTGCCCATTTTGATCGAACATGACTTTTTTGTCAAGAGTTGATCTATTGGGTTAATGAGTTGGACATTGGGTAAAAAATTGACCATTTTGACCAAAGTTGACTTTTTGGTTAACAGTTGACATATTGTGTCAATGGGTGGTCATGAGGTCAAAAATTGATTATTTTGACCAAAATTGTCTTTTTGGTCAAAAGTTGACCTATTAGGCAATGGGTTTGTCATTGAGTCAAATATCGACCATTTTAACTAAAGTAATTGTCCTATTGGGTCAATAGTTGGTCATTAGTTAAAAAAGTTGACAAATTTGGTCATTGGGTCAAAAAGTATTTATTTTGACCAAAATTAAATTTTTGATCAAAAGTTGATCCATTGGGACAACAGGATGGTCATTGGGGTAGAAATTAATTATTTTGACCAAAGTTGACTTTTTAGTCAAAAGTTGACCTATTTGGTCAATGAGTTCGTAATTGAGTCAAGAATTGACCATTTTGACAATGATGACTTTTTGGTCAAAAGTTGTTCGATTGGGTCAATGGGTTGGTCATTGGGTCAGAAATTCACTATTTTGACCAAAGTTGATTTTTTCGTCAAAAGTTGACCTATTGGGTCAATAGGTGGTCATTCAGTCAAAAATTGACCATTTTGACAAAAATTGACAAATGGTCAAAAGTTGACTTATTGGGTCATTAGGTTTATCAGTGGGTCAAGGATTGTCAATTATGGTCTGAGATTAACTTATTGGTCCGAGATTAACTTATTCGGTCAATAATTGGTCATTAATTCAAAAATTGATTATTTTGACCAAAATTAACTTTTTGGTCAAAGGTTGACTTGTCATTGGATCAAGGATTGCCAATTTTGACCAAAGTTGACTTTTTGGTCAGAGATTAACTTATTGGGTCAATAATTGGTCATTAATTCAAAAACTGATTATTTTGACCAAAATTGACTTTTTGGTCAAAAGTTGACCTATTAGGCCAATGGGTTGGTCATTGGGTCAAGGATTGTTCATTTTAACCAAAGTTTACTTTTTGGTTAAAAGTTGACCTATTGGGTTAATGGGTTGGTCATCGGGTCAAGGATAAGCCATTTTGACCAAAGTTGCTATTTTGTTCGAAAATTGACTTCATTAGATTGATAATTAGTCATCGGGTCGAAATTGGATTATTTTGATCGAACTTGATTTTTTGGTCATAAGTTGACTATATTGGATTCGATAGGGTTAGTCATTGGGTCGAAGATTGCATGTTGACACAAAATTGACTTTTTGGTCAAAAGTTGGCCTATTAGGTCAATGGGTTGGCCATTGGGTGAAAAATTGACCATTTTGACCAATGTTGACTTGTTGATCAGAGATTGACTTATTGGGTCAACGGGTGGTCATTGAGTCAGAAATTGAGCATTAACCAAAGTTGACATTTTGGTCAAAAGTGGATATATTTGGTCAATGAGTTGGTAATTGGATCAAGACTTGAGCATTTATACCGAAGATGACTTTTTGGACAAAATTTGACCTATTGGGTCAATGGGTTGGTGTTGAGTCAAAAAATGACCATTTTAACTAAAGTTGACTTTTTTGTCAAAAGTTAACCTATTAGATCAATGGGTGGACATTAGGTCAAAGAATGACTATTTTGACCAAAATTGACTTTTTGGTTAAATATTGACTGTTAGAGTCGATGGGTTTGTCATTAGGTCAAGGATTGACCATTTTGACCAAAGTTGGTTTTTTTGTCAGAGATTTACTTATTGGGTCAATAATTGGTCACTAGGTTAAAAATTGACTATTTTAACTAAAATTGAATTTTTGGTCAAAAGTTAACCCATTGGGTCAACAGGGTGGTCATTGGGTCAGAAATTGACCATTTTGACCAAATCTGTCTTTTTGGTCAAAAGTTGGAATATTTGGTCAATAAGTTGGTAATTGGGTCAAGAATTGACCACTTTGATGGAAGATGATTTTTTAGTCAAAAGTTGACCTATTGCGTCAATGGTTGGTCATTGGGTCAAAAATTGACCATTTTAACAAAAGTTGACTTTTTGGTCAAAAGTTGACCTGTTGGGTCAATGTGTGGCCATTAGGTAAAAAATTGACTATTTTAACCATAATTGACTTTTTGGTCAAAAGTTGACCTATTGTGTTAATGTGTTTATCATTAGGTCAAGGATTGACCATTTTGACCAAAGCTGACTTTTTGTTTAGAGATCGACTTATTGGGTCAATAATTGGTTATTAATTTAAAAATTGACTATTTTGACCAAAATTTACTTTTTGGTCAAAAGTTGACTTATTTGAGTCAATGGGTTAGTCATTGGGTCAAGGATTGATCATTTTGACCAACGTAGACTTTTTGGACAGAGATTGGCTTACTGGGTCAATAATTGGTCATTAGGTCAACATTGACTATTTTAACCAAAATTGACTTTTTGGTCAAAGGTTGACTTATTGGATCAATAGGTTGGTCATTGGGTCAAGGATCGATCATTTTGACCAAAGTTGACTTTTTTGTCAAAAGTTGACATATTTTGGTCAATGAGGCGGTCATTAGGTCAAAAATTGACAATGTTAGGCAAAATTGAGTTTTTGGACAAAAGTTGACCTATTTGGACACAGGGTTGGTCATTGGTTCAAGGATTAACCATTTTGACCAAAGTTGACTTTTTAGTCAAAAGTTGAGAAATTGGGTCAATGGGTTGCTCATTAAATCAAGGATTAATCTTTTTCACCAAAGTTGACATTTAGTTCATTGTGTCACGAAATTGACCATGTTGATCGAAATTGACTTTTTTGTCGATAAGCTTGTAGTTTTGCGCCAATGAGTTGATCATCGGGTCAAGGATTGACCATTTTGACCAAAGTTGATTTTTTGGTCAAAAGTTGACATATTTGGTCAATCGTTTGGTCAATGGTTCAAGCATTGACAATTTTGACCAAAGTTGACTTTTTGGTCAAAAGTTGACCTATTCGGTCAATAATTGGCCATTAAGTCAAAAATGTACAATTTTGACCGTAATTGATTTTTTGGTCAAAAGTCGATCTTTTGGGTTAGTGTGTTGGTCATTGGGATAAGGATTGATAATTTTGAGTAAAGTTGACTTTCTGGTCAAAACGTGACCTATGAGGCTAATGGGTTTATCATTGGGTCAGGGATTGACCATTATGACCAATGTTGACATTTTGGTCAGAGATTGACTTATTAGGTCAATAATTGGTCATTATATCAAAATTTATTATTTTGACCAGAATTGACTTTTTGTTTTCAAGATGACTTACTCGGTCAATGCGTTGGTCATTGGTTAAAAAATTGGCCAAAGTTGACTTTTTGCTCAAAAGTTGACCAATTGGGTCAATGGGTTGGTCATTGGGTCAAAAATTGACCATTTTGACCAAAGTTGACTTTTTGGTCAAAAGTTGATCCATTTGGTTAATGGGTGATCATTGGGTTAAAATTTGACTATTTTGACCAAAATTGACCTTTTGGTCATAAGTTGACCTATTTGGTCAATGGGTTGGTCTTTGGGTCAAGATTTGACCATTTCGGTCAAAGTTGACTTTTTTGTTAAAAGTTCACATATTGGGTCAATGGGTTAGTCATTGGGTGAGAAATTGACTATTTTCATGAAAGTTGACTTTTTGGTTAAAAGTTGACATTTGGATCAATGAGTTTGTCATTGCGTCAAAGTTTAACCATTTTGGCCAAAGTTGACTTTTTGGACAGAGATTGGCTTACTGGGTCAATAATTGGTCATTAGGATAAAAATTGATGATTTTGATAAAAAATAACTTTTTTGTCAAATGATGACCTATTGGGTCAATGGGTTGGTCATTAGGTCAAAGATTGAGCATTTTGACCAAAGTTGACTTTTTGGTCAAAAGTTGACCTATTGGTTCAATGAGTTGGTCATTGGGTCAAGGATCGACCATTTTGACCAAATTTATTGACCTATTGGGTCAATAATTAGTCATTAATTAAAAAAGTTAACTATTTTGGTCATTAGGTCAACAATTAATTATTTTGACCAAAATTAAATTTTTGGTCAAAAGTTGATCAATTGGGTCAATGGGGTGGTCATTGGGACAGAAATTGACCATTTTGACAAAAGTTGACTTTTTAGTTAAAAGTTAACCTATTTGGTCAATGAGTTCGTAATTGGGTCAAGAATTCACTATTTTGACAAAAGATGACTTTTTGGTCAAAAGTTGATCGATTGGGGCAATGGGTTAGTCATTGGGACCATTTTGACAAAAGTTGACTTTTTCGTCAAAAGTTGACCTATTGAGTCAATGGGTGGTCATTCAGTCAAAAATTTTCTATTTTGACCAAAATTGACAATTTGGTCAAAACTTGACCGATTGGGTCATTGGGTTTGTCATTGGATCAAGGATTAACCATTTCGACCAAAGTTGACTTTTTGGTCAGAGATTGACTTATTGGGTCAATAATTGGTTATTAATTCAAAATTTGATTATTTTGACCAAAATTATCTTTTTTTGTTAAAAGTTGACTTATTAGGCTAATGGGTTGGTAATTGGGTCAAGGATTGAATATTTTGACCAAAGTAGACTTTTTGATCAAAAGTTGACCTATTAGATCAATGGGTTGGTCATTGAGTTAAGGTTAGACCATTTTGATCAAAGTTGAATTTTTTGTCACAGATTGGCTTACTGGGTCAATGATTGGTCATCAGATCAAAAATTGACTATTTTGACCTAAATTAATTTTTTTGTCAAAAGTTGTCCTATTGGGTCAATGTGTTAGTCATTGGGTCAAGGATTGCCCATGTTGACCAAAGTTGACTTTTTGGACAATAGTTATCCTATTGGGTCAATTGGTTGGTCATTGGGTCAAGGATTGACCATTTTGACCAATGTTGACTCTTTGGTCAAAAGTTGACCTATTGTCAAAGGGTTGGTCATTGGCTCAAAAATTGAACATTTTGACCGTAGTTGACATTTTAGTTAAAAGTTCACTTATTGGGTCAATGGGTTGGTCATTAGGTCAAAATTGACCATTTTGACGAAAGTTGACTTTTTGATCAAAAGTTGACCTATTAGGTCAATGGGTTTCTCATTGGGTCAAATATTAACCATTTTTACCAAAGTTGACTTTTTGGTCAGAGATTGGCTTACTGTGACAATAATTGGTCCTTATGTCAAAAATTGACTATTTTGGCTTAATGGGTTGGTCATTGGGTCAAGGATTGACCAATTTGACCAAAGTTGAGTTTTTGGTCAAAAATTTACCTATTGGCTCAATGGGTGTCTATTTGGATCAAGGATTGACCATATTAACCAAAGTTAACTTTTTGGTCAGTTATTGACTTATTGGGTCAATAATTGATCATTAATTCAATAATTATTTATTTTGACCAAAATTATCTTTTTAGTTAAAAGTTGACCTATTCGGCCAATCGATTGGTTAATTGGTCAAGGATTGATCATTTTGACCAAAGTAGACTTTTTGATCAAAAGTTCACCTATTTGGTCAGTGGGTTGGTCAATGGGTCAAGGATAGACCATTTTGACCAAAGTTGACTTTTTGGTCAGAGATTGGCTTACTGGGTTAATAATTGGTCATCGAATTCGAAATTTGATATTTTACCGAAATTGATTTTTTGGTCAAACCTTGACCTATTGGGTCAATGGGTTAGTTATTGGGTCAAGGATTACCCATTTTGATCAATGTTGACTTTTTGAACAAAGTTGACCTATTGGGTAAATGGGTTGGTCTTTGGGTCAAGGATTAACAATTTGGTCAATGAGTTAGTCATTGGGTAAAAAATTGACCATTTTGACCAAAGTTGACTTTTTGGTCAAAAGTTGACATATTGTGTCAATGGGTGCTCATGAGGTTAAAAATTGACTATTTTAACCAAAATTGTCTTTTTGGTCAAAAGTTGACCTATTGGGGTCATTAGGTCAAAAATTGACAATTTTGAGCAAAGTTGACTTTTTGGTCAAAAGTTGACTTAATGGGTCAATGAGTGTTCATTAGATCAATAATTGACTATTTTGACCAAAGTTATCTTTTTGTTCAAAAGTTGATCTATTCGGTCAATGGGTTTGTCATTGGGTCAAGGATTGACCTTTTTTACCAAAGATGACTTTTTGGTCAGAGATTGACTTATTGGGTCAATAATTGGTCATGAGGTCATAAATTGACTATTTTAACCAAAATTGAATTTTTGGTCAAAAGTTAACCAATTTGGTCGACGGGGTGGTCATTGGGCAGAAATTGACCATTTTGACCAAAGTTGACTTTTTGGTCAGAAGTTGACATATTTGGTCAATGAGTTGGTAATTGGGTAAAAAATTGACCATTTTGACCAAAGACGGCTTTTTAAAGAAAATTTGGCCTATTGGGTAAAAAATTGACCATTTTGACCAAAGTTGACTTTTTAGTAAAAAGTTGACCTCTTGTGTCAGTGGGTGGTCATTAGGTCAAAAATTGACTTTTTTGAACAAAATTGACTTTTTGGTAAAAAAGTTGACCTATTAGGTCAATGGGTTGGTCATTTGGTCAAGGATTGACCATTTTGACCAAAGTTGACTTTTTGGTGAGAGATTGACTTATTAGGTCAATATGTAGTCATTAATTCAAAAATTGATTATTTTGACCAAAATTAAATTTTTGGTGAAAATTTGACTTTATTGGGTCGACGGGGTGATCATTAGGTCGAAGTTAACCATTCTGAGCAAAGTTGACTTTTTGGTTAAAAGTTGACATATGTGGTCAATGAGTTGGTAGTTGTGTCAAGAATTGACCATTTTGACCGAAGATGACTTTTTGGTCAAAAGTTGATCTATTAGGTCTATGGGTTAGTCATTGGGTTATAAATTGACCATTTTGACCAAAGTTGACATTTTGGTCAAAAGTTGACCTATTGGGTTAATGGGTGGTCATTAAGTTAAAAATTAACAATTTTGACCAAAAATAAGTTATTGGTCAAATGTTGACCTATTGGTTCAATGAGTTTGCCATTGGGTTAAGGAATGACCATTTTAACCAAAGTTGACTTTTTGGTTAAAAGTAGACCTATTAGGTCAATCGGTTGGTCGTTGGGTCAAGGATTGACCATTTTAACCAAAGTTGACTTTTTGCTCAGAGATTATCTCAGTGGGTTAATAATTGGTCATTAGGTTAAAATTTACTATTTTGACCAAAATTGATCTATTCGGTCAATGGGTTTGTCATTGGGTCAAGGATTGACCTTTTTTACCAAAGTTGACTTTTTGGTCAGAGATTGACTTATTGGGTCAATACTTTGTCATTAGGTCAAAATTGACAATTTTAACCAAAATTGAATTTTTGGTCAATAGTTAGCCCATTGGGTCAACGGGATGGTCATTGAGTCAGAAATTAACTATTGACCTATTGGGTCAATGGGTTTGTCATTGGGTCAAGATTGACCTTTTTGACCAAAGTTGACATTTTGGTCAAAAGTTGACCTATTGGGTCAATGTGTTGGTCATTGGGTCAAGGATTGACCATTTTGACCAAAGTTGACTTTCTAGTCAGAGATTGACTTATTGGGTCAATAATTGCTCATTCAGTTAAAAATTGATTTTTTTAACCAAAATTAAAATTTTTATCAAAAGTTGACCCATTGAGTCAACGGGGTGGTCCTTAGGTCAGAAATTGACCATTTTGATCAAAGTTTACTTTTTGGTCAAAAGTTGACATATTTGGTCAATGAGTTGGTAATTGGGTTAAGAATTGACCAATTTGACCGTAGATGACTTTTTGGTCAAAAGTTGATCTATTCAATCATGAGTTGGTCATTGGGTAAGAAATGGACCGTTTTGACCAAAGTTGACTTTTTGGTCATAAGTTGACATATTAGGTAATGGGTGGTCATTAGGTCAATAATTGACAATTTTGACAAAAATTCACTTTTTATTCAAAAGTTTACCTATTGGGACAATAAGTTCATCATTGGGTCAAGGATTGATCATTTTTACGAAAGTTGACTTTTTGGTCAAAGATTGACTTATTGGGTCAATAATTGGTGATTAATTCAAAAATTGACTATTTTGACCAAAATTGAATTTTTGGTCAAAAGTTAATGTGGTGTTCATTAGGTCAGAAATTGACCACTTTGACCAAAGTTGACTGTTTGGTCAAAATTTGACATATTTGGTCAATGAGTGGTAATTTGGTCAAGAATTGATTATTTTGACCAAAGATGACTTTTTGGTCAAAAGTTGACCTAATGGGTCAATAGTTGGTCATTGGGTCAAAACTTGACCATTTTGACCAAAGTTGACTTTTTGGTCAAAAGGTGACTTATTGGGTTAATGAGTGGTCATTAAGTCAAAAATTGACTATTTTGACCAAAATTGACTATTTGGTCAAATGTTGACCTATTGGGTCAATGGGTTTGTCATTGGGTCTAGGATTGATCATTTTGACCAAAGTTGAATTTGTGGTAAGAGATTGACTTATTCGGTCATTAATTGGTCATTAATTAAAAAATAGACTATTTTTACAAAATATGACTTTTTGGTCAAAAGTTGACCTATTATTCCAATTGGTTAGAAATTGGGTCTATGATTGATCATTTTGACAAAAGTTGACATTTTGGTCAAAAGTTGACCTATTGGGTCAATGGGTTGGTCATTGGGTCAAGGATAGACCATTTTGACCAAAGTTGACTTTTAGGTCAAAGAATGACTAATTGGGTCAATAATTGGTCATTAATTCAAAAATTGACTATTTTGACGAAAATTGAGTTTTTGGTCAAAAGTTGACCTATTAGGCCAATGAGTTGTTCATTGGGTCAAGGATTGATCATTTTGACTAAAGTTAACTTTTTGGACAAAAGTTGACATCTTTGGTCAATGAGTTGGTAATTGCATCAAGTATTGACCATTTTGATCCAAGATGACTTTTTAGTCAAAATTTGAACTATTGGGTCAATGGGTTGTTCATTGGATTAAAAATTAACCATTTTGACCAAATTTGACTTTTTGGTAAAAGTTAACTTGTTGGGTCATGTGTGGCCATTATGTCAAAAATTACTATTTTGACCAAAATTGACTTTTTGGTCAAAAGTTGACCTATTGGGTCAACGAGTTTGCCAATGAGTCAAGGATTGACTATTTTGACCAAAGTTGACGTTTTGGTCAGAGATTGACTTATTGCGTCAATAATTGGTCATTTATTAAAAAATTGACTATCTTGACCAAAATTGACTTTTTAGTCAAAAGTTGACCTATTAGGCCAATGGGATGGTCATTTGGTCAAGGATTCATCATTTTGACCAAAGTTGACTTTTTAGTCAAAAGTTGACATATTAGGTCAATGGGTTGGTCATTGGGTCAAGGATTGACCAATTTGACCAAAGTTGACTTTTTGGTCAGAGATTGACTTATTGGTTCAATAATTGGTCATTAGGTTAAAATTTGACTATTTTGACCAAAATTTAATTTTTGTCAAAAGTTGTCCCTTTGGGTCAACGGGGTGGTCATGCTGTCAGAAATTGATCATTTTGACTAAAGTTGACTTTTTTATCAAAAGTTGACATATTTGGTCAATGAGTGGTAATTGGGTTAAGAATTGACCAATTTGACCCAAGATGACTTTTTAGTAAAAAATTGACCTATTTGGTCAATAGATTGGACATTGAGTCAAAAATTGACTATTTTGACCAAATTTGAGTTTTTGGTCAAAAGTTGACCTGTTGTGTCAATGTGTGGCCATTAGGTAAAAAATTGACTATTTTAATCAAAATTGACTTTTTGGTCAAAAGTTGACTTATTGCGTCAATGGGTTTGCCATTGGGTCAAGGATTGACCATTTTGACCAAAGTTAACTTTTTGGTCAGAGATTGACTTATTGGGTCAATAATTGCTCATTAATTGAAAAATTGGCTATTTTGACCAAAATTGACTTTTTGGTCAAAAGTTAACCTATTAGGCCAATGGGTTAATCATTGGGTCAAGGATTCATCATTTTGACCAAAGTTGACTTTTTGGTCAAAAGTTAACCTATTGGGTCAAAGGGTTGGTCATTAGGTTAAGGATTGACCATTTTGACCAAAGTTGACTTTTTGGTCAGAGTTAGGCTTACTTACTGGGTCAATAATTGGTCATTGGTTCAAAAATTGACTATTTTGACCAAATTTGACATTTTTATCAAAAGATGACCTATTAGATCATTGGGTTGGTCATTGAGTCAAGGATTGACCATTTTGACCAAAGTTGACTTTTTAGTCAACAATTAATCTATTGGGTCAATGGGTTTGTCATTGGGTCAAGGATTGACCAATTTGACCAAAGTTGACTTTTTGGTCACTGATTGACTTATCAGGTCAATAATTGGTCATTCAGTCAAAAATTGATTATTTTGACCAAAATTAAATTTTTTGTCAAAAGTTGACCCATTAGGTCAGCGGGGTGGTCATTGGGTCAGAGATTGACCATTTTGACTAAAGTTGACTTTTTGTTCAAAAGTTTGATTTATTTGGTCAATGTGTTGGTAATTGGGTCAAGAATTGACCATTCTGACCGAAGATCACTTTTTGGTCAAAAGTTGATCTATTGGGTCAATGAGTTGATCATTGGGTAAAAAATTAACCATTTTGACCAAAGTTGACTTTTGGTCAAAAGTTGACCTATTGTGTAATGCATGCTCATTAGGTAAAAAATTGACTATTTTGACCAATATTATTTTTTTGGTTAAAAGTTGACCAATTGGGCAATGGGTTTATCATTGTGTCAAGGATTGACCTTTTTTACCAAAGTTGACTTTTGGGTCAAAGATTCACTTATTGGGTCAATAATTGGTCATTAATTCAAAAAGTTGACAATTTTTGTCATTAGGTCAAAAATTAATTATTTTAACAAAAACTAAATTTTTTGTCAAAAGTTGACCCATTGGATCAACGTGGTGGTCATTGGGTCAGAAATTGAGCATTTTGACAAATTTGACTTTTTGATCAAAAGTTGTCTGATTTGGTTAATGAGTTGGTACTTGGGTCAAGAATTAACCATTTCGACCAAAGTTGACTTTTCGGTCAAAAGTTAATCTTTTGGGTCAATAGGTCAAAAATTGACCATTTTGACCAAAGTTGACTTTTTGGACAAAAGTTGACCTATTGGGTCAATGGGTGGTCGTTCAGTCAAAAATTGACTATTTTGACTAAAATTGACTATTTGGTCGAAGTTGATCTCTTGGGTCGATGGGTTTGTCATTGGGTCAAGGATTGACCATTTTGACCAAAGTTGACTTTTTGGTCAAAGATTAACATATTGGGTCAATAATTGGTCATTAGGTCAAAAATTGGCTATTTTGACCAAAATTGAATTTTTTTGTCAAAACTTAACCCATTGGTTCAATGAGTTGGTCATTAGGTCAGAAATTAACCATTTTGACCAAAGTTGACTTTTTTGTCAAAAGTTGACAAATTTGGTTAAGGGTGGTCATTAAGTCAAAAATTGACTATTTTGACAAAAGTTAACTTTATGGAAAGTTGACCTTTTAGGTCAATGGGTTTGTCATTGGGTCAAGGATTGACCATTTTGACCAAAATTGGCTTTTTAGTCTGGGATTGACTTATTGGGTCGATATTTCGTCATTATTTCAAAAATTCACTATTTCGACCAAAATTGACTTTTAATCAAAATTTAACCTGTTAAGCCAATGGGTTGGTCGTTGGGTCAAGGTTGATCATTTTGATCAATTTGGTCAAAATTTTATCTATTGGGTCAATAGGTTAGTCATTGGGTAAAGGATTCACCATTTTGATCAAAGTTGACTTTTTGGTCAGAGATTGGCTAACAGGGTAAATAATTGGTCATTATGTCAAAAATTCACTATTTTGACCAAAATTGACTTTTCGGTCAAAAGTTGACCTATTGGGTCAATAATTGGTCATTAAGTCAAAAATTGACTATTTGACCAAAATTGACTTTTTGGTCAAAAGTTGACCAATTTGGTTAATGGGTTTGTCGTGGGCTCAAGAATTGACCATTTTGACAAAAGTTGACTTTTTGGTCAGAGATTGACATATTAGGTCAATAATTGGTCATTAAGTTAAAAATTGATTATTTTGACCAAAATTTAATTTTTGGTCAAAAGTCGACCCATTGTGTCAACTCCGTGGTCATTGGGTCAGAAATTGACCATTTTGACTAAAGTTAACTTTTTGGTCAAAAGTTGACATCTTTTGTCAATGTGTTGGTAATTAGGTCAAGAATTGACCATTTTGACCCAAGATAACTTTTTAGTCAAAAGTTGAACTATTGGGTCAATAGGTTGGTCATTGGGTAAAAAATTGACCATTTTGACCAAATTTGACTATTTGGTGGAAGGTTGTCTGGTATGGTCATTGTGTGGCCATTATGTCAAAAAATAACTATTTTGACCAAAATTGACTTTTTGGTCAAAAGTTGACTTGTTGGGTCAATGTGTTTGTCATTGGGTGAAGGATTGACCATTTTGACCTAAGTTGTCATTTTGTTCAGAGATTGACTTATTAGATCAATAATTAGTCATTAATTAAAAAATTGACTATTTTGACCAAAATTAACTTTTTGGTCAAAAGTTGACGTATTATGCCAATGGGATGGTCATTGGGTCAAGGATTCATCATTTTGACCAAAGTTGACTTTTTAATCAAAAGTTGATCTATTGGGTTAATGGGTTGGTCAATGGATCAAGGATTGACCATTTTAACCAAAGTTAGCTTTTTGGTCAGAGATTGACTTATTGGGTCAATAATTGGTCACTAGGTTAAAAAATGAGTATTTTGACCAAAATTTAATTTTGGTCGAAAAGATGACCACTGGATCGAACGGGGTGGCATGGGGTCAAAATTGACTATTTTGACTAAAGTTGACTTATTGGTCGAGAGATTGGTGTATTAGGTTGATAATTGGTCAATAGGTCAAAAATTGACCATTTTGACTAAAGTTGACTTTTTGGTCAAAAGTTAACCTATTGGGTCAATGGGTGGTCATCAGCTCAAAAATTAACTATTTTAACCAAAATTGACTTTTTAGTCCAAAGTTGACATATTAGGTGAATGAGTTGGTCATTGGGTCAAGAATAGACCATTCTGACCAAAGTTGACTTTTTGGTCAAAGGTTGGCTTATTGGGTCAATAATTGGTCATTCGGTCAAAAATTGACTATTTTGACCAAAATTAATTTTGTGGTCAAAAGTTGATCTATTGGGTCAATGGGTTGGTCATTGGGTTAAGGATTGACCATTTTGACCAAAGTTGACTTTTTTGTCGAAAGTTGATCAATTGGTTTAATATTTTGGATGTTGGGCCAAGGAATGACCATTTTGACCAAGCTTGACTTTCTAGTCAGAGAATGACTTTTTGGGTCAATTATTGGTCATTACGTCAAAAATTGAATATTTTAACTAAGATTAAAATTTTTGTCAAAAGTTGACTCATTGGGTCAACGGGGTAGTCATTGGGTCAAATATTGACCATTTTGACTGAAGTTGACTTTTCGGTCAAAAGTCGACCTATTAGGTGAATGAGTTGGTCATTGGGTCAAGGATAGACCATTCTGACCAAAGTTGACTTTTTGGTCAAAGGTTGGCCTACTAGGTCAATAATTGGTCATTCGGTCAAAAATTGACTATTTTGACCAAAATTAATTTTGTGGTCAAAAGTTGACCTATTGGGTCAATGGGTTGTCATTGGGTTAAGGATTGACCATTTTGACCAAAGTTGACTTTTTGTCAAAAGTTGATCAATTGGTTTAATATTTTGGATGTTGGGCCAAGGAATGACCATTTTGACGAAGCTTGACTTTCTAGTCAGAGAATGACTTTTTGGGTCAATTATTGGTCATTACGTTAAAAATTGAATATTTTAACTAAAATTAAAATTTTTGTCAAAAGTTGACCCATTGGGTCAACGGGGTGGTCATTGGGTCAAATATTGACCATTTTGACTGAAGTTGACTTTTTGGTCAAAAGTTGACCTATTTGGTCAATGAGTTGGTAATTAGGTCAAGAATTCACCAATTTGACCGTAGGTGACTTTTTGGTAAAAAGTTGATCTATTGGGTCAGTGGGTTGGTCATTGGGTCAAAAATTAACCATTTTGGCAAAAGTTGACTTTTTGGTCAAAAGTTGACCTTTTTGGTTAATGGGTAGTCATTAGGTCAAAAATTGACTATTTTGACCAAAATTGACTTTTTGATCAAAAGTTGTCCTATAGGGTCAATGGGATTGTCATTGGGTCAAGGATTAACCATTCTGACCAAAGTTGACTTTCTGGCCAGAGATTGATTTATCGGGTCGATACTTAGTCATTAATTCAAAAATTGACTATTTTGACCAAAATTGAATTTTTCGTCAAAAGTTAACCCATTGGGTCAATGGGGTGGACATTAGGTCAGGAATTGACCGTTTTGACCAAAGTTGACTATTTGGTTAAAATTGATCTATTTGGTCAATGAGTTGGTAATTTGGTTAAGAATTTATTATTTTGAACAAAGATAACTTTTTGGCCAAAAGTTAACCTATTAGATTGGTCATTGGGTCAAAAATTGACAATTTTGACCAAAATTAATTTTTGGTCAAAGGTTGACCTATTGGATCAATGGGCTGGTCATTGGGTCAAGGATTGACCATTTTGACCAAACTTGACTTTTAGGTCAAATGTTGATCTATGGGATCCATGTGTTGGTCATTGGGTCAAGGATTAATCATTTTAACCAAAGTTGACTTTATGGTCAGAGAGTGAATTATTAGGACAATAATTGGTCATTAGGTCAAAAATTAATTATTTTAACCCAAATTAAATTTTTTGTTAAAAGTTGACCCATTTGGTCAACGGGGTGGTCATTGGGTCAGAAATTGACCATTTTGACCAAAGTTGACTTTATGGTCAAAAGTTAACTTATTTGGTCAATGAGTTGGTAATTGGGTTAAGAATTGACCAATTTGACCGTAGATGACTTTTTAGTCAAAAATTGATCTATTGGGTCAATGGGTTGGTCATTGGGTCAAAAATTGACCATTTTGACCAAAGTTGACTTTTTGGACAAAAGATGACCTTTTGAGTTAATGGGTGGTCTTTAGGTAAAAAATTAACTATTTTGACCAAAATTGACTTTTTTATCAAAAGTTGACCAATTGTGTCAATGAGTTTGTCATTGGGTCAAGGATTGATCATTTTTACAGAAGTTGACTTTTTGGTTAAAGATTGACTTATTGGGTCAATAATTGGTCATTAATTCAAAAATTATCTATTTTGACCAAAATTGAATTTTTAGTCAAAAGTTAACCCAACGGGTCAAGGGGTTGGTCATTGGGTCAGGAATTGACCATTTTTATCAAACTTGACTATTTGGTCAAAATTAACCTATTTGGTCAATGAATTGGTAATTTGGTTAATAATTGATTATTTTGGCCAAAGCTGACTTTTTGATCAAAAGTTGACCTACTGGATCAATGGGTTGGTCATTGGGTCAAGGATTGAACATTTTGACCAAAGTTGACATTCAGGTCGAAAGTTGTCTTATTGGATCAATGTGTTGGTCATTGGGTCAAGGATTGACCATTTTGACCAAAGTTGACTCTCTGGTCAGAGAATGATTTATTGGTTTAATAATTAGTCATTAGGTCAAAAATTGATTAGTTTAACCAAAATTAAAATTTTTATCAAAAGTTGACTCATTGGATCAACGGGGTGGTCATTGGGTCAAGAATTGACCATTTTGACCAAAGTTGACTTTTTGGTCAAAAGTTAACCTATTTGGTCAATGAGTTGGTCATTGGGTTAAGAATTGACCAATTTGACCGTAGATGACTTTTTGGTCAAAAGTTGATCTATTGGTTCAATGGGTTGGTCATTGGGTCAAAAATTGCTCATTTTGACCAAAGTTGACTTTTTGGTTAAAAGTTTACCTACTGGTTAATGAGTGGTCTTCAGGTCAAAAATTGATTATTTTGACCAAAATTGACTTTTTGTCAAAAGTTGACCTATTGGGTCAATGGGTTTGTCATTGGGTCAAGGATTGACCATTTTGACGAAAGTTGACTTTTTGGTCAAAGATTGACTTATTGGGTCAATAATTGGTCATTAATTCAAAAATTGACTATTTTGACGAAAATTGAATTTTTGGTCAAAAATTAACCCATTGGGTCAATGGTGTGGTCGTTGCGTCAGAAATTGACCATTTTGACCAAAGTTGACTATTTGGTCAAAAATGACTTTGGTCAATGAGTTGGTAATTTGGTCAACAATTGATTATTTTGACCAAAGATGACTTTTTAGTCAAAATTTGACCTATTGGGTCAATGGGTTAGTCATTGGGTCAAAAATTGACCATTTTGACCAAAGTTGACTTTTTTTTAAAATTGACCAATTTGGTGAATGAGTTGGTAATTGGGTCAAGAATTGACAATTTTGACCAAAGATGAAATTTTGGTCAAAAGTTAACCTATTGCGTCAATGAGTTGGTCATTGGGTTGACATTTTGGTCTGTGATTGAGTTATAAGGTCAATAATTAGTCATTAGGTAAAAAATTGATTATTTTGACAAAAATTGACTTTTTGTTCAAAAGATGACTTACTGGGTCAATGCGTTAGTCATTAGGTTAAGATTTGATCATTTAAACCAAAGTTGGCTTTTTGGTCAAAAGTTGACCTATTGGGTCAATGGGTTGGTCATTGGATCAAAAGTTGACCATTTTGTCCAAAGTTGACTTTTTTGTCAATAGTTGACCTATTTGGTCAATGGGTGCTCTAGGTCAAAATTTGAATATTTTAACCAAAATTGACACTTTGGTTAAAATTTGACCTATTGGGTGGTTGGGTTGGTCATTGGGTCAAGGTTTAACCATTTTGACCAATGTTGACTTTTTGGTCAAAAGTTCACATATTCGGTCAATGGGTTGGGCATTGGGTCAGAAATTGACCATTTTGACCAAAGTTGACTTTTTGGTCAAATGTTGACCTATTGGGTCAATGGGTTTTTCATTGGGTCAAAGATTAACCATTTTAACCAAAGTTGACTTTTGGTCAGAGATTGGCTTAATGGTAAATAATTGGTCATTACTTTAAAAATTGACTATTTTGATTAGATTTGACTTTTTGGTCAAAAGATGACCTATTGGGTTACTGGGTTGGTCATTGGGTCAGGGATAGACCATTTTGACCAAAGTTGACTTTTTAATCAAAGTTGACTGTTATTGGGTCGATGGATGCAGTCATTAGATCGAGATTGACCATTTTGACCAAAGTTGACTTTTTGGTCGAGTGATTGACTTATTAGATTGATAAATGGTCATTCGATCGATAATTTATTATTTTGACCAAAATTAAATTTTTAGTCGAAAGTTGACTGATTAGATCAACGAGGGTGATCATTAGATGCAGAAATTGACCATTTTGACTAAAGTTGACTTATTGGTCAGAAGTTTGATCTATTTGGTCACTGAGTTGGTAATTAGGTCAAGAATTGACTATTTTGACCGAAGATGACTTTTTGGTCAAAAGTTGGTATATTGGGTCAATGAGTTAGTCAATGGGTAAAAAATTATCCATTTTGACCAAAGTTGAATTTTTTGTCAAAACTTGACCTTTTGAGTCAATGGGTGGTCATTAGATTAAAAATTGACTATTTTGACCAAAATTGTCTTTTTGGTCAAAAATTGACCTATTGGGCAATGGGTTTTTCATTGGGTCAATGATTAACCATTTTGACCAAAGTTGACTTTTTGATCAGAGATTGACTTATTGGGTCAATAATTTGCCATTAATTTAAAAAGTTAACTATTTTGGTCATTAGGTCAAAAATTAATTATTTTGACCAAAATTAAATTTTTAGTCAAAAGTTGAACCATTGGGTCAACGGGATGGTCATTGGGTCAGAAATTGACCATTTTTACCAAAGTTAACTTTTTGGTCAAAAGTTGACCTATTTGGTCATTGAGTTGGTACTTAAGTCATGAATTAAACATTTTGACCAAAGATAACTTTTGGTCAAAAATTGATCTATTGGGTCAATGGGTTGGTCATTGGGTCAAAAACTGACCATTTTCACCAAAGTTGACTTTTTGGTTAAAAATTGACATATTGGGTCAATGGGTGGTCATTCAGTCAAAAATTCACTATTTTGACCAAAATTGACTATTTAGTCAAAAGTTGACCTCTTGGGTCAGTTGGTTTGTCAATCTGTCAAGGATTGACCATTTTGACAAAAGTTGATTTTTTGGTCAGAGATTGACTTATTGGGTCAATAATTGGTAATTAGGTCAAAAATTGACAATTTTGGCCAAAATTGAATTTTTGGTCACAAGTTAACCCATTTGGTTAACGAGGTGGTCATGGGTCAGAAATTGACTATTTTGACCAAACATGACTTTTTGGTCAAAAGTTGACTGATTAGGTCAAGGGTGGTCATTAAGTCAAAAATTGACTATTTGGTCAAAAGTTCACCTATTGGGTTAATGGGTTTGTCATTGGGTCAAGGATTGACCATATTGACCAAAGTTAACTTTTTGGTCAGAGATTGACTTATTGGGTCTATAATTGCTCATTAATTCAAAAATTAACTATTTTGATAAAAATTAACTTTTTGGTCAAAAGTTGACCTATTAGGCCAATGGGTTGGTCATAGGGTCAAGGATTGATCATTTTGACCAAAGTTGACTTTTTTTTCAAAAGTAAACCAATTGGGTTAATAGGTTGGTCATTGGGTCAATGATTGACCATTTTGACCAAAGTTGACTTTTATATGAGAGATTGACTTATTGGGTCAATTATTGATTATGTTAAAAATTGACTATTTTGACCAAAATTTAATTTTTGGCCAAAAGTTGACCCATTAGGTCAACGGAGTGGTCATTAGGTCAGAAATTGACCATTTTGACCAAAGTTGATTTTTTTGTCAAAAGTTGACATATTTGGTCAATCAGTTTGCAATTAGGTCGAGAATTGACCATTTTAACAAATTTAACTTTTTGGTCGAAAGTTGACTTGTTAGGTCGATATGTGTCCATTAGGTCAAAATTGATTTATTTTGACCAAAATTGACTTTTTAGTGACAGATTGACCTATTTGGTCAATGAGTTTGTCATTGGGCCAATGATTGACCATTTTGACCAAAGTTGACTTTTTGGTCAAAAGTTGACCTACTAGGTCAATAGGTTTGTCATTGGGTCAATGATTGACCATTTTGACCAAAGTTAACTTTTTTTGTCAGAGATTGGCTTACTTGATCTAATGACTAAGTTGACTTTTTGGTCAAAAGTTGACCTATTGGGTGAATGGGTTGGTCTGGATTGCCCATTTTGACCAAAGTTTACTTTTTGGTCAAAAGTTGATCTATTGGGTCAATGAGTTGGTCATTGGGTCAAGAATTGACCATTTTGACCAATGTTGACTTTTTGGTCAGAGATTGACTTATCGGGTCAATAATTGGTCATATATCAAAAATTAACTGTTTTGACCTAAATTGACTTTTTGGTCAAAAGTTGACATATTGGGTCAATAGGTTGTTCATTAGGTCAAGGATTGTTCATTTTGACCAAAGTTGTCTTTTTGGTAAAAGTTGACCGATTTAGGCCAATGAGGCGATCATTATGTCAAAAATTGACAATTTTAAGTAAAATTGACTTTTTGGTCAATGGGTTGGTCATTGCGTCAAGGATTAACCATTTTGGCCAAAGATAACCTTTTAGTCAAAATTGACCAATTGGGTGAATGAGTTGATCATTAGATCAAGGATTGACCTTTTTCACCAAAGTTGACATTTAGGTTATTGTGTAAGAAATTGACCATTTCTACCAAATTTGTCTTTTTGGTCAAAAGTTGACCTTTTGGGTCAATGAGGTGGTCATTAGGTAAATTAATGACAATTTTTACCATAATTGACTTTTTGGTCAAAAGTTGTCCTTTTGGGTCAATGAGTTGGTCATTGGGTCAAGGATTGACCATTTTGACGAAAGTGGACTTTTGGTCAAAAGTTAACCTATTTGGGTCATTGGGTTCGTCCTTGGGTACAGGATTGACCATTTTGACCAAAGTTGATGTTTTGGTCAGAGATTGGCTTATTGGGTCAATATTTCGTCATTAGGTCAAAAATTGACTATTTTGACCAAAATTAACTTTTTGGTCAAAAGTTGACCTATTGGGTCAATAGGTTGGTCATTGGGTCAAGGATTCACCATTTTGACCAAAGTTATCTTTTTGGTCAAAAGTTGACCTATTTAGGTCACTGAGGCAGTCATTAGGTTAAAAATTGACAATTTTAAGCAAAATTGAGTTTTTTATCAAAAGTTGTCCTATTTGGTCACTGGGTTGGTCATTAGTTCTAGGATTAACCATTTTGGCAAAGTTTACTTTTTAGTTAAATGTTGACAAATTGGGTAAATGGGTTGCTCATTAGATCAAGGATTGACCTTTTTCACCAAAGTTGACATTTAGGTTATTGTGTCAGAAATTGACCATTTTGACCATATTTGACATTTTGGTTAAAAGTTGATCTTTTGGGTCAATGAGATGGTCATTAGGTAAAAAATTGACAATTTTGACCAAAATTAACATTTTAGCCAAAAGTTGTCCTTTTGGGTCAATGAGTTGGTCATTCGGTCAAGGATTGACCATTTTGACCAAAGTTGACTTTTTGGTCAAATGTTGACCCATTTGGTCGATGGGTTGGTCAATGGGCTAAGGATTGACCATTTTGACCAAAGTTGACTTTTTGGTCAAAGGTTGACCTATTGGGTAAAAAATTGGTAATTAAGTTAAAAACTTACTATTTTGACCAAAATTGACTTTTTGGTCTAAAGTCGATCTATTAGGTCAATGTGTTGGTCATTGGGTCAAGGTTTTAGCATTTTGACTAAAGCTGACTTATTGGTCAAAAGTTGACCTATTGGGTCAATGAGTTTGTCATTGGGTTAAGGATGACCATTATGACCAAAGTTGACATTTTGGTCAGAGATTGACTTATTGGGTCAATAATTGATCATTAGGTCAAAATTCTTATTTTGACCAAAATTGATATTTAGTTCAAAAGATGACTTACTTAGTCAATGCATTGGTCTTTGGGTCAAGAATTGTCTATTTTCAACAAAGTTGACTCTTTGATCAAAAGTTGACCTATTGGGTCAATGGGTTAGTCATTGGGTAAAAAATTAACCTTTTTGACCAAAGTTGACTTTTGGTCAAAAGTTGATATATTTGGTCAATCGATGATCATTGGGTAAAAAATTGACTATTTTGACCAAAATTAACTTTTGTCAAAAGTTGACCTATTGGGTTAACCTATTTTGTCATTGGGTTAAGGTTTGACCATTTTGACCAAAGTTGAGTTCTTAGTTAAAAGTTCATCTTCTGAGTCATTGGCATGGTCAGTGGGTGAGAAATTGACCATTTTCACAAAAGTTTACTTTTTGGTCAAAAGTTGTCCTTTTGGGTCAATGGGTTTGTCTTTGGGTCGACGATTAATCATTTTGACCATAGTTAACTTTTTGGTCTGAGATTGGCTTACTAGGTCAATAAATGGTCATTAGGTCAAAAATTGACTATTTTGACAAAAATTAACTTTTTACTTAAAAGATGACTTATTGGGTCAAGGATTGACCATTTTGACCAAAGTTAACTTTTTGGTCAAAAATTGACCTATTGGGCCAATGGGTTGGTCATTGGGTAAGGGATTGACCATTTTGACTAAAGTTGACTTTTTGGATAGTGATTGACTTATCGGGTTAATAATTGGTAATCCCGTCAAAATTTGATTTTTTTGACCAAAATTTAATTTTTGGTCAATAGTTGAACCATTTGGTCAACAGAGTGGTCATTGGGTTAGAAATTGATCATTTTGACCAAAGTTGACTTTTTAGTCAAAAGTTGACCTATTTGGTCAATGAGTTGGTAATTTGGTCAAGAATTGACCATTTTGACCGAAGATGTCTTTTTGGTGAAGAGTTGATCTATTGGGTCAATGAGTTGGTTATTGGGCAAAAAATGACAATTGTGTCAATGGGTGGTCATTAGGTCAAAAATTGACTATTTTGACTAAAATTGTCTTTTTAGTCAAAAGTTGACCTATTAGGCAATGTGTCTGTCATTGGGTCAATGATTAACCATTTTGACCAAAGTTGACGTTTTTGTCAAAGATTGACTTATTCTGTCAATAAATGGTCATTAATTCCAAAGTTGACTATTTTGTGTCAATGGGGTGGCCATTGGATCAGAAATTGACCATTTTGACTACAGCTAACTTTTTGGTCAAAAGTTGACTATTTGGTCAATGAGTTTGGAATTGGGTCAAGAATTGACCATTTTGATCAAAGATGACTTTTTGGTCCAAAGTTGATCGATTGGGTCAATGGGTTAGTCATTGGGTTAAAAATTGACCATTTTGAACAAAGTTAACTTTTTGGTTAAAAGTTGACCTATTGGGTCATTGGGTTTGTCATTGGATCAAGGATTGACGATTTTGACCAAAGTTGACTTTTTGGTGGGAGATTGACTTATTGGGTCAATAATTGGTTATTAATTCAAAAATTGACTATTTTGACCAAAATTGACTTTTGGGTCAAAAGTTGACATATTAAGCCAATAGGTTGGCATTGATCTTTTTGACAAAAGTTGACTATTTGATCTGAGATTGGCTTACTGGGTCAATAATTGGTCATTAGGTCAAAAATTGACTATTTTGACTAAAATTATTTTTTTTTGAAAAGTTGACATCTTGGGTCAATGAGTTAGTCATTGGGTCAAGAATTGCCCATTTTGACCAAAGTTGATGTTTTGGTCAAAAGTTGACCTATTGGGTCAATGTGTTGGTTATTGGGTCAAGGATTGACCATTTTGACCAATGTTGACTTTTTGGTCAGAGATTAACTTATTGGGTCAATAATTGGTCATTAGGTCAAAAATTAATTATTTTGACCAAAATTAAATTTTTGGTCAAAAGTTCACCCATTGGGTCAATGAGGTGGTCATTGTGTCAGAAATTGACCATTTGACTAAAGTTGACTTTTTGGTGAAAAGTTGACCCATTTGGTCAATGAGTTGGTAATTGGATCAAGAATTGACCATTTATAACGAAGATAACTTTTTGGTCAAATTTTGATGGATTTGGTCAATGGGTTGGTCAATGGGTCAAAAATGACCATTTTGACCAAAGTTGACTTTTTGGTTAAAAGTCGACCTATTGGATTAATGGGTGGTCGTTAGGTCAAAAATTGACTATTTTGACCAAAATTGACTTTTTGGTCGAAAGTTGACATATTGGGTCAATGGGTTTGTCATTGGGTCAAGGTTTAACCATTTTGACCAAAGTTGACATTTTGGTCAGAGATTGACCTATTAGATTGATAATTGGTCATTAGGTTAAAAATTGATTATTTTGACTAAAATTGAATTTTTTGTCAAAAGTTAACCCATTGGGTCAACGGGGTGGTCATTGGGTCAAAAATTGATCATTTTTTACCAAAGTTGACTTTTTGGTCAAAAGTTGACATATTTGGTCAATGAGTTGGTAATTGGGTCAAGAATTGACCATTTTGAGCCAAGATGACTTTTTAGTCAAAAATTGACTTATTGGGTCAATGGATTGGTCATTGGGTGAAAAATTGACCATTTTGACCAAATTTGACTTTTTGGTCAAAAGTTGACCTGTTGGGTCAATGTGTGGTCATGAGGTAAAAAATTGACTATTTTGACCAAAATTGCTTTTTGGTCGAAAGTTGACCTATTGGGTTAATGGGTTTGCCATTGGGTCAAGGATTGACCATTTTGACTAAAGTTGACTTTTTTGTCAGAGATTTACTTATTGAGTCAATAATTGGTCATTAATTCAAAAATTGGCTATTTTGACCAAAATTGACTTTTTTGTCGAAAGTTAACTATTAGGCGATGGGTTGGTCATTGGGTCAAGGATTCATCATTTTGACCAAAGTTGACTTTTTGGTCAAAAGTTAACCTATTGGGTCAAAGGGTTGATCAATGGGTCAAGGATTGACTATTTTGACCAAAGTTGACTTTTTGGTTAGAGATAGACTTACTGGGTCAATAACTGGTCATTAGTTCAAAAATTGACTATTTTAACCAAATTTGACTTTATGTCAAAAGATGACCTATTGGGTCAATGGGTCAAGGATTGACCATTTTGATTAAAGTTGACTTTTTGGTCAAAAGTTGACATATTTGCTTAATGGGAAGGTCTTTGGGTTAAGGATTATCCATCTTGGCCAAAGTTGACTTTATAGTCAAAAGTTAACAAATTGGGTCAATGGGTTGGTCATTAGATCAAGGATTAACCTTTTTCACCAAAGTTGACATTTAGGTCATTGTGTCAGAAATTGACCATTTTGACCAAATTTGACTTTTTTGTCAAAAGTTGACCTTTTGTGTCAATGAGGTGGTCATTAGGTAAAAAATTGACAATTTTAACCAAAATTGACTTTTTGGTCAAAAGTTGTCCTTTTGGGAAAATGAGTTGGTCTTTGGGTCAAGGATTGACCATTTTGGCCAAAGTTGACTTTTTGGTCAAAATTTGACCTATTAAGGTCAATGGGTTGGTCATTGGGTTAAGGATTGACCATTTTGACCAAAGTTAACTTTTTGGTCAAAAGTTGACTTATTGGGTCAATAAATCGTCTTTAATTCAAAAATTTATTATTTTGACCAAAATTGACTTTTTTTTAAAGTCGATCTATTGGGTTTGTGTGTTGGTCATTGGGTCAAGGATTTACCATTTTGACCAATGTTAACTTTTTGGTCAAACCTATTGGGTCAATGGGTTTGTCTTTGGGTCAAGGATCGACCATTATGACCAAAGTTGACATTTTCGTCAGAGATTGACTTATTGGTTTAGTAATTGGTCATTAGGTCAAAATTTACTATTTTGACCAAAATTGACTTTTGGTTCAAAAGATGATATACTGGGTCATTGCGTTGGTCATTGGGTCAAGAATTGAACATTTTGACTAAAGTTGACTTTTGGTCAAAAGTTGACTGTTAGGTCGATGGGTTAGTCATTAGATTAGCGCCATTTTGACCAAAGTAGACTTTTTTGTCAAAAGATAACCTATTTGGTTAATGGGTGGTCATTAGGTCAAAATTTAAATATTTTGACCAAAATAGACTTTTTGGTCAAAAGTTGACCTATTGGGTCAATGGGTTGGTCATTGGGTCAACGTTTAACCATTTTAACAAAAGTTGACTTTTTGGTTAGAAGTTCACCTGTTGGGTAAATGAGTGGGTCATTAGGTCAGAAATTGACCATTTTGACCAAAGTTGACTTTTTGGTCAAACGTTGACCTATTGGGTCAATGAGTTTGTCATTGGGTCAAATATTAACATTTTGACCAAAGTTAGCTTTTTGGTCAGAGATTGGCTTATTGGGTCAATAATTGGTCATTAGGTCAGAAATTATTATTTTGACCAAAGTTAACTTTTTGGTCAAAAGATGTCCTATTAGGTCAATGGGTTGGTCATTGGGTTATGGATTGATCATTTTGACCAAAGTTGTCTTTATGGTCAAAAGTTGACCTAGAGGGTCAATTAGTTGGTCATTGGGTCAAGGATTGACCATTTTGACCAAAGTTGACTTTTTTTGTCAGTGATTGACTTATTGGGTCAATAATTGGTCATTCGGTCAAAAATTGATTATTTTGACTAAATTTAAATTTTTGGTCAAAAGTTGACCCATTGGGTCAACGGGGTTGTCATTGGGACAAAAATTAACCATTTTGACCAAAGTTGACTTTTTGGTCAAAGGTTTACCTATTTGGTCAATAATGTGGTAATCAGGTCAAGAATTGACCATTTTGACCGATGATGACTTTTTGGTCAAAAGTTGATCCATTGGGTTAATGAGTTTATCATTGGGTCAAGAATTGACCATTTTGACCAAAGTTGACTTTTTGGTCAAAAGTGACCTATTGTGTGAGTGGGTGGTCATTAGGTCAAAAATTGATTATTTTGACCAAAATTGTCTTTTCGGTCTACAGTTGACCTATTGAGCAATGGGAGTGTCATTGGGTCAAGGATCGACCATTTTGACCAAAGTTAACTTTTAGGTCAGAAATTAACTTATTGGGCGAGTAATTGGTCATTTAGTCAAAAATTTACTATTTTAACAAAAATTAACTTTTTCGTCAAAGGTTGACCTATTGGGTCTATGGGTTGGTTATTGGGTCAAGGATTGACCTTTTAATCAAAGTTAACTTTTTGGTCAGAGATTGACTTATTGCGTCAATAATTAGTCATTAATTCTAAAATTGACTATATTGACCAAAATTGTCTTTTGGTGAAAAGTTGACCTATTAGGTCAATCAGTTGGCCATTGGGTCAAGGAATAAACATTTTGACAAAAGTTGACTATTTGGTCAATAGTTGAACTATTGGGTCAATGGGTTGGTCATTGGGTCAAGGATTGACCATTATGACTTAAGTTGACTATTTGGTCAGAGATTGACTTATTGGGTCAATATTTGCTCATTAATTCAAAAATTGACTATTTTGACCAAAATTGACTTTTTGGTCAAAAGTTAGTCTATTAGGTCAATGGGTTAGTCATTGGGTCAAGGATTAACAATTTTAACCAAAGTTGACTTTTTGGTCAAAAGTTGACCTTTTAGGTTAATGGGTTGGTCTGTGGGTCAAGGATTGACCATTTTGTCCAAAGTTGCTTTTTTGGTCAGAGAATGACTTACTGGATCAATATTTGGTCATTAGGTCAAAAATTGACTGTTTTGACCAAAATTGACTTTTCGATCAAAAGTTTGCCAATTGAGTCAATAGGTAGGTCATTGTGTTAAGAATTGACCATTTTGACCAAAGTTGACTCTTTGAGTCAAAAGTTGGACATTGGATCAATGATTGACCATTTTGACCAAGGTTGACTTTTTGGTCATATATTGACTAAACGGGTCAATAATTAATGATTAGGTCAAAAATTGATTATTTTGCCCAAAATTGAATTTTTGATCAAACGTTGACCCATAGGGTCAACGAGGTGGTTATTGTGTCTGAAATTGACAATTTTAGGAAAGTTGACTTTTTGGTCAAAGGTTGACCTTTTTGGTCAATGAGTTCGTAATTGGGTCAAAAATTGACAATTTTAACAAAGGATGATTTTTTGGTCAAAAGATGATCTATCGGGTTAATAGATTGACCATTGGGTCAAAAGTTGACCTATTGGGTCACTGGGTGGTCTTTCAGTCAAAACTTGACTATTTGGTCAAAAGTTGACCTATTGGGTAATTAGGTTTGTCATTGGGTCAAGGATTGACCATTTTGACGAAAGTTGAATTTTTGGTCAGATATTGACTTATTGGGTCAATAATTGGTCAGTAATTCAAAAACAGACTATTTTGACAAAAATTGACTTTTTGGTCAAAAGTTGACCTATTATGCCAATGGGTTGGTCATTGGGTCAAGGATTGATCATTCTGACCGAAGTTGACTTTTCTCTCAAAAATTGACCTATTGGGTCAATGGGTTGGTCAATGGTTCAAGGATAGATTATTTTTTACCAAAGTTGACTTTTTGTTCAAATATTGGCTTATTGGGTCAATAATTGGTCATTAGGTCAAAAATTGAGTATTTTGACCAAAATTGATTTTGTGATTGAAAGTTGATCTATTGGGTCAATGGGTTAGTCATTGGGCCAAAGATTGCCCATTTTGACAAAAGTTAAATTTTTGGTCAAAAGTTGACCTTTTGGGTTAATGGGTTGGTCATTGGGTCATGTCGGCATATTTTTAGGTTATGTGTTTTATTTTGAAAAGGGGTCGCCTAACAGAAATTGTCGGCGAATTTTAGATTTTAAATTTAATTTAAATATGTATATATGGTTTTAGAAAGTAGTATTTGATTTTCAAAGTAATTTTAGGATATGAAATCAAACCGATCTCACATCCCATATAGTTTCTATAAACGAGCACCGCATCACAAACCTTGTATCTATCTTGAAGAATAGACACACTGCTTGATGATGGGGCTCGGTTAAATTAACTAGGAGATTTGTGACATCCGTTTGGTTACGCGAACCAATTTTATAAGCTGACAAATTCCCCTGCTTAATATAAATGAATTAAGCAGGGTTTTATTACCTGGGTTCTTAAAGTTCCCTATAAGGGCAAGCCCCTATAATTAATTACATCTTAAATGATGGGAATCATTTAAAAAAACTCTCGATAATGATCAGTGGTTTTGCTCTCAAGAATTTCAAAGTTTGAGGTTTTCAAAGGATTGGATTTTGGAAATTCAAAAAGGAATGACTCAAAATTTGGAACAATTCCAAAGGAAGAGAAGTAGGAGAAGCTGAGGATCCAAGAAGAATCTTGTCAAATTCCCAAACTATACTATTGTTTGGATCGAATTTAAGAAAATCCTAATATTATCTGATATTTCAATCTTGCCAATTTTAATTAATTAGGACTTATATTCGTATGATATAATCATACAAATAGCCTCGAAGATGTGAGGGTTTATGTCGTACCGAACGACTAACTCGGAGTCCTAAGACATGGTTAGGGCTTAATTTGCATAACATGGTATACAAACGCCTAACGAAGAGTTGAGGATTTATGTTGCACTAAGCGAACTACCTCGAAACCACTATGGCTTAGTTATTTAATTATAGGAAAGGTTTTCTTGAAGTAGACCCGAGTTTTGTTGATGACGATGGCCGTCTTGCCCACCATGCTCCGAGCTCCTTGTTGTTGCAGAGGTTTAGTTTTAGAAGTCATAAATCAGGAGATGAGAGAAGTGTTTTGGTTTTGAAATCTTAAAATCCAAGTGTTTTTTAATATTTTAATTAAATTAAATCTTAAAGTTGATTATAACATAACAGATTAAGATCCCACGGTTCTGTCATCCAAGCACCATTATTTTCAATGAATTCACTTAGTTGAGATGAATTTGCTAAACTCAACTGAGTGAGTTCCACACTTTCATTTAGACCGTGGGAAATCCCGTTTCCAACATGTGGGTTACATCATCCGAGGTATTCCTGATCATTCAACGAGACGTTTTAATTTAGTTGCAATTGTAGTTTTGTTGTTCGTTTGTGATTAAATTTTAAGATTTGTTTTATATTTTGAAATGTTGTGGCGGTGAATTTTATCTTGCAGTGATTTTTAATTTAGTTTTGGTTTCAGTGTTAGGGACTACCCTAAAGGTTTTGGTTTTCATGCAATAGTTGTTTATCATGCAAGAAAAGTAAAGTGCATTTGCAATAAAGTAAATTGCAATAAAATAAAAGCTTACCTTGAGGGTCTTCCCGTCATCCTAAGCTGCACTTGAAACACTTATCAGAGCATTTAAGTATTCCAACAAGTACCTAGGTAAAGCTAAGGGAAAGGTTTTGGTTGTCTATCAAAGTCCTAATTCTATAGCTAGTCATCTCCTATGACGTCTAGGTTCTTGTATTTTGGTTTAAGGACGATTTTCTTCATCGAAAGAACAATTAAGTTCAATTGTTCTTATAAACATCCTATCATATTGAGGAAGTGCTTAAGACGAGTCTTAAACATCTTTTCAATACCTCTAGGATTGTTTTAAGTCGAAGAGATTGAATTATACAAGTGAATTAATCATCCAGGAGTTTAAGTTTTGTTATCTTGCTCGGTGAATTAGGACATTTGAATATCCTATAAGTGAAATAACACTTCACTTAATACTCCGTTTAGAAGTTATGACAGCAAGAGATTTTGAGGGCAAATTGATGTTTAAGTGATTTGTGATTTAATTTAATTTTAATTAATGGGTTTAAGTTTGGAATAGTGTTCAAGTTATTTTAGATTTATTTTGAATTCTTTATATCTTAAGTGATGTTATATTTAATTCAATTTAATTTAATTTAATTTAATTTAATTTAGTTTGGTTTAGTTTTAATTTAAATTTTATTTTAATTTTTAATTTAATTTTAATTTAATTTTAATTTGATTTTATTTTTTAATTTAATTTAATTTAATTTAATATGTTTTAATTTAATTTAATTTAATTTAATTTAATTTAATTTAATTTAATTTAAATTTAATTTAAATTTAAATTTAATTTTATTTTAATTTTAATTCAATATTTTATTTTTATGTTTTAAAGATGATTGAATTTAATTGTTAAAGTATCAATTTAACTGAAATTTTTGAAGGATTTAATTTAAATGTTTTAATTTTAATTTAATTTAATGATTAAGTCTTTTAGTATTTTAAATCTTGAATTTGAATTATCATTTTAATTAGGAATTAAATATTTTTGAGGTGATTAATTTAGGGATTCTTAAATTAAAGAACAATTGTCTTCTAAATAATATCCTTATTTTAATAATTTCAATTTTTATTAATCTTCCAAATTTAATTAATTAATTGATTAAGGTTTATTCTTAAAAATGATTGATGGGTTTCTACCCTTTAATTATTTAAATTTCAATCATCCAAATCAGATTAGGATCAAATATTTTACTCTTTCATTTTATTAAGCCTAAAGTTTTAATTAAGGTTTAAAATTTTAATTACCATTTTGCCCTTCAAGCTTAATAATTTCATAACTCACTAAATTGAGCTTAAATGACTTTGAAATTTTTATGTGACTTCTCTCACATGTCAATTAAGACATTAGAGGAGAAAATGTGATTTTTATGTATTTAGTTTATTTATATAATTATTTTTTGTTGAAAAAAGGGATGTTCAAGAAAAATTCAATAAGATGACCAAGGAAAATTTTATATCCTTCAGAAAATTATGGGGCATTCCTAATGACCAGAAGACCATTTAGACTAATTTTGGTGATTTTTTGAATTTTATTTTATTTATTATAGTCATTTTGAGTTTTAGAGCATTAATTAATTTAAAAATAAAATAAAGGTTGAAAAATGAATTTTATATTTTTCAAAAATCTCTCTGATATCAAAGAAACCAGAAAACTAATTTTTATAATTTTCTGATTTTTCTTTGTTTTATTAGAATTATTTTAGTGAAAAGGTTGAAAAATACACTTTTAATATTAAAAATTACATTAAACCTTTAAAATTCAATATCTTATCCTAGGGACTTAAGAAAAATATTTGGTTTGTTCCTAAGTATTTAGATTTCAAAATATGACATTTTGGTGATTTTTAATATTTTTGTGATTTTTATTATTTTTTAATTATTAAAAATATTAAAATAATGATAAAAATCAACTTTTTTAGAAAATTATAATTTTAATTTTCATAAGTTCCTCTGATATCGAGAGAAGCTCCAAAACCAATTTTGTGAATTTTTGAAAAGTATTTTGTGAGTTATGAATTTTTAAAGTTGGATTTCATTCGTAGGGCTTAATTAACCCATTTGGTGGGGCTAACCAAGTCCGATTGATCTCAAATTTGTATGTGGTGTTCTCCTATCCCTAGAGGACAGTGGAGAATTGTTTTTAAGTTAATTTGATGAATGTTTAACCCTAATTAATTAAAGTTTAATTTTGGGTGTTTAGGCCAATTAGGGTTGTTCAAAGTGAATTAGCTCAAAAATTATTTTTCCTAGGTCCCTCTGGTCATAAGAAACATTACCAAATTTTCCTAGAATTTATTTCTCAACATGCTAATTATTGGAATTAAAACACTCAAAACAGTAACATGCACTTGGAAAATCAATAACTTCTCATAGGGATGGCCTCTGACCTTAGAAAATTCAGGCAATGTTCCCAAGTTCATAGGCTTCAAAAGCCCTATGGTCTCATGCCATGGTGAATTTCCTATATGCATGGAGAATTGAAATAGTTCATAGAGTAAATAAATCATTAAAAATAAAATACTTAATGAAATTAATTGATTTCTTTTCCACATTATTCTCCTCTGTTCACTGAGCAAGGGGGTATTTTTATTTTATTTTTATGATTTTTCTACACAAAGTTATGAATTTTTGAAGTTCTGGGTATTTAATAAATAAGAAAAATCCCTATTTTCCTACTTATCCACGCGGCACCACGCCATCCTCGGCAGCTCCGAAGCTCCACGTGTCATCTCCTGATTTGGCGCGGCCATCTGACTCAGCGCTCCAGGGGCCCGCGGTTCATGTCCCATTGCTCTATCCGGCGCGATCCTGGCCGTCCGCTTAATACACTCGCGATCCAACGGTTCCCAGTCATCGTCTACGACTGGTGTGAACCCATGACCGTCAACCTTCTAACCCTAATTTCTCACTCGATTCTCAACGGATTTTTGAGTTCTTATGCTCTATGGATTCGTCTTGAAGAGACGAACACATCCATATGATAAACATGTATTGAAATTAACCCAAACTAAATTGAGAATCTCTGGAAACTCGGGAGGAAGAGTGAGTTCATACCTTTGCTCAAAGAAGTGAAGCTTCAATCTGAGAGTTGTGTCACGTTCGATTGGGTCCAAGCAAGCTCCAGATGAAGTCCCTTCGCCTGGTGAATTGTCTAGGCATGATTTTGACCAAGCTCGATCACAAAGCTTGGAGGCTGAAAGCAATGGCTGGCCTGGTGAGGGGGCTTTTGCTGGGAAACTTCTCCTCTTGGTCTGGTGAAGGTGTAGGACCAATCAATTTGGAGATTGGCTCACTGTGGTGAAGTGTCCTGGTTTTGGGCTTGAATTTCAACTCTGAAATTGAGCTCCTAGAGAGGAAATGGCAGGGGGATTTCTGTGGGGATCAAGTTCTCTATGTGTAGAGAGTAGTCTGGGATGATTTTGGCAGGGTTTCAGTAAGGTTTGGTTCAGCACCTCCCATGGCCGAGAGGAGGTGGTGTTTAAATAGGAGAGGGTGGAGGACCTCCCAGGGGGGTTTAAGGCTTGGGATCAGCTGCTCCATGCAAGAGAAGAACAGCCATGGTGTTCGGTCGAGCTGGGACAACTCGGCAAGGCGGAATTGAAAAGTTTGGCTCCTCCCAAGGTCTTGGCCATGGTGTTTTCCGAGTGATCCAGTGCGGCCGGCCGTGCAGGCATGGGTCACCCTCGGGTCCAGGTGGGTCGGTGGTCGGAGGTTTATGCGGGCAATCGAGCTTTGCCATGTGTAAAGTGTTTGAATCAAAGTAGAATGGGGTAAGGGTGTATTTTGGCTAAGTTTGGTCAAATGCATGGATTGGGCTTGGTGCACCTTCCCATGGCTAGTTTGGGCTGAAGATAAAGTGGTTTAGGTCAGCTTAATTAGTGGGGAAGGGTCACCATCCAAGTACAATTAAGTTTAAGCAAGGTTTAGTGGAGTCATGGAAGTGGCTAATCCCCTTAAGGGAATATGGAAAGGGCCTCCTCCTCTTACCATCTTGGGTATGGTGAGGTGGAAAGTAGATTCCATGGCTCTCATGGCTCCCATGTGGCTCATGCATGGCTTCATGGCTCAAATACGGCTTGGGAAAACTTGTCTCACTTGCATGAGAAAGGGTGTTGGAATTTTTCATGGATTTAAGGAGAATTGTCATAAGGTTTGATTTGGGTTTACTTGGTGATGTATTTTAGAACTTAGGAAGTGTTTTAAATCAAAGGGATGATGAGAGGAATTTCATGTGGGCTTTGTCATGGACTTTGGGCTTTTAGGAAGGCTTAAGGGAATGAGCCTTTAGGTTTAAGAATGAATTCATGGATGGGAATTTTGTAGAATTTTGGGCCAAATAATTGTTGGGTTTGGTTTAGGGATGTGTCGAGTGATTTGAAATGAATTTGAGGTGGTTTGGGTTTGAATTAGGTTGAATTTGGGTTTCTTTGGTAAATGGGCCAATGTAGGTCAAATTGGGCTAATTTGGGCCAATGTTGGGCTAAGGTTGAAATTGATGTAAAATTAATGTTGGGAGATGTTTATGGGAGTGTTTCAGAGAGGTTTCAACTTTGTTGGGTTTTGGTTTTAGGACTTGGGCTTATTTGGGTTAGGTTTGGGTTTAAGTTAAAATTGGGCTTTTTGGTTTTTGGGTGGATTTGGGTGGGGTTTGGATCCAAATTTTGGACAAATTATGTTAGTGTCTTGTTTTTGGGGATGTTAGGGAAGGTTTAGAAAAGGTTTGTGGTCAATTGAAGTTGAATTGGTTTGGTTTGAGCTAAGTTTGGGTCATGGGTCCAAATTGGGCTTTAAGGTCAAAAGTGAAATTGGACCCAAATGTCAATCAAATTGGACTTGTATTTGGTCTAGATTGATATTGTGGATATTAAATTGAAGTTTAGAATTGAATTGGACCAAAATTGGGGTCAATTGGGTAGGTTTGGTTTGACATTAGGTTCACTTGGGTTAAGAATGGGCTAAATTGGGGGTTTTGGTAAAATTGGCATAAATTGACAAAATTGGCCCATGGTGTAGTTGAACAAAATGAAATTGGGAATATTTGGGATTTTTTGGAATTTTCGGGGAATTTTATGAATTTTTGGATTTTTTGGTTAAGAGGGATATTTTGGGTATTTGGAGGGTATTGGGGGGTATTTTTGAAATTTTTGGTATTTTTGGCTATGTATGATCAATTTGAGTGGAGGGAAATGTTTAGGAATGGTTTTGGGGAATTTTGGGTAATTTAGGTTATTTTGCAAATTTTGGGTAGTTCCAAGGGCATTTGGTAGGTTTGATGGGTGTAGGGTCCCCGGGGTCAAAAATTGAAATTTTGAAAAAAAGAAGATTGATCAAATATGAGTGAAATGGAAACACTTTGGTTGAGCCATGAAGTCATATTAAGCCTATATGAGCCATGACAGGACTCATTTGAGGCATTCACTATGTTGTTCCTAACCCTCTTAGCTAGGGGCTTAGGGGTTAAGGTCCATCCATATGAATTACCTACATGAGTCAAGGAGTCAAGGAGTCAAGGAGTCAAGTTAGGTATGGGTGTGGTTTTAGGATTTGGATTGTGTGTGTGAGAGTATAGAGTGTGAGCGTAGTGAGTGTGTAAGTCAACCCTCACCAGACTAAGCCACCCGGGGTGGTCCTAAGGTCAAAGAGTCCTATAGGGAACTCATCCTTTAAACATCCACATTTGATTTCAACCCTCTAGGTGATTAGGGGTCTATAATCAAGCTTGTGAGGTTTGTAGAGAGACAAGAAGTGGTTCAAATTTCTAAAGGATGGGTCCCAATTCTAGTCCTCTAAGATAGTCAAAGGAAAAGCCTATGGCTAGATCCTAAGCACTAAAGAGGGAAGAGAAGACCTCATCAAAAATGAGGTCAACAAATGGACCCCCAATAGGTGTGATGTGCTAACCAAGCGCACCGCGCGTATTGGCGTTGACCGAAGAGATCAACAGAACCAAAATAGATGTCCAAGTGACAAACTTAGGACGAAGTGTAAGAAATTTCCACTGGGGAGTATCAGGTAAATCTCCAAGATTGAAGATTCCAGAACTCTCGCTGGGGAAAAAGGCGGTGAATTTCAGATCACAAGATTTCAAGAGATTTAATCTTAGATTCGTTTCATTTTTTGTTTCAAGTTTTAATTTTGAGTTTGAATTTCAATTTGAGTTTCGATTTTGATTTTATGCGGAGAAAAGAGTAGGGCTAAGGTCCACCCGAATGCATTTGTATGCTGAGAAGGAAGTTGGACTGAACTTATTCCAAATGTTGAGGAAGAATAGGACAAAGCCTATCTGAAATGCAGAGTGTTTTAATTTCAATTTCTAGCTGAGAGGGTCAAATTTTGAGATTCGTTGAGAAAGGAGTAGGATCGTGCCTATCCCGAGTGCCGAGAATTGCTGAGAAGGGAGTAGGGCAGAAGCCTATCCCGAATGCTTAGATTTGCTGAGATGGGAGTAGGGCGGAAGCCTATCTCGAATGCTGATATTTGCTGAGATGGGAGTAGGGCGGAAGCCTATCCCTAATGCTGAGATGGGAGTAGGGCGGAAGCCTATCCCGAATGCTGAGATTGTTGAGATGGGAGTAGGGCGGAAGCCTATCCCGAATGCTGAGATTGCTGAGATGGGAGTACGGCGAAAGCCTATCCCGATTGCTGAGATGGGAGTACGACGGAAGCCTATCCCGATTGCTGAGATGGGAGTAGGGCGGAAGCCTATCCCGATTGCTGAGATGGGAGTACGACGGAAGCCTATCCCGATTGCTGAGATGGGAGCCTATCCCGAATGCTGAGATGGGAGTACGGCGGAAGCCTATCTCGATTGCTGAGATGGGAGTAGGGCGGAAGCCTATCCTGAATGCTGAGATTCAGTTTATGCAGTGGTTGTGAAAGATTTTGTTGATATTTGGGAATGCAGAGTTTTATGAATGCGGAGATCGAACATATTCTTTGGATTTACGAATGCAGAGATTGTGGAAACCTATTGTAAAGTGCAGAGAATGTTTGTAGGAGTTCATGTGGATTTGAAGTTCTTTTTAATGTTTGGATTTTTAGGAAAGAGAGTTTCTTATTTATTCTCCTTTTCTTTTATGTTCTTTGTTCGAAGTTCATTTAACTTTAATGGCGTTTCCCAGTCAATTTGCACAAAAAGAGGTGAAGGCAAAATGTGACATGGTCACTTTCATTCCAATCTTGTGGAAGATACATCATACAACTCGATCTGAAATATTTCTCATACAATCCAAGACTCAAAACGGACTATGTATGATTCTTGTTGATCCATCCAAAAAGTATCTGTTAAATACATGTCTGAATAATGAGATACACGGTTAATAACATCACCTTCCAAGCCATCCTTGGCAGGAATGTCGCATGGATGCGCATTGGAGGTGTGCTATTTCCCGTGTAACTCACAGCTCGTAGGGCCAGAGACTCTCCAATTCTAGATCTGGCTGGAAGTGGTAAGGCGCCTTTCTGTCGTCCATCCTTCTAAAAGTGACGGAGATCCGCTCCACTAGTACTCCCGATATACAATGTTTTGCAATATCTGCTCCATTTCCTTGTAATATCATGACGGAACCTACCGGAAGTGGTATTTCCAGCCGCCCTCGGAACTTACCCGGGCCTGCTATCCGGAGGTCAGATCCGAACATGATATTGCATTGGTTGACGAACGAGACTGTGCGAAAGGTTTGACAAAGTCATGGTGGTCTATGTGTGGAGGTATGCGATCGCCCTTCGATAAATGTTGATGATGCAACCGTTAGGTATGCGGTTCTTGTGCGTACCCTCCACGTTATCATTCTTTTCACCATTCTTTTAATTATTCTCGACATTGGATCCACCTCACCGTGACGGAGTATCCCTGGTGGATTTCCTTTTCTGTCCTCTGCTAAGTTATAGCAACATCCACATTGTATTGTGACTCTTCCTTTCCCTGGCATCCATTTCCAGGGTTCCGAATAAATCTTTTCTCTCAGACGACCTGCTCGACCCATCTTCTGAAGTTCTAAAATGCAATCCACAATCTGCTGTTGCTCGTACTCTGAGAATACACCTGTGTGTAACTCGAGGCCTTCCAAAATGTTGATTCTTTTTCCTCTAATCCTCTCAAAGTATTCGAAGGTTTTCTTCTCAATATTTTGCATCCTTTCTAACTCATATTCTGGGATGATTTGCAAGTGACGAGGCCTAGTAACGTATTGTGGGATGTATGGCTCAATCCCGTCACGTTCTCCTGCATACCTTAGTTCCTAGAGGATTGTCTCTGTCGGGACATCCTCCGGGGTTGCTCTCGCAACAAGGTTTCTTACCACTGATGGCTCTGTCTAGCGTTGTGGTAATCTCTCTGCCTCTGGTCTTCTTAGAGTTTTCCTTATCCTTTCTGTTGTTTTTGGATCTTGTTCTCTCGTTTCAGGTTCCTGATGAACTGGCATCTTTGAAATGTGTCTGTTGGCGAAGGTGGCTGTTTCCTCGTGTTGATCTGCTGCTAGTTTAGTCAACATCTTGCGGATACGGTGATTCCTATTCCTTCTTCGAGTAGCAGTGAGCATAGCTCTCCTTACTTCTTGAATTTCTGCGGGCGCGGCGCTGATGAGCCCGCCCTCTGCCGTGGCAACTACTGACTTGATTTTCTTGTTGTTGGATTGGTGGCTTGGGCCACCCATCTTCATCACTGTATGGCTATGAAGCTCTTCTCGATCCACAGGGACCCAATCATTTTCTTCATACTGTATGCTAGCAGGTGTGAAGTCAGAATCAATTTCTATCACTGCTCCATCGTGCGAGACTCACGCCATTTTTAAAGTTTAGGACCAACTGCCCGTTCGACATTTCCCTGCGAAGAAAACAAGGAAAAGATCAGGGGCTGTACTAAGAACAAGAACATGAAGAAAGTATTTATCACTGAAAATTCTTATTCACTTATTCCAATTTTAATTTTTTAAGGAAAGTAGGAAAAGATAAAGAAAGATCAGGAAAAAGATTTAATTTGAAAGGGAGGGTAAAACTTTATTATTATGATTTCACATATTTTATTTTAAGCACATATATTTTTTATCCATTTTTATTTTTTTTGGGTTCGGACCCAGTCACAAAGTGATTGCTTCACCCGTGTTTCTAGGGATAAGACTCTATTTTAGAGGCCACCCTTCGAAACATCAGGTTGCGTAATACTTCTTCAAATATCGTCCATTGATTGGAAGCATTTGTCGTTCTCCTTGGAAATTCACAAGTTGGTAGGAGCCTCCTGAGTAGACTGCCTCGACCACAAACGGTCCTTCCCAAGTCGGCTCAAATTTGCCTCCTATCTTGCGATGTGCAAGAATAGGTCTTCGAGAATAAGAACTAAGTCACCAACTTTGAAAGTTCTTGGGCGGACCGGTTTATCATGGGCTCGGATCATCTTAGCTTGGTACGAGTTCCAAATTTTGTTGTGCTTGCAAGTCTTTTTCCTTCCAAGTTTTCCAGTTCTTCCGGTCGTAATCGGCATTTTCTTCGTAGTAATTTTATTTGCAACTCGCAATCTTGAGTGATGGAAGTTAAACCTCTAAAGGTAAAAGCGCCTCGGACCCGTACACCAAAGTATAAGGTGTAGGCGAGTAGGAGTCTCGAAAGTCGTCCTGTAGGCCCATAAGGCTTCTAACAACTTCTCGTGCCAATTTTCTTGTTGTCATCCAAAGTTTTCTTTAAAATCTGAATGAGAGTTTTATTAAAAGCCTCGGCCAAGCCGTTTGCTCTTGGGTAGTAGATTGTTGAATATCGCCAATCGATTCCAGGTCTTCTGACAAAATTATTGATTTTTATGCTTTTGAATGCATACCCATTATCTGAAATGATTCTGCGCGGTACTCTGAAACGGTATACAACTTGATTCTTGAAAAATTGTAGCACGTGGTGTGCCTTTTCTTCTCTGAGTGGAACTGCTTCTGCCAATTTAGAAAAGTAGTCTATAGCTGCAAGGATGAAGCGATGTCCTCTTGAAGAAGGTGGTTCTATCAGACCCACATATCTGTGCCCCAACACTCAAATGGCCACGACACAATTGTCGGATGTAGCACATTTGGAGGTTGGTGTAGAACCACTCCGTGCACTTGGCACTGGTGACAACTTTTGGCAATCTTCATGCAATCGGTCATCATTGAGGGCCAATAATACCCTAGTCTTTTAATTTTCATTTTCATTTTCGGACCCGACTGATGAGCGCCACAAAGTCCTGAATAAACTTCTTTGACAATTTCACGAGCCTCGGACCCGTTTAGGCATCTTAACCACATTTGATCAAAAGACCTTCTGTATAATGTACTGTTTATTAATGCGTAAGACAGAGCTCTTTTCTTGATTTGATGTGCTAATGACTTATCGTCTGGTAATTTCCCTGTTTGCAGGTAGTCTATTAGCGGCTGACACCAATCTTCTGTGTTTTCCGTCACTGCTGCAACTGATTCCTCTGTTTTTTTTTATTTCTGTATCATATCCATGTCGAGCTGTGATAGGACTTGTCATCCTTGAACTAACACTTCAACTGACTCATCTTGTAAGCAGGCAAATTCTTTTGCAAGGCGAGCTAGCGCATCTGCAAGAGAATTTTCTCTTCTGGGGATCTTGTAGATTGTTTCATTCGAAATTTGTTCCAACAGTTTCATGGCATATTGAAAGTATTGCTCGAGTCTTGGCTTTAAAATTCTGTATTGTCCTGCGACCTGTTGAATGATCAACTGAGAATCTCCGTAGATGTTGATGTCTGTTATTCCCATTTGAATGGTTAGTTCTAGTCTTATTATGAGAGCTTCATATTCTACCTCGTTGTTTGTGCACGGCTCTATTAAGTGGTAGGAGTATCTTAACATCCCCCGCTCCGGTGTTATAAAGATTAGTCCGATTCCTGCCTTACCGGGCACTATCGTTTGCAATTCTTTGTCTTTCTGTGCTGATGATGCTCCGTCAAAGTATAGTTCCCAACATCGATCATCGGTGTCTTCTAGGCTCATTATCTGTTCGTCAGGCAAATCGTCGTCGAGAGGCAAATCTGCCGGTAAAGGGTGTGCTGCAAGGAAGTCAGCTAGCACTTGTCCCTTCACGGCACGGAGAGAAATGAAAGTTATGTCGAATTGCAATAGTATCATCGACCACCTGGCAAGTCTGCCAGAAAGTGTTGGACGGGTCATCAAATATTGCAACGGATTAACTTTCGAGATAAGGTTGACCTTATGAGAGAGCATGTAATGCCTGAGCTTTTGAGCGGCGAAGATCAGGGCCAAACAATGCTTCTCAATTGGAGGATACTTTACTTCCATCGGAATCAAACGACGGCTTAAATAGTAGAGAGCATTTTCTTTTCCCTTATCATTGACACAGGCTAGCGGGGCTCCAGGGAGTCTTCTAGAGCCGTGGTATAAAGTATCAACGGTCTACACCGAGGCCGGGGCTGCTAAGACGGGAGGTGTCATTAAGTATTGTTTAATGTCCTCGAAGGCCCGTTGGCATTTCTCTTCCCAAAATAATTTGGCGTCCTTTTTAACTAATGCCGAGAAGGGCTGACACCTACCTGACAAGTTCAAAATAAAGCGTCAAAGATATGCCAGCTTTCCTTGAAAGGATCGTAGCTGTTTTAAGGTTTTGGGAGGCGGCATTTCTAAGATAGCTTTAATCTTTTTTGGTTCAATTTCGATCTCGCGATGTCGGACAACGAATCCTAAGAATTTCCCGGAGGTGACGCCGAAGGCACATTTTAAGGGATTCATCTTAAGGTTGTATTGCCTTAGTCGCTCGAAGACAATTCTCAAATCATACAGGTGATCTTCCTTCAGTTTGCTTTTGATGACCGCATCATCCACATAGCACTCAACTTGGTTGTGAATGAGCTCATCAAAAATCTTTGTCATTGCTCTTTGGTATGTTGCTCCTGCGTTCTTTAGTCCGAATGGCATTACTGTGTAGCAATACACTCCGATTGGTGTTCTGAATGCTGTGAGCTTTTCGTCTTCTGGTGCCATCTTTATTTGTTTGTATCCTGAAGATCCATCTATGAATGAAAATATTTCATGTGTTGAAGAAATGTCGATCATCAGTTATGGGATTGGCAGTGGAAATTCATCCTTCGGACATGCTTTGTTCAAGTCTCTGAAATCCAAGCAGATTCTGATCTGACCATTCTTCTTCCTGACTGGTACTACATTGGCTAGCCAAGTAGGGTATTGTTCTTCACGGACAAATTTAGCGTCGATTAGCTTTTTAACTTCAGCTATTACTTATTGTTCAATTTCTAGACGCATTCTTCTAGAAGCTTGTCTAACTGGAACGGAAGTAGGATCCACTCCTAGCCTGTGAACTGCAACTTCTGGAGCTAATCCTGGCATTTTGTCGTAACTCCAAGCAAAACAGTCCTTGAATTCCATTAAAAGCTTGATCAGTTCCTCGGAATCTTCTTTATTGAGTAAGGAGCTGACAAAGGTTGGTCTAGGCTTTTCGCTAGTACCTAAGTTAACTTCCATTAACTCATCTATCGTAGATTTGATTTCTTCTTTGAATTCCGGTGGAGCGTCTCCAATTTGTAGATCTTCAAGATCTTCTGTAGTTTCCAAACAGTCTTCATTAGGTTCACAAGTGACAACCAAGCAAAATTCCGTATCGTCAGCTCGAACTCTATCGTGCCGAATCAGAGACCATGTTTTGAATTGGGTGGTCGACCAACATTATTCCATAATTTTTTGAAGTGTTGTGATCGACCTTTTATCCATTGTCGAGGTAAGACACCACGCTGAATTAAATTTTGAACACAGGGAGAGTACCACTCAAAAGGTAATTCCATTAATTCGGAAGAAGTGACATCTTCAAATTGTACATCGCTTTTAGTATTGGAAGAAGAAGTGCCATGGTAAAATTTGATTGGCTTTGCACCGCTGCTATGTACTTCTTTGACCACCATACCCTCGATTTTATTAGACTGGATCGGGTTCAGGGTCATAGTGTGTACATAGTGATTAATCTTTTCGTACATCGATTTGTATTCTTCGTTCTTCTCATCTTCGAGAGAAATCATGAATTATGGTTTCTTCCGGTTTATTGTAGCTGCTTCTTTCTTGACTTCCTCTTCTTCCTCAGAGCTGTTCTCCCAATCAACGTTGATCATCGGCTTTTTCTGTCCAACCGTCCCAGTGTCTCTTCCACGACCTCATCCCCAGCCTCGACCTCGGATGCGAGCTTTGGAGAAACCTTCACCATCTCGCCGTAAGGGAGTCGTGAGTGACTGTTGGACTAGAACTTCACGTTCTTCATCGTCTCGAACTTCTTTTGCTTCATTTAGCACGGTGTTTCTTGAGAAGATTATTTTCTTTGGAGGTGCGTAATAAGCTGCATCTTCATGGATTCCAATATCATGTACGGAGAAAGGTTACAAATCACCTTTAATGCACTGTTCTCCTCCTTCGTAGTATTTTATGCACTGATGCAGAGACGATGGTACCATCCGGCTTTCATGGATCCACGACCGGCCCAGTAGAGCGTTGAACGATGTCTCAGAATCAATTTTGTGGAATTTTACAGTTGTCTTTGCTAAGTCACCGGTCTTCATTAATAGTGTTATTGATTCAAGGGCTCTTTCTCCTTTCTGGTTGAATCCTCTTAGTCACATCTTGTCTGCTTCAAGCTCGCGAGCATCAATTTCCAAGTATGCTAGCGTCTAAAGATTCATTATGTTGATGGATGCTCCTGAATCTACCAATACCCTGGAGAGCGTAAATTTTTCGATTGTGACTGAAATGTACAACGATCGGTTGTGATCAGCTGTTCCCAGTAGTAGGTCATTGTCCGTGAAGGTAACACCCCGCTGTTCCTTTAACGAGCAAACGTCATCTAAGGAATCTCCGGCCATCTGAGCTAAACAAATCTCTGGATCAAGTAAGGCTTTGACCGCAGCTTCCCTCATCTCTTTTGATAAGATGAGAGCGTCGTAGATGCTCGGTTTGTCGGTAGTTTCCTATGATGGGCTAGCACGTTATAGTCCACTTTGTTACCATGTGTCTCGGCTTCTTCCCGAACGGGCAATTCTTCTGCTGGGGTTGATTCTTCCTGAACAACTACCTTCTTTCCTTTGTCTTTTGGACCCATTCTCAGAGGTAGAATCCTTCCGCTCCTTAAATTGACTTCTGTGATTTCTTCTGAATCTGGTACTGAGTTTACAGATGTCTCCTTTTGAATTGGCATGACAGGTTCTTCTGGAATCGCTTCGAAATCTGAAAGCTCTAACTCTATTGTGATTGGAGTTCCTTGAAATTCACAAATAGACTCATTGCTTGTTGAACTTTCGTAGCCTTCTTGGTGAATGTCTCCTTTGTCATCGTGATTGTCGAGGTTATGTATGATTTGAGAATTGATATTGGTATCGAAATCGGGATTCAGATTAAATTGGCTGTCGTTAGTTACATAATCGTTAGAAACAGTCAAAATGTTGCCAACGCCATAACTCTTATCATTATAAGATCCCGCCGGAGCGAGCAAATAATCATACAGAGTCAGAGGTTCGAGGAATTTTTCCCCCGAATCGGAAACAACCATCCTAGGATAAGCGGCCCCTAGATCTAGCCTTAGGAGCCTCGGTCCTTTCTTCTTCTACAATCTCTTTCTTTTCTACAGTCTTTTCCTCCTGGGGCGGTTCTTCAATTACAAGCGATAGCGTCGGCTTAACAGGTTTCAAACTCTGAGTTGAAGCATGCTCCGAAGCGGCCTGGATGTGGTCCAAAATTTTCTTCAATGACTTCGTCCAAGCGATACTCCATCCATCATCAGTTGTGTAGGGTTCTATCGGAACAATGGGATCCGTTGAAATTCCATTGACAGAACCTCCTTTCTGGGGTTCTTTCATGTATTCCTTCGAGATCGTTATGTTCCCCTTTCGGAGATTTTTGTCAAGCCAACTCTTGAAGGTGATGCAATCCTCCATCTTATGTCCGAGCATCCGGTGGTAAGGGCAGTAGTTGGGATGGTCCTTCTTATTGACTTCTTCTGGCTTCTTGGGTTCTGGCAGTCGAAAATCCGAAGTCTTCATCAAATTGCGGAACATCTTTGGCACTGCCTCATTCTTGAATGGATATTCTCTATTTATAAGCTCCTTTAACGTGCGGCCGTGGGCGAGGTGGTTGCTCATATTGTTGAGTTGGCTGAAAACCGGGTTGAGGTTGTTGGTAGTTCTGCTGAGGTTGTTGATAGCTTGGCTGCAGCTGCTCCACTCGTATTTGCATTGGTCAGTTTGCCCTTATCGATTGCTACGATGATCCCGATTTCTTTTTAAATGTCTTCGCGAGCTTCGTTTGTCGTTTTGTCGATGAAACTTAGTTTCTTCGCTTCTTCTTGCAAGCTTCCGGCCTTGCTTAACAACTTCTCAAAAGTCTTAATTGTAAATCCCTTAAGGAGAAGTGCTATCGGGCCGTGAATGCTTTTAAGCAAGATACCGACTGCATGCTGCTATTGTAGATGTGGCTCGCACTTCATGCTTAGATTTCTCCATCGAAGTATGTAGTCCACTAAAGTTTGGTTCGGTTTATGTTTCTCCACCACTAAGTCACCGATGGTGATATGGTGCCGAGCTCCGCGCAAACCGTTTCACGAAGAGGTTTTCTAATTACGAAAATGTCTTTACCGAACCATTTGGTAACTCTGCATACCAATCGAAGGCGATCCCTGATAGGCTGCTGACGAATTATCGGAAGAGTAAGGCGTCACTTCCACCGGCGTTGCAACAACTAGCGCGAAAATGTACAACATGCTGTCGAGGATTTTCGGTACCATCAAAAGTCTTGAACAGAGGTGGTACGAAGCCTTTTGGGTATTGTACTGCATCAAATTTTTCGGGGTAAGGTCTACCCTTCTGAATAGATGCTCCGCTTTTATAGTGTGCTAAGGCTTCTCACACCTGCTGTTCTACCATGTTCTTGAAGTCCTTCTCTGGAATCATATTTTGGGTAGAATCCTTCTTTGGCTAATCGTCTCCGTTAACGGATGTAATCTCTTTTCCCCCGTCTGTAATATGAATAACTTCTAGAGGCGTTTCTCTTGGGGGTTGAGCCTGACTCTGAAGAGTGGCTAGGGCTGCAGCCATCTCTTCCATCCTTTTTGCCATTTGAGAGATTGTATCATCTTTTTCTTGAATTTGTTCTCTTAATGCTTCCGGTTCATCTCTCTCTGCAGCTGCCGGAGCACCTTGCGAAGCTGACGATGTTCGTGTCTCGACCATGTTGATCTCCACATATTTGTCATCCATGAACTCCGACGAGTCAACTTCATCTCCAAACTTTTCTTCTCTTTCTCTCGCTAATCTTTGAATGTCGGTTCTTAGCTTTTCCATAGCGTCCTCCAATGGTCATTTTCGTGCGGTTTCGCAGTTATCATGCGATGGCAGTTGGATTTCCTTCTTTGGAGTCCCCTTCATTGCGGTGGCGCTCTCTTCGAACTCGAGTCTCCTGACGAGACTTTCCTTTTTAGGTTGTTGTTTCGGTCTTAATTGGCCAGTAGTAGGACTCCATACCATCCTTCTAGCAGCAAAAGGCCTAGGACCGGATGGTCTGTCAGCTAAATGTTGGAAGGTGGTATCCTCCCTGATCTGTAAACCTAAAACAACAACAGGTGGACTAGCTTTCATTTTCTTATTCGGCTTTTCTGTGGCGTCAACGGGTTCTATTCGTGGCCCAAGACGGGACTTGGCAGGAACTCGCCCTATTTTTCTTAAAATCTCTGATACAGGACATTTCTCTTTCTTTGCTAACTTCTCTATCACAGTCTGCAGTCGGGCAAATGGTGCAATCCTAGCCCTTTTCTTTCGGTTGTCGCTATAGTATGCGGGTCGAGGTAATGCATAAGCAATCTTGCGGACATTTTCCTCGTCAGCTACGGCGGAGAGGGGATGGAATCTACTTCCTTCCAAAAGCGGTGTATACCCAGGCAATGGTATGTACTCAGGTAGTGGTGTGTACTCAGGGATTTCTTCTAAGAAAGTGACTTCAGCAGCCCTGGCCTTTCTGGCAATCTTCCTACCTCTGTTTCTTCTCTGAGTCCGTGTTAGGGGTGGAACCCTTGAGCTGGACCCAATTTCGAAAACAAAAGGTCTTGCACGGAAATCTGTACCCTCCACGGTAACATGCTCGTTACAAATTTGAACTTCCTTCCCCTTCAGTTTGGCGGAAGCCGGGGTAGGTGCAGAGACGACTAGACCGTTGGGGGTAGAGATAACAGTTCTCCTTTGGACAGTAGTATTCCTCTCAGCTGGAACCCTTTGCAGGGGAGGGAACTCTTGAGTTGACTTGAGGTTGAACTCGATTAAAGGTCTTTCAGTTTCAGGTACTTTGTCTGTAAGTGTGAAAAGGGTAACTTTAGTGATCTTGACATTTGTATTCTCGAATCCTTGCCCAAAACGGATGATCCCATTGTCGGGCAGCTCATCCTTGTAAACAGCGAAGTCCAGCTCGGTAGATTCTGATTGTCAGTCCCAAGTTATGCTTCTTCTCATCAGGACGAAAAGAAAGGAATCAAAAAGAGTCCGAACACATTTTTGTTCATGTATTTATAAAAAGGAGTTATTTGTTAAAAGAGTCATTCATTAGAGGGTTTGTTTATTAGGAACGGAATGTTCAAAGGTGTAAAGAAGGTAAGGAATCCGATTCAGAATTGAAAAGGAAGAGAAAGTCTTATGCAAGACTTCTCGACTCGAAGGACCGCTCCTAAACTAACACCTATTGGTGGTCCACCCCACCTCAGAAAAGAGGTAAAAAGGATCTCGGAACCTCTCCATTTAGGGGTGTCTAAACAGTGGCTCCTAAATCTGAGAGGAGTTGGTTATATTCGTTCAAGACAAAAATGAACGGGGTATTCCAACGAAAGAATGGTAGTTTGGTCCACTAGGGGCATGGGCTCACTACCGATTTATGAAAGCAAAGCGATCTGATGAAAATGGAGAGAGGAACTATTCCCCAGCGGAGTCGCCAGAAGTTGTCGGCATATTTTTAGGTTATGTGTTTTATTTTGAAAAGGGGTCGCCTAACAGAAATTGTCGGCGAATTTTAGATTTTAAATTTAATTTAAATATGTATATATGGTTTTAGAAAGTAGTATTTGATTTTGAAAGTAATTTTAGGATATGAAATCAAACCGATCTCACATCCCAGATAGTTTATATAAACGAGCACCGCATCACAAACCGTGTATCTATCCCGAAGAATAGACACACTGCTTGATGATGGGGCTCGGTTAAATAAACTAAGAGATTTGTGACATCTGTTTGGTCTGCGAACCAATTTAATAAGCCGACAAATTCCCCTGCTTAATATAAATGAATTAATCAGGGTTTATATTACCTGGGTTCTTAAAGTTCCCTATAAGGGCAAGCCCTTATAGTTAATTATATCTTAAATGATGGGAATCATTTAAGAAAACTCTCGATAATGATCAGTGGTTTTGTCTCAAGAATTTCAAAGTTTGAGGTTTTCAAAGGATTGGATTTTGGAAATTCAAAAAGGAATGACTCAAAATTTGGAACAATTTATTTTTGAGAATCTAGAGGAAGAGAAGTAGGAGAAGCTTAGGATCCAAGAAGAATCTTGTCAAATTCCCAAACTATCCTATTGTTTGGCTCGAATTTAAGAAAATCCTAATATTATCTGATATTTCAATCTTTCCAATTTTAATTAATTAGGACTTATATTTGTATGATATAATCATACAAATAGCCTCGAAGATGTGAGGGTTTATGTCGTACCGAACGACTAACTCGGAGTCCTAAGACATGGTTAGGGCTTAATTTGCATAACATGATTATACAAACGCCTAACGAAGAGTTGAGGATTTATGTTGCACTAAGCAAACTACCTTGAAACCCTATGGCTTAGTTATTTAATTCTAGGAAAGGTTTTGCTGAAGTAGACCCGAGTTTTGTTGATGACGATGGCCGTGCTGCCCACCATGCTCCGAGCTCCTTGTTGTTGCAGAGGTTTAGTTTTAGAAGTCATAAATTAGGAGATGAGAGAAGTGTTTTGGTTTAGAAATCTTAAAATCCAAGTGTTTTTTAATATTTTAACTAAAACAAATCTTAAAGTTGATTATAACATAACGGTTTAAGATCCCACGGTTTCGTCATCCCGGCACCATTATTTTCATTGAATTCCCTTAGTCCAGATGAATTTGCTTAACTTAACTGAGTGAGTTCCACACTTTCATTTAGACCGTGGGAAATCCCGTTAGCAACATGTGGGTTACATCATCCGAGGTATTCCCGATCATTCAACGAGACGTTTTAATTTAGTTGCAATTGTAGTTTTGTTGTTCTGTTTGTGATTAAAATTTGAGTTGTTTTATATTTTGAAATGTTGTGCGGGTGAATTTTATCTTGCGGTGATTTTTAATTTAGTTTTGGTTTCGAGTTTAGGGACTACCCTAAAGGTTTTGGTTTTCATGCAACAGTTGTTTATCATGCAAGAAAAGTAAAGTGCATTTGCAATAAAGTAAATTGCAATAAAATAAAAGCGTACCTGGAGGGTCTTCCCATCATCCCAAGCTGCACTTGAAACACGTATCAGAGCATTTAAGTATTCCAACAAGTACCTAGGTAAAGCTAAGGGAAAGGTTTTGGTTGTCTATTAAAGTCCTAATCCTATAGCTAGTCATCTCCTATGGCGTCTAGTTTTTTGTATTTTGTTTTAAGGACTATTTTCTTCATCGAAGAACAATTAAGTTCAATTGTTCTTATAAACATCCTATCATATTGAGGAAGTGCTTAAAACGAGTCTTAAACATCTTTTCAATACCTCTAGGATTGTTTTAAGTCCAAGAGAATTTAATTATACAAGTGAATTAATCATCCGGGAGTTTAAGTTTTGTTATCTTGCTCAGTGAATTAGGACATTTGAATATCCTATAAGTGAAATAACACTTCACTTAATACTCCGTTTAGAAGTTATGACAACAAGAGCTTTTGAGGGCAAATTGATGTTTAAGTGATTTGTGATTTAATTTAATTTTAGTTAATGTGTTTAAGTTCGGAATAGTGTTCAAGTTGTTTTAGATTTATTTTAAATTCTTTATATCTTAAGTGATGTTATATTTAATTCAATTTAATTTAATTTAATTTAATTTAATTTGGTTTGGTTTAGTTTTAATTTTAAATTTATTTTAATTTTTAATTTAATTTTAATTTAATTTTAATTTGATTTTAATTTGATTTTATTTTTTTATTTAATTTAATTTAATTTAACTTTAATTTTAATTTAATTTAAATTTTAATTTAATTTAAATTTTAATTTAATTTAAAATTTAATTTAATTTAAATTTAAATTTAATTTTATTTTAATTTTAATTCAATATTTTATTTTTATGTTTTAAAGATGATTTAATTTAATTGTTAAAGTATTAATTTAATTGAAATTTTGGAAGGATTTAATTTAAATGTTTTAATTTTAATTTAATTTAATGATTAAATCTTTTAGTATTTTAAATCTTGAATTTGAATTATCATTTTAATTAGGAATTAAATATTTTTGAGGTGATTAATTTAGGGATTCTTAAATTAAAGAACAAATGTCTTCTAAATAATATCCTCTATTTTAATAATTTCAATTTTTATTAATCTTCCAAATTTAATTAATTAATTGATTAAGGTTTATTCTTAAAAATGATTGATGGGTTTCTACCCTTTAATTACTTAAATTTCAATCATCCAAATCAGATTAGGATCAAATATTTTACTCTTTCATTTTATTAAGCCTAAAATTTTAATTAAGGGTTAAAGTTTTAATTACCATTTTGCCCTTCAAGCTTAATAATTCCATAACTCACTAAATTGAGCTTAAATGACTTTGAAATTTTTATGTGACTTCACTCACATGTCAATTAAGACATTAGAGGAGAAAATGTGATTTTTCTATATTTAATTTATTTATATAATTATTTTTTGTGGAAAATACGGATTTTCAAGGAAAATTCAATAAGATGACCAAGGAAAATTTTCTATCCTTAAGAAAATTATTGGGCATTCCTAATGACCAGAAGACCATTTAGACTACTTCTGGTGATTTTTTGAATTTTATTTTATTTATTATAATCATTTTGAGTTTTGGAGCATTAATTAATTTAAAACTAAAATAAAGGTTAAAAAATGAATTTTATATTTTTCAAAAATCTCTCTGATATCAGAGAAACTAGAAAACCAATTTTCATAATTTTCTGATTTTTCTTTGTTTTATTAGAATTATTTTAGTGAAAAGGTTGAAAAATACACTTTTAATATTAGAAATTACATTAAACCTTTAGAATTCAATATCTTATCCTAGGGACTTAAGAAAACAATTTGGTTTGTTCTTATGTGTTTAGAATTTGAAATATGACATTTTGGTGATTTTTAATATTTTTGTGATTTTTATTATTTTTAATTATTAAAAATATTAAAATAATGATAAAAATTAACTTTTTTAGAAATTTATAATTTTAATTTTCCTAAGTTCCTTTGATATCAGAGAAGATCCAAAACCAATTTTGTGAATTTTTGAAAAGTATTTTGTGAGTTATGAATTTTTAAAGTTTGATTTCATTCACGGGGCTTAATTAACCCATTTGGTGGGGCTAACCAAGTCCAATTGATCTCAAATTTTTATGTGGTGTTCTCTTATCCCTAGAGGACAGTGGAGAATTGTTTTTAAGTTAATTTAATGAATGATTAACCCTAATTAGGGTTGTTCAAAGTGAATTAGCTCAAAACTTATTTTTCCTAGGTCCCTCTCGGTCATAAGAAACATCACCAAATTTTCCTAGAATTTATTTCTCAACATGCTAATTATTGGAATTAAAACACTCAAAACAAGTAACATGCACTTGGAAAATCAATAACTTCTCATAGGGATGTCCTCCCGACCTTGGAAAATTTAGGGAATGTTCCCAAGTTCAGAGGCTTCAAAAGCCCTATGGTCTCATGCCATGGTGAATTTCCTATATGCATGGAGAATTGAAATAGTGCAGAGAGTAAATAAATCATTAAAAATAAAATACTTAATAAAATTACTTGATTTATTTTCCACATTATTCTCCTCTGTTCACTGAGGAAGAGGGTATTTTTATTTTATTTTTAGGATTTGTTTACACAAAGTTATGAATTTTTGAAGTTCTGGGTATTTAATAAATAAGAAAAATCCCTATTTTCCTACTTATCCACATGGCGCCACGCCATCCTCGGCAGCTTGGAAGCTCCACGCATCGTCTCCTGATTTGGCGCCGCCATCAAACTCAGCGCTCCAGGGGCCCACGGTTCATGTCCCATTGCTCTATCCGGTGCGATCCAGGCCGTCCGCTCAATACACGCGCGATCCAACGGTTCCCAGTCATCGTCTATGACTAGTGTGAACCCGTGACCGTCAACCTTCTAACCCTAATTTCTCACTCGATTCTCAATGGATTTTCAAGTTCTTATGCTCTATGGATTCGTCTTGAAGAGACGAACACATCCATACTGTAAACATGTATTGAAATTGACCCAAAGAAAATTGAGAATCTCTGGAAGCTCGGGAGGAAGAGTGAGTCCATACCTTTGCTCAGAGAAGTGAAGCTTCAATTTGAGAGTTGTGTCACATTCGATTGGGTCCAAGCAAGCTCCAGATGAAGTCCCTTTGCCTGGTGAATTGTCTAGGTATGATTTCGACCAATCCCGATCACAAAGCTTGGAGGCTGGAAGCAATGGCTGGCCTGGTGAGGCGGCTTTTGCTAGGAAACTTCTCCTCTTGGTCCGGTGAAGGTGTAGGACCAATCAATTTGGAGATTTGCTCACTGTGGTGAAGTTTCCTGGTTTTGGGCTTGAATTTCAACTCTGAAATTGAGCTCACAGAGAGGAAATGGCAAGGGCTTTCAGTGAGGATCAAGTTCTCTATGTGTAGAGAGTAGTCTGGGATGATTTTGGCAGGGTTTCAGTAAGGTTTGGTTCAGCACCTCCCATGGCCGAGAGGAGGTGGTGTTTAAATAGGAGAGGGTGGAGGACCTCCCAGGGGTGTTTAAGGCTTGGGATCAGCTGCTCCATGCAAGAGAAGAACAGCCATGGTGTTCAATTGGGCTGGGACAACTCAGCAAGGCAGAATTGAAAAGTTTGGCTCCTCCCAAGGTCTCGGCCATGGTGTTTTCCGGTGATCCAGGCGGCTGGCCGGCAGGCATGGGTCACCCTCAGGTCCAGGTGGGTCAGGGCTGGAGGTTTGTGCAGGCAATTGAGCTTTGCCATGTGTAAAGTGTTTGAATCAAAGTAGAATGGGGTAAGGGTGTATTTTGGCTAAGTTTGGTCAAATGCATGGATTGGGCTAGGTGCACCTTCCCATGGCTTGTTTGGGCTGAAGATAAAGTGGTTTAGGTCAGCTTAATCAGTGGGGAAGGGTCACCATCCAAGTACAATTAAGTTTAAGCAAGGTTTAGTGGAGTCATGGAAGTAGCTAATCCGATTAAGGGCATATGGAAAGGGCCTCCTCCTCTTGCCATCTTGGGTATGGTGAGGTGGAAAGTAGATTCCATGGCTCTCATGGCTCCCATGTGGCTCATGCATGGCTTCATGGCTCATATATGGCTTGGGAAAACTTGTCTCACTTACATGAGAAAGGGTGTTGGAATTTTTCATGGATTTAAGGAGAATTGTCATAAGGCTTGATTTGGGTTTACTTGGTGATGTATTTTAGAAATTAGGAAGTGTTTTAAATCAAAGGGATGACGAGAGGAATTTCATGTGGGCTTTGTCATGGACTTTGGGCTTTTAGGAAGGCTTAAGGGAATGAGCCTTTAGGTTTAAGAATGAATTCATGGATGGGAATTTTGTAGAATTTTGGGCCAAATAATTGTTGGGTTTGGTTTAGGGATGTGTGATGAGTGATTTGAAATGAATTTGAGGTGGTTTGGGTTTGAATTAGGTTGAATTTGGGTTTCTTTGGTAAATGGGCCAATGTAGGTCAAATTGGGCTAATTTAGGCCAATGTTGGGCTAAGGTTGAAATTGATGTAAAATTAATGTTGGGAAATTTTTATGGGAGTGTTTCAAAGAGGTTTCAACTTTGGTTGGGTTTTGATTTTGGGACTTGGGCTTATTTGGGTTAGGTTTGGGTATAGGACAAAATTAGGCTTTTTGGTTTTGGGTTGGATTTGGGTGGGGTTTAAATCCAAATTTTGGGCAAATTATGTTAGTGTTTTGTTTGTGGGGATGTTAGAGAAGGTTTAGAAAAGGTTTGGGGTCAATTGAAGTTGAATTGGTTTGGTTTGGGCTAAGTTTGGGTCATGGGTCCAAATTGGGCTTCAAGGTCAAAAGTGAAATTGGACCCAAATGTCAATCAAATTGGACTTGGATTTGGTCTAGATTGATATTGTGGATATTAAATTGAAGTTTAGAATTGAATTGGACCAAAATTGGGGTCAATTGGGTAGGTTTGGTTTGACATTAGGTTCACTTGGGTTAAGAATGGGCTAAATTGGGGGTTTTGGTAAAATTGGCATAAATTGACAAAATTGGCCCATGGTGTAGTTGAATAAAATGAAATTGGGAATATTTGGGATTTTCTGGAATTTTCTGGGAATTTTATGAATTTTTGGATTTTTTGGTTAAGAGGGGTATTTTGGGTATTTGGAGGGTATTGGGGGGTATTTCTAGCTATGGATGATCAATTTGAGTGGAGGGAAATGTTTAAGAATGGTTTTGGGGAATTTTGGGTAATTTAGGAGATTTTACTAATTTTGGGTAGTTCCAAGGGCATTTGGTAGGTTTGATGGGTGTAGGGTTCCTAGGGTCAAAAAATGAAATTTTGAAAAAAAGAAGATTGATCAAATATGAGTGAAATGGAAACACTTTGGTTGAGCCATGAAATCATATTAAGCCTATATGAGCCATGAGAGGACTCATTTGAGGCATTCACTATGTTGTTCCTAACCCTCTTAGCCAGGGTCTTAGGGGTTAAGGTCCATCCATATCAATTACCTACCTGAGTCAAGGAGTCAAGTTGGGTATGGGTGTGGTTTTAGGATTTGGATTGTGTGTTTGAGAGTATAGAGTGTGAGCGTAGTGAGTGTGTAAGTCAACCCTCACCAGACCAAGCCACACGGGGTGGTCCTAAGGCCAAAGAGTCCTATAGGGAACTCATCCTTTAAACCTCCACATTTGATTTCAACCCTCTAGGTGATTAGGGGTCTATAATCAAGCTTGTGGGGTTTGTAGAGAGACAAGAAGTGGTTCAAATTTCTAAAGGATGGGTCCCAATTCTAGTCCTCTAAGATAGTCAAAGGAAAAGCCTAAGGCTAGATCCTAAGCACTAAAGAGGGAAGAGAAGTCCTCATCAAAAATGAGGTCAACAGGTCAAGGATAGACCATTTTGACCAACGTTTACTTTTTGGTCAAAAATTGACTTATTAGGTCAATAATTGGTCATTAGGTCAAAAATTGATTATTTTGACAAAAATTAAATTTTTGGTCAAAAGTTAACCCATTTGGTCAACGAGGTGGTCATTAGGTCAGAAAATCACCATTTTGACCAAATATGACTTTTTGGTCAAAGGTTAACCTATTTGATCAATGAGTTGGTAATTGGGTCAATAATTGACCATTTTGACCGAAGATGGCTTTTCGGTCAAAATTTTATCTATTGGGTCAATGTGTTGGTCATTGGGTCAAAAATTGACCATTTTTACCAAAAGTTGACTTTTTGGTCAAATGTTGACCTATTGGGTTAATGGGTGGTCATTAGGTCAAAAATTAACTATTTTGACTAAATTGACTTTTTGTTCAAAAGTTGACTTTTTGGTCAAAAGTTGACTTTTTGGTCAAAAGTTGACCTATTGGGTCAATGGGTTTGTCATTGGGTCAAGGATTGGCCATTTTAACTAAAGTTGACTTTTTTGTCAGTGATTGACTTATTGGGTCAGTATTTGCTCATTAATTCAAAAATTGACTATTTTGACCAAAATTGACTTTTTTGTCAAAAGTTACCCTATTAGGTTATTGTGTTAGTCATTGGGTCAAGGATTAACCATTTCAACTAAAGTTGACTTTTTGGTCAAAAGTTGACCTATTGGGTCAATGGGTTGGTCAGTGGGTTAAGGATTGATCATTTTGTTCAAAGTTAGTTTTTTTGTCAGAGAATGACTTACTGGATTATTAGGTCAAAAATTGACTATTTTGACCAAAATTGACTTTTTGATCAAAAGTTGACCAATTGGGTCAATGGTTTGGTCATTGGGTCAAGAATTGACTATTTTGACCAAAGTTGACTCTTTGGGTCAATAGGTTAGTCATTGGTTCAATGATTAACCATTTTGACCAACGTTGACTTTTTGGTCATGGATTGACTAATTGGGTCAATAATTGGTCATTAGGTCAAAAATTGATTATTTTTCCCAAAAATGAATTTTTGATCACAACTTAACCCATTGGGTCAACGAGGAGGTTATTATTTTAGAAATTAACCATTTTGACCAAAGTTGAGTTATTGCTCAAAAGTTGAGCTATTTGGTCAATGAGTTCGTAATTGGGTCAAGAATTGACCATTTTAACCAAAGTTGATTTTTTGGTCAAAAGATGATCTATTGGGTCAATAGGTTGGTCATTGGGTCAACAGTTGACCTATTGGGTTAATGGGTGATCATTTAGTTAAAAATTGACTATTTGGTGAAAAGTTGACCTATTAGGTAATATGGTTTGTCATTGGGTCAAGGATTAACCATTTTGACAAGAGTTGAATTTTTGGTCAGAGATTGACTTATTGGGTCAATAATTCAAAAATTGATTATTTTGACTAAAATTGACTTTTTGGTCAAAAGTTGACCTATTAGGCCAATGGGTTGGTCATTGGGTCAACGATTGATCAATTTGACCAAAGTTGACTTTTTGCTCAAAAATTGACCTATTGGGACAATGGGTTGATCATTGGGTCTAAGATAGACTATTTTGACCAAAGTTAACTTTTTGGTCAAAGATTGCCTAACTAGATCAATAATTGGTCGTTAGGTCAAAAATTTAATATTTTGACTAAAATTGATTTTTTGGTCTAAAGTTGACCTATTGGATCAATGGGTTAGTCATTGGGTCAAGAATTGCCCATTTTGACCAAAGTTGACTTTTTGGTCAAAAGTTGACCTTTTGGGTTAATGGGTTGGTCATCGGGTCAAGGATTGACCATTTTGACCAACGTTGACTTTTTTGGTCAGAGATTGACTTATTGGGTCAATAATTGGTCATTAGGTCAAAAAATGATTATTTTGACAAAAATTAAATTTTTGGTCAAAAGTTGACCCATTTGGTCAACAGGGTGGTCATTAGGTCAGAAATTAATCATTTTTACCAAAGTTGACTTTTTGGTCAAAAGCCGACCTATTTGGTCAGTGAATTATTAATTGGGTCAATAATTGACCATTTTGACCAAAGATGACTTTTTGGTCAAAATTTGATATATTAGGTGAACGGGTTGGTCATTGGGTCAAAAAATGACCATTTATACCAAAGTTGATTTTTTGGTCAAAAGTTGACCTACTAGGTTAATGGGTGGTCATAGGTCAAAAATTGACTATTTTGACCAAAATTAACTTTTTGGTTAAAAGTTGACCTATTGGGTCAACGAGTTTATCATTGGGTCAAGGATTGGTCATTTTGACTAAAGTTAACTTTTTGGTCAGAGATTAACTTATTGGGAGAATAATTGGTCATTTGGTTAAAAATTTACTTTTTTGACAAAAATTGACTTTTTGGTCAAAAGTTGACCTATTGGGTCTTTGGGATGGTTATTGGGTCAAGGATTGACCATTTTAACTAAAGGTAACTTTTTGGTCAGAGATTGACTTATTGCGTTAATAATTGGTTATTAATTCTAAAATTGACTATATTGACAAAAAATTGACTTTTGGTCAAAAGTTGACCTATTAGGTCAATTGGTTGGTCATTAGGTCAAGGATTGACCATTATGACCAAAGTTGACTATTTGGTCAGAGATAGACTTATTGGGTCAATATTTGTTCATTAATTAAGAAATTGACTATTTTAACCAAAATTGACTTTTAGGCCAAAAGTTAGCCTATTAGGTCAATGGGTTAGTCATTGGGTGAAGGATTAACCATTTTAACCAAAGTTGACATTTTGGTCAAAATTTGACTTATTGGGCTAGTGGGTTGGATAATGGGTCAGGGATTGACCTTTTTGTCCAAAGTTGGTTTTTTGGTCAGAGATGACTTACTGAATCAATAATTGGTTATTAGGTCAAAAATTGACTATTTTGATCAAAATTGACTTTTTGATCAAAAGTTGACTTATTGGGTCAATGGGTTGGCCATTGGGTCGAGAATTACTTATTTTGATCAAATTTGACCTTTTGGGTCAACAGGTTGGTCATTGGGTCAATGATTGACCATTTTGACTAAGGTTGATTTTTTTGTCATATATTGACTAATTGGGTCAATAATTGGTCATTAGGTCAAAAATTAATTATTTTGCCCAAAATTGAATTTTTGATCAAAAGTTGACACATTGGGTTAATGAGGTAGTTATTGTGTCAGAAATTGACCATTTTGACCAAAGTTGACTTTTCGGTCAAAAGTTGACCAATTTAGGTTAATGAGGTGGTCCTTAGGTAAAAAATTAAAAATTTTGATAAAAATTGTGTTTTTGGTCAAATGTTGACCTATTGTGTCAATGGGTTGGACATTGGGTCAAAAATTAACCATTTTCCCCAAAGTTAACTTTTTGGTCTAAAGTTAACCTATTGGGTCAATGGGTTGGTCATTGGGTCAAGGATAGACCATTTTGATCAAAGTTGACATTTTGGTAAAAACTTGACATATTTTTGTCAATAATTAGTCATTAGGCCAAAAATTGACTATTGTGACCAAAATTGACTTTTTGGTCAAAAGTTGACTTAATGGGTCAATGGGTTGGTCTTTGGGTTAAGAATTGACCATTTTGTCCAAAGTCAACTTTTTGGTCAAAAGTTGACCTATTGGGTCAGTGGGTTTGTGATTGGGTCAAGGACTGACCATTTTGACCAAAGTTGAGTTTTTGGTCAAAAGTTGACCAATTTTGGTCAATGAGGTAGTCATGAGGTCAAAAATTGACAGTTTTAACAAAATTTGTCTTTTGGGTCAAAAGTTGACCTATTGGGTCAATGGGTTGGCCATTGGGTCAAAAATTGACCATTTTGGCCAAAATTGACTTTTTTGTCAAAAGTTGACCTATTGGGTCAATGGGTTGGTGATTGGGTCAAAAATTAACCATTTTGACCAAAATTACTTGTTGGTCAAAAGTTGACCAATTGGGTCTATGGGTTGGTCATTGGGTCGAAGATTGACCATTTTGACCAAAGTTGACTTTTTTGTTAGAATATGATTTATTGGGTCAATAATTAGTCTTTAGGTCAAAATTTAACTACTTTGACCAAAATTGAAATTTTGGACAAAAATTGATTAATTGGGTCAATGGGGTGGTCATTGGGTCGAAAATTGATAATTTTGATCAAAGTTGATTTTTTGGTCAAAAGTTGACCTATTGGATTAATGAGTTGGTCATCAGGTCAAGAATTGACCATTTTGACAAAAGTTGGCTTTTTAGTCAAAAATTGAACAATTGATTAGTAGGGTGATCTTTGTGTTAGAGGTTGACCATTTTGACTAAAGTTGAGTTTTTGGTCAAAATTTGACTTATTTAAGTCAATGAGGTAGTTGTTAGGTCAAAAGTTGACCTATTAGGTTAATGGATTGTTCATTGGGTCAAAGTTGACATTTAGGTCAATAGTTGACATATTGGGTCAATAATTAGGCATTAGGTCAAAAATTGATTATTTTGACCAAAATTGAATTTTTTGTCAAAAGTTGACTCATTGGGTCAATGTAGTGGTCATAGTCACTGTGTCAGAAATTGACCATTTTGATCAAAGTTGACTTTTTTGTCAAAAGTTGACCTATTTAGGTTGAAGAGCTGGTCATTAGGTCAAAATTGACTTTATTAGTCAAAAGTTGACCTATTGAATCAATGGGTTGGTCATTGGGTCAAGCATTGACCATTTCGGACAAAGTAATTTTTTTGGTCAAAAGTTGACCTATTGGGTCAATGGGTTGGTCATTGGGTCTAAGATAGATCATTTTGATCAAAATTGACATTTAGGTCAAAAGTTGTCCTATTGGGTCAATAATTGGTCATTAGGTCAAAAATTGATTATTTTGACCAAAATTGAATTTTTTGTCAAAAGTTAACCCATTGCGTTAATGGGGTGGCCATTGTATCAGAAATTGACCATTTTGGCCAAGGTTAAATTTTTGATCAAAAGTTGACCTATTTAGGTCAATGAGGTGATCATTAGGTCAAAAATTGAGATTTTAGTCAAAAGTTGACCTATTGGGTAACTGGGTTAGACATTGGGATAAGGATTGACCATTTTTGCCAAAGTTAACATTTTGTTTAAATGTTGACTTATTGGGTCAATGGGTTGTTCATTGAGTCAAAGATAAATCATTTTTGACTAAAGTTGACATTTAGGTCGAAAGTTGATCTATTGGGTCAATAATTGGTCATTAGGTCATTAATTGACTTTTTAGTTAAAAGTTGATTTATTGGGTCAGTGGATTGGTCATTGGGTCAAGGATTTACCATTTTGACTAAAGTTGACTTTTTGGTCAAAAGTTGACTTATTGGGCCAAGGTTGATCATTAAGTCAGAAATTGACCTTTTTTACTAAAGTTGACTTTTTAGTTAAAGATTGACTTATTGGATCAATCATAGGTAATTAGGTCAAAATTGACTATTTTGACCAAAATTGAGTTTTTGTTTAAAAGTTGTCCTATTAGGTCAATGAGATGTTCATTGGGTCAGAGATTGGCCATTTTGACCAAAGTTGACTTTTTGGTCAAAAGTTGACCTATTGGGTCAAAGGGTAAGTCATTGCATCAAGGATTGACCATTTTGACCAAAGTTTACTTTTTGGCCAGTGATTGACTTATTGGGTCAATGGGTTGGTCATTGGTTCAATGGGTTGGTCATTGGGTGACCAGACCCGCAATAATGCAGTAATATTCGCTTCCAAAAGATGGCCAAAAGCTTGACCCAATTTATAAATAGCGGCTAGTGTATAAAATCAAAATGATGTAAATTTTTAGAAAAAATTTTACACACTAGGGGTACTACGCAAGTATACATATCGTTTCAAGTAATATAGGGTTTTCTTTTATAACCCCAGTATCGATCCCACGGGAAAAATTATAGTAATAAATTTTCTAAATGTTATATTTCGAAAATATCTTTTTATCCTTTAATTTAACTATAAATTTCTATTAATTTACTAGATCCAAATAAAGGAAACAATAATAAGAAAATGATTTATGAAAACTATATAAAATAAACAACATTCTTTCCTTAAATTAATCTAAGATTTTTAAGATAATTTAATATTCGTTAGAGAATTTGATTTATGGTATTGTGCCAACTAAAAGAATTCCTATTCTTTACCCTTTGATCTAGGCACAAAGAACATTGGCTAATTTACATATCAAGTCCGGATGTATTGTTAGTAGAATGGGTTAATCTAGGCTCACACTACCAGATGTCCAAGGGTGGCTATGATCGGCCCTACTAGTGACCCTTTCCTAATCTATAAATCAAATTATAAGAATTTAGTCAGTCACTCTAAAAACTTATCAATTCTATGCCCTTTAAATCTTATCTTCCTATTTATTTGCACTTCACCTTGAATAGCCCGCACATGGCCTTCGACTACCCAAAGATTCATGTGACATTTACAAGTTAAGAGTTCTTCTCCTTCAAGGTCTCAAAACTCTTCAACAGGTTTTAACAATTTAAATGGCCAATTTAAAAAGTAAAGTAAGATCAGGTATTAATGTCATCACAATGTTTTAAAAATATTTTGAATTTCAATTCTCCATCGAATCTTTATATTATCTTATCTATCTCTTCATAATTGAAGGAAGAAAGTAAACTAACTACTCAGAACAGATTAAAATAAACAACAAAACATAATAAATAAACTTTGAATCAAATATAAAATACTTATCTCAAATATTCCTTCTACAGATCTTCTAATTCCTACTGACTCCACAGTGTAATGAACTCCAGATGCAACAACTTGAAAATAAACTCACTAAACTAAGCAAAAGTGGCCCTAAATTTCTCTCTCTATTTCTCTCTCTAAGGATGAGAGATCCTAAAGTGGATAAGAGAAAGGGTTACAATGGGAGGGACACGTTTTCTGAAGAAATGGACCCCTATTTATAGGCTTCAAGGGTTTCCTTAAGGCACCTCTTCAAAACATGTCCACATTCAATGAATCTTCTAGAAGGTCTGTCTAGCGCCTAAGCGCCGGAATCTAGCGCATAGGCACCAGACACCGCGTCCAGTTCTTCGTACCTCTTCACTTTGGCTCGAACCTCTTCGCGATTAAAACTGTTTTGGAGCGTCTAAATGCAATGTATCACATGTCCTATTATCAACGAACAACTGCCAGTCTTCTAGAATATCCAATAACTGCTCACTCCGTCAAAATAACCGATCAAATGTTGTCAAAAACTTGACAGTTTCTGTATCGAGTCTGGCGGTTAGGCGCCAACTTCTGGCGCCTAGGCGCCAGGCCATTTTTTTATACTTCTTATATTTTGCTCCATTTTTGCCCCTTTTTGCTTCTTTTTCCTTTTTAGATCTTTTTACATCACCTACATCCAAAAACACAAAAAATACCTTTCATTAAAGCATAATATCATTAGAAATTAATAAGAATTAAGACATAAAGAAATAGGTATTTTTTTATAGATCATTGGGTCAATAATTGACCTTTTCGACCAAAGCTGGGTTTTTGCTCAAAAGTTGACATATTGGGACAATGGGTTGGTCATTGGGTTAAGGATTGGCCATTTTGACCAAAGTTGGCGTTTTGGTCAGAGATTGACTTATTGGGTAAATAATTGCTTATTAAGTGAAAAATTAAGTATTTTGACTAAAATTCACTTTTTGGTAGAAAGTTAATATATTGGGTCGATGGGTCGGTCATTGGGTCAACAATAGATCATTTTGACCAAAGTTGACTTTCAGGTCAAAATTTGACCTATTTGGTCAATGAGTTGGTAATTGGGTTAAGAATTAACCATTTTGACAAAAGATTACTTTTTGGTCAAAAGTTCATCTATTGGGTCAATGGGTTGGTCATTAGGTTAAAAATTAAATATTTTGACCAAAGTTAACTTTTTGGTCAAAAGTTGACCTGTTTAGTAAATGGGTGGTCATTAGGTCAAAAATTGACTATTTTGACCAAAATTGACTTTTTGGTCAAAAGTTGACCTATTGGGTTAATGAGTGTCATTGGGTCAAGGATTGACCATTTTGACCAAAGTTAACTTTTTGGTCAGAGATTGACTTAGTGGGTCAATAATTGGTCATTAATTAAAAAATTGTCTATTTTGGTAATTGGTCAAAAATTAACTATTTTGACCAAAATTAATTTTTTTGTCAAAAGTTGATCCATTGGGTCAACGGGGTGCTCATTGGATCAGAAATTGACCATTTTAACCAAAGTTGACTTTTTGGTCAACAGTCGACCTATTTAGTCAATGAGTTAGTAATTGCGTCAAGAATTGACCATTTTGACCAAGGATGACTTTTTGTTCAAAAATTGATCTTTGGGTCAATAGGTTGGTCATTGGGTCAAAAATTGACCATTTTGACCAAAGTTAAATTTTTGTTCAAAAGTAGAGCTATTAGGTCAATGGGTCGTCATTAAGTTAATAATTGATTATTTTGATCAAAATTGACTTTTTGGTCAAACGTTGACCTATTGGGTCAATGGGTTTGTCATTAGGTCAAGGATTGAACATTTTGATAAAGGTTGATTTTTTGGTTAGAGATTGACTTATTGGGTCAATAATAAGTCATTAGGTCAAAATTTGACTATTTTGGCAAAAATTGACTTTTTGTTCAAAAGTTGACTTATTGGGTCAATGGGTGGTCATTAAGTTAAAAATTGACTATTTGAGCAAAATTGACTCTTTGGTGAAAGGTTGACATATTGGGTCAATGGGTTTGTCATTGGGCCAAGGATTGACCATTTTGACGAAAGTTGACTTTTTAGTCAGAGATTGACTTATTGTGTTAATAATTGGTCATTAGATATAAAATTGACTATTTAGACCAAAATTCTATTTTTGGTCAAAAGTTAATCCACTAGGTTAACAGGGTGGTCATTGTGGCAGAAATTGATCATTTTAACCAAAGATGACTTTTTGGTCAAAAGGTGACTAATTTTGACCAAAATAAAATTTTTGGTCAAAAGTTAATCCATTGGGTCAACAGGGTGGTCATTGGGTTAGAAATTGACCATTTTGACCAAAGTTGACCAATTTGGTCAATGAGTTGGTAAATGGGTCAAGAATTGACTATTTTGACCGAACATGAATTTTTGGTCAAAAATTGATCTATTGGGTCAATGGGTTGGTTATTAGGTCAAAAATTGACAATTTTAACTAAAGTTAACTTTTTAGTCAAAAGGTGACCTATTAGGTCAATAGGTGGTCTTTAGGATAAAAATTGACTATTTTAAAAAAATTAACTTTTTGGTCAAAAGCTGACTTATTTTGGGTCAATGGGTTTGTCATTGGGTATAACATTGACCATTTTAACCAAAGTTGACTTTTTAGTCAGAGATTGACTTATAAGGTTAAAAATTCGTCATTAGGACAAAAATTGACTACTTTGACCAAAGTTGACTTTTTGGTCAAAAGTTAACCTATTTGGCCAATGAGCTGGTTATTGGGTTAAGAATTGACCATTTTGACCAAAGATGACCTTTTAGTCAAAAATTGACCTATTGGGTCAATGGGTTGGTCATTGGGTCAAAAATTGACCATTTTGACCAAAGATGACTTTTTGGTTAAAAGTTGACCTATTAGGTCAATGGGTGGTCATTAGGTTAATGGGTTTGTCGTTGGGTCAAGGATTGACCATTTTCATCAAAGTTCACTTTTTGGTCAAAGATTGACTTATTGGGTCAATAATTGGTCAATAATTCAAAATTTTACTATTTTGACCAAAATTGACTTTTTGGTCAAAAGTTGACCTATTAGGCTAACGGGTTAGTCATTGGGTCAAGGATTGGTCATTTTGACCAAAGTTGGCTTTTTGGTCAAAATTTGAATTTCTGGGTCAATGGGTTGGTCATTAGGTCAAGGATTAACCATTTTGACCAAACTTGACTTTTTGGTCAGAGATTGGCGTACTGGGTCAATAATTGGTCATTAGGTCAAAAATTAACCTATTTGACCAAAGTTGACTTTTTGGTCAAAAGTTGACCTTTTGGGTCAATGGGTGGCCATTAGATCAAAAATTGACTATTCTGACCAAAATTGACTTTTTGGTCAAAAGTTGACATATTGGGTCAATAAGTTTGTCATTAGGTCAAGGACTCACCATTTTGACCATAGTTGACTTTTTGATCAGAGATTGACTTATTGGGTCAACAATTGTTCATTAATTAAAAAATTGACTTGTTTGACCAAAATTAAATTTTTGGTCAGAAGTTGACCTAACGGGTCAATGGGTTGGTCATTGGGTCAAGGATTGACTATTTTGACCAAAGTTGACATTTTGTTTAAAAGTTGACCTATTGGGTCAATGCGTTGGTCATTGGGTCAAGGATTGACCATTTTGACCAAAGTTGACTTTCTAGTCAGAATTTGACTTATTGGGTCAATAATTGGTCATTAGGTTAAAAATTAATTATTTTAACCAAAATTAAAATTTTTGTCAAAAGTTGACCCATTGGGTCAACGGGGTAGTCATTAGGTCAGAAATTAACCATTTTGACCAAAGTTTACTTTTTGGTCAAAAGTTGACCTATTTGGTGAATGAGTTGGTAATTGGGTTAAGAATTGACCGACTTGACCGTAGAAGACTTTTTGGTCAAAAGTTGATCTATTCGATCATGAGTTGGTCATTGGGTAAAAAATGGATCGTTTTGACCAAAGTTGACTTTTTGGTCAAAAGTTGACATATTAGGTAATGGGTGGTCATTAGGTCAAAAATTAACTATTTTGACCAAAATTGACTTTTTGTTCAAAAGTTGACCTATTGGGTCAATAAGTTCATCATTGGGTCAAGGACTGACCATTTTGACCAAAGTTGACTTTTTGGTCAGAGATTGACTTATTGGGTCAATAATTGGTTATTAATTAAAAAATTGATTATTTTGACCAAAATTGAATTTTTGGTCAAAAGTTATCCCATTGGGTCAATGTGCTGTTCATTAGGTCAGAAATTGATCACTTTGACCAAAGTTGACTATTTGGTTAAAAGTTGACCTATTTGGTCAAGGAGTTGGTACTTTTGTCAAGAATTGATTATTTTGACTAAAGATGACTTTTTGGTCAAAGGTTGACCTATTGGGTCAATAGTTGGTCATTGGGACAAAAATTAACCATTTTGACCAAAGTTGACTTTTTGGTCAAAAGGTGACCAAATGGGTTAATGGGTGGTCATTAAGTCAAAAATTGACTATTTTGACCAAAATTGACTATTTGGTCGATTGTTGACCTATTGGGTCAATGGGTTTGTCTTGGGTCTAGGATTGACCATTTTGACCAAAGTTGACTTTGTGATAAGAGATTGACTTATTGGGTCATTAACTGGTCAATAATTCAAAAATTGACTATTTTGACCAAATATGACTTTTTGGTCAAAAGTTGACCTATTAGGCCAATGGTTAGTAATTGGGTCAATGATTGATCATTTTGACAAAAGTTAACCTTTTGGGCAAAAGTTGACTTATTGGGTCAATGGGTTGGTCATTGGGTCAAGGATAGACCATTTTGACCAAAGTTGACTTTTTGGTCAAAGAATGACTTCTTGGGTCAATAATTGGTCATTAATTCAAAAATTGACTATTTTCATCAAAATTGAGTTTTTGGTCAAAAGATAACCTATTAGGCCAATGAGTTGGTCATTGGGTCAAGGATTGATTATTTTGATCAAAGTTAACTTTTTGGTCAAAAGTTGAGCTATTGGGTCAGTGGGTTGGTCATTGTGTCATGGATTGACCATTTTGACCAAAGTTGACTTTTTGGTCAAAGATTGACTTATTAGGTCAATAATTGGTCATTATGTTAAAAATTGACTATTTTGACCAAAATTTAATTTTTGGTCAAAAGTTGACACATTGGGTCAATGGGGGTGGTCATTGGGTCAGAAATTGACCATTTTGACCAAAGTTGACTTTTTGGTCAAAGTTGACATCTTTGGTAAATGAGTTGGTAATTGGGTCAAGAATTGATCATTTTGACACAAGATGACTTTTAGTCAAAAGTTGAATTATTGGGTCAATGGGTTGGTCATTGGGTCAAAAATTGACCATTTTGACCAGATTTGACTTTTTAGTCAAAAGTTGACTTGTTGGATCATTGCGTGACCATTATGTCAAATATTAACTATTTTGACCAAAATTGACGTTTTGGACAAAAGTTGACCTATTGGGTCAATAGGTGTACCATTGGGTCAAGGATTGACTATTTTGACCAAAGTTGACGTTTTGGTCAAAGATTTACTTATTGGGTCAATAATTGGTCTTTAATTAAAAAATTGACTATCTTGACCAAAATTGACTTTTTGGTCAAAAGTTTACCTATTAGGGCAATGGGATGGTCATTTAGTCAAGGATTCATCATTTTGACCAAAGTTGACTTTTGGTCAAAAGTTGACCTATTGGGTCAATGGGTTGGTCATAGAGTCCAGGATTGACCATTTTGACCAATGTTGACTTTATAGTCAGAGATTGACTTATTGGGTCATTAATTGGTCATTAGGTTAAAAATTGACTATTTTGACCAAAATTTAATTTTTGGTCAAAAGTTGACCCATTGGGTCAATGGGGTGGTCATGGGGTCAGAAATTGACCATTTTGACCAAAGTTGACTTTTTGATCAAAAGTTGACATATTTAGTCAATGAGTTGGTAATTGGGTTAAGAATTGACCATATAGACCCAAGATGACTTTTTAGTCAAAAATTGACCTATTGGGTCATGGGATTGGTCATTGAGTCAAAAATTGACCATTTTGACCAAATTGGACTTTTTGGTTAAAAGTTGACCTGTTGGGTCAATGTGTGGCTATTAGGTCAAAAATTGACTATTTTGACCAAAATTGACTTTACGGTCAAAAGTTGACTTAATGGGTCAATGGGTATGCCATTGGGTCAAGGATTGACTATTTTGACTAAAGTTGACTTTTTGGTTAGAGATTGACTTGTTGGGTCAATAATTGGTCATTAATTCAAAAATTGGCTATTTTGACCAAAATTGACTTTTTGGTCAAAAGTTAACCTATTAGGCCAATGGGTTGGTCATTGGGTCAATGATTCATCATTTTGACCAAAGTTGTCTTTTTTGTCAAAAGTTAACCTATTGAGTCAAAGGGTTGGTCATTGGGTCAAGGATTAACTATTTTTGACCAAAATTGACTTTTTGGTTAGAGATAGGCTTACTGGGTCAATAATTGGTCATTAGTTCAAAAATTGACTATTTTGACGAAATTTAACATTTTTATCAAAAGATGACCTATTGGGTCAAGGGGTTGGTCATTGAGTCAAGGATTGACCAAAGTTGACTTTTTGGTTAAAAGTTGACCTATTGGGTCAATGGGTTTGTCATTGGGTCAAGGATTGACTATTTGACCAAAGTTGACTTTTTGGTCAGTGATTGACTTATCGGGTAAATGAGTCTCATTGGGTCAAGGATTGACCATCTTGACCAAAGTTGACTTTTTGGTCAAAGATTGACTTAGTGTGTCAATAATTGGTCATTTATTAAAAAATTGTCTATTTTGGTAATTTGTCAAAAATTAACTATTTTGATCAAAATTAATTTTTTAAATTGACCATTTTGACCAAAGTTGACTTTCCGGTCAGAGATTGCCTTATTGGGTCAATAACTGGTCATTAGGTCCAAAATTAATTAGTTTAACCAAAATTAAATTTTTTGTCAAAACTTGACTCATTGGGTCAACGGGGTTGTCATTGGGTCAACAATTGACCATTTTGACCAAAGTTGACTTTTTGGTCAAAAGTTAACCTATTTGGTCAATGAGTTGGTCATTGGGTTAAGAATTGACCAATTTGACTGTAGATGACTTTTTGGTCAAAAGTTGATCTATTTGTTCAATTGGTTGGTCATTGGGTCACAAATTGCTCATTTTGACCAAAGTTGACTTTTGGTTAAAAGTTGACCTACTGATTAATGGGTGGTCTTTAGGTCAAAAATTGACTATTTTGACAAAAATTGACTTTTTTGTCAAAAGTTGACCTATTGGGTCAATCATTGACCAATTTGACCAAAGTTGACTTTTTGGTCAGAGATTGACTTATTGGGTCAATAATTGGTCATTAATTCAAAAATTGACTCTTTTGACCAAAATTAAATTTTTGGTCAAAAGTTAAACCATTGGGTCAACGGGGTGGTTATTGCGTCAGAAATTGTCCATTTTGACGAAAGTTAAATATTTGATCAAAATTGACCAATTTGGTCAATGAGTTGGTGATTTGGTCAAGAATTGATTATTTCGACCAAAGATGACTTTTTGGTCAAAATTTAACCTATTGGGTCAATGGGTTGGTCATTGGGTCAAAAATTGACCATTTTGACCAAAGTTGACTTTTTGGTCAAAAGTTGACCTATTTGGTCAATGAGTTGGTAATTGGGTCAAGAATTGATAATGTTGACCAAAGTTGACATTTTGGTTAAAAGTTAACATATTGGGTCAATGGATTGGTCATTGGGTCAATGATTGACCATAATGACCATGGTTGAAATTTTGGTCAGAGATTGAGTTATAAGGTCAATAATTGGTCATTAGGTAAAAAATTGATTATTTTGACCAAAATTGACTTTTTGTTTCAAAGATGACTTACTAGGTTATTGTGCTAGTCATTGGGTTAAGAATTGATCATTTTGACCAAAGTTGGCTTTTTTGTCAAAAGTTGACTAATTGGGTCAACGGGTTGGTCATTGGATCAAAAATTGACCATTTTGTCCAAGGTTGACTTTTTGGTCAGAAGTTGACTTTGGCCAATGGTGGGTCATAGGTCAAAATTTGACTATTTTGACCAAAATTGTCTCTTTGGTTAAAATTTAACCTATTGGGTGGTTGGGTTGGACATTGGGTCAAGGTTTAACCATTTTGACCAAAGTTGACTTTTTGGTCAAAAGTTCACCTATTGGGTCAATGGGTTAGTCTTTGGGTCAACAATTGACCATTTTGACCAAAGTTGACTTTTTTTTCAAAAGTTGACCTATTGGGTCAATGGGTTAGTCATTGGGTCAAAGATTAATCATTCGACCAAAGTTTACTTTTTGGTTAGAGATTGGCTTACTGGGTCAATAATTGGTCATTAGTTCAAAAATTGACTATTTTGACTAGAATTGACTTTTTGGTCAAAAGATGACCTATTTGGTCAATGGGTTGGTCAATGGGTTGGTCATTGGGTCAGGGATTGACTATTTTGACCAAAGTTGACTTTTTAATCAAAAGTTAACCTATTGGGTCAATGGGCTGGTCATTGGGTCGAGGATTCACCATTTTGACCAAAGTTGACTTTTTGGTCAGTGATTGACTTATTGGGTCAATAATTGGTCATTCGGTCAATAATTTATTATTTTGACCAAAATTAAATTTTTGGTCGAAAGTTGACCGTTAGATTGATCGAAGGTGATCATTGGGTCGAGAAATTGACCATTTTGACTAAAATTGACTTATTGGTAAAAAGTTTGATCTATTTGGTCAATGGGTTGGTAATTAGGTCAAGAATTGACAATTTTGACCGAAGATAACGTTTTGGTCAAAACTTGACCTATTGAGTCAATTGGTGGACATTAGGTTAAAAATTGACCTATTGGGCAATGGGTTTGTCATTGGGTTAATGATTGACCGTTTTGACCAAAGTTGACTTTTTGGTCAGAGATTGACTTATCGGGTCAATAGTTGGCCATTAATTTAAAAAGTTGATTATCTTCATCATTAGGACAAAAATTATTTATTTTGACCAAAATTAAATTTATGGTCAAACGTTGAACCATTGGGTCAACGGGGTGGTCATTGGGTCAAAAATTGACCATTTTGACCAAAGTTAACTTTTTGGTCAAAAGTTGACCTATTTGGTCAATGAGTTGGTTCTTGGGTCATGAATTGACCATTTTAACCGAAGATGACTTTTTGGTTAGAAGTTGATCTATTGGGTCTATGGGTTGGTCATTGGGTCAAAAATTGACCATTTTCACCAAAGTTGACTTTTTGGTCAAAAGTTGACATATTGGGTCAATGGGTGGTCATTCAGTCAAAAATTGACTATTTGGTCAAAAGTTAACCTCTTGGGTCAATTGGTTTGTCATTGTGTCAAGGATTGACCATCTTGACAAAAGTTGATTTTTTGGTCAGAGATTGACTTATTGGGTCAATAATTGTAATAGGTCAAAAATTGACAATTTTGACCAAAATTAAATTTTTGGTCACAAGTTAACCCAATTGGGTCAACTAGGTGGTCATTGGGTCAGAAGTAGACCATTTTGACCAAACTTGGCTTTTTTGTCAAAAGTTGATCGATTGGGTCAAGGGTGGTCATTAAGTCAAAAATTGACTATTTCGACCAATATTGACTATTTGGTCAAAAGTGCACCTATTGGGTCAATGTGTTTGTCATTTGGTCAAGGATTGACCATTTTGACCAAAGTTGACTTTTTGGTCAGAGATTGACTTATTGGGTCAATAATTGGTCATCAATTCAAATGTTGGCCTATTAGGCCAATGGGTTGGTCATTGGGACAAGGATTGATCATTTTAACTAAAGTTGACTTTTTGGTCAAAAGTAAACCTATTGGGTCAATAGGTTGGTCATTGGGTCAAGGATTGACCATTTTGACCAAAGTTGACTTTTATGTGAGAGATTGACATATTGGGTAAATAATTAGTCATTGTGTTAAAAATTAACTATTTTGACTAAAATTTAATTTTTGGCGAAAAGTTGACCCATTAGGTCAACGGCATGGTTATTGGGTCAGAAATTGACCATTTTGACCAAATTTGATTTTTTGGTCAAAGGTTGACCTGTTGGGTCAATGTGTGTCCATTAGGTCAAAAATTGACTATTTTGACCAAAATTGACTTTTTGGCCAAAAGTTGACCTATTTGGTCAATGGGTTTGCCATTGGGCCAAGGATTAACCATTTTGACTAAAGTTGACTTTTTGGTCAAAAGTTGAACTACTAGGTCAATGAGTTTGTCATTGGGTCAATGATTGACCATTTTGACCAAAGTTGACTTTTTGGTCAGAGATTGGCTTACTGGGTCAATAATTGGTGATTAGGTCAAAAATTAACTATTTTGACCAAAATTGATTGTTTGGTCAAAAGTTGACCTATTGGGTCAATGGGTTGGTCCGTATTGCCCATATTGACAAAAGTTAACTTTTTGCTCAAAAGTTGATCTATTGGGTCAATGGGTTGGTCATTGGGTCAAGGATTGACGATTTTGACTAATGTTGACTTTTTGGTCAGAGATTGTCTTATTGGGTCAATAATTGGTCATTATGTCAAAATTTGACTATTTTGACATAAATTGACTTGTTGGTCAAAAGTTGACATATTGGGTCAATAGGTTGGTCATTAGGTCAAGAATTGACCATTTTGACCAAAGTTGTCTTTTTGGTAAAACGTTGACTTATTTACGTCAATAAGGTGGTCATTATGTCAAAAATTGACAGTTTTAAGTAAAATTGAATTTTTTGTCAATGGGTTGTTCATTGGGTCAAGAATTAACCATTTTGGCGAAAGCTGACTTTTTAGTCAAAAATTGACAAATTGGGTGAATGGTTGATCGTTAGATCAAGGATTGACCTTTTTTCACCAAAGTTGACATTTAGGTTATTGTGTCAGAAATTGACCATTTAGACCAAATTTGACTTTTTGGTCAATAGTTGACCTTTTGGGTCAATGAGGTGGTCATTAGGTAAAATATTGACAATTTTGACCATAATTGACTTTTTGGTCAAAAGTTGTCCTTTTGGGTCAATGAGTTGTCATTGGGTTAAGGATTGACCATTTTGACCAAAGTGGACTTTATGTCGAAAGTTGACTTTGGGTCAATGGCTTGTTCATTGGGTCCAGGATTGACCATTTTTACTAAAGTTGACGTTTTGGTCGAGAATTGGCTTTATTAGGTCGATAATTGGTCACTAGGTCAAAAATTGACTATTTTGACCAAAATTGACTGTTTGGTCAAAAGTTGACCTATTGGGTCAATAGGTTGGTCATTGGGTCAGAGATTGACCATTTTGACCAATGTTGTCTTTTTGGTCAAAAGTTAACCTATTTAGGTCACTGAGGCGGTCATTAGGTCAAAAATTGACAATTTTAAGTAAAATTGAGTATTTGATCAAAAGTGACCTATTTTGTCACTAGGTTGGTCATTGGTTCAAGGATTAACCATTTTGGCAAAAGTTGACTTTTTAGTTAAATGTTGACAAATTGGGTCAATGGGTTGCTCATTAGATCAAGGATTGACCTTTTTCACCAATGTTGACATTTTGGTCATTGTGTTAGAAATTGACCATTTTGACCAAAGTTGTCCTTTTGGGTCAATGAGGTGGTCATTAGGTAAAAAATTGACAATTTTGACCAAAATTGACTTTTTAGCCAAAAGTTGTCCTTTTGGATCTATGAGTTGGTAATTCTGTCAACGATTGACCATTTTGACCAAAGTTGACTTTTTGGTCAAAAGTTGACCTATTTGGTCAATGGGTTGGTCAATGGGTCAAGGATTGACCATTTTGACCAAAGTTGACTTTTTTGTCAAAGGTTGACCTATTGGGTCAAAAATTGGTAATTAAGTTAAAAATTTACTATTTTGACCAAAATTGACTTTTTGGTCTAAAGTCGATCTATGAGGTCAATGTGTTGGTCATTGGGTCAAAGTTTTTCCATTTTAACTAAAGTTGACTTTTTGGTCAAAAGTTGACCTATTGGGTCAATGAGTTTGTCATTAGGTCAAGGATGACCATTATGACCAAAGCTGACAATTTGGTCAGAGATTGACTTATTGGGTCAATAATTGATCATTAAGTCAAAATTTCTATTTTGACCCAAATTGACATTTTGTTCAAAAGATGACTTACTTGGTCAAAAGTTGACCTATGGGTCAAGAATTGACTATTTTCAACAAAGTTGACTTTTTGGTCAAAAGTTGACCTATGGGTCAATGGGTTGGTTATTGGGTCAAAATTGACCATTTTGACCAAAGTTGACTTTTGGTCAAAAGTTGACCTATTTGGTCAATGGATGGTCATTGGGTCAAAATTTGACTATTTTGACCAAAATTGACTTTGGGTCAAAAGTTGACCTATTGGGTCAACCTATTTGGTCATTGGGTCAAGGTTTGACCATTTTGACTAAAGTTGAGTTCTTGGTTAAAAGTTCATCTATTGAGTCAATGGGATGGTTAGTGGGTGAGAAATTGACCATTTTCACCAAAGTTAAGTTTTCGGTCAAAAGTTGTCCTATTGGGTCAATGGGTTTGTCATTGGGTCATGATTAACCATTTTGACCAAAGTTGACTTTTTGTTCAGAGATTGACTTACTGGGTCAATAATTGGTCATTAGGTCAAAAATTGACTATTTTGACCAAAATTAACTTTTTGCTCTAAAAGATGACTTGATTAGGTCGAGGATTGACCATTTTGACCAAAGTTAACTTTTTGGTCGAAAGTTGACTGTTAGATCGATGGGTTGGTCATTGGGTCAAGGATTTACCATTTTGAGCAAAGTTGACTTTTTAGTCAGTGATTGACTTATTGGATTAATAATTGGTAATCCGATCAGAAATTGATTATTTTGACCAAAATTAAATTTTTGGTCAAAAGTTGACCCATTGGGTCAACGGGTGGTCTTTGGGTTAGAAATTTATCATTTTGACCAAAGTTGACTTTTTGGTCAAAAGTTGACATATTTGGTCAATCAGTTGGTAATTGGGTCAAGAATTGACCATTTTGACCGAAGTTGTCTTTTAAGTCAAGAGTTGATCTATTGGGTCAATGAGTTGGTTATTGGGTAAAAAATTGACCATTTTGACCAAAGTTGATCCTTCTGTCAAAAGTTGACCTATTGTGTCAATGGGTGGTCATTATGTCAAAAATAGACTATTTTGATCAAAATTGCCTTTTATTAAAAAAGTTGACCTATTGGGCAATGGGTCTGTCATTGGGTTAAGGATCGACCATTTTGACTAAAGTTGACTTTTTAGTCAGAGATCTTATTCGGTCAATAAATGGTCATTAATTAAAAAAGTTGACTATTTTGTGTCAACGGGGTGGCCATTGGATCAGAAATTGACCATTTTGACTAAAGTTATTTTTTGGTCAAAAGTTGACTATTTGGTCAATGAGTTCGTAATTGGGTCAAGAATTGACCATTTTGATCAAAGATGACTTTTTGGTCCAAAGTTGATCTATTGGGTCATTGGGTTAAAAATTGACCATTTTGAACAAAGTTGACTTTTTGGTCAAAAGTTGACTTATTGGGTCATTGGGTTTGTTATTGGGTCAAGGATTGACAATTTTGACTGAGTTGACTTTTTGGTGAGTGATAACTTATTGGGTCAATAATTGGTCATTAATTCAAAAATTAATTATTTTGACCAAAATTGACTTTTTGGTTTTAAAGTTGACTTATTAGGCCAATATGTTCGTCATTGGCTCAGGTATTGATCATTTTGACAAAACTTGACTTTTTGATCAGAGATTGTCTTACTGTGTCAATAATTGGTCATTAGGTAAAAAATTGGCTATTTTGACTAAAATTGATTTTTTGGTCAAAAGTTGACATACTGGGTCAATGAGTTAGTCACTGGGTTAAGAATTGCCCATTTTGACCAAAGTTGACGCTTTGGTCAAAAGTTGACCTATTGGGTCAATGGGTTGGTTATTGGGTTAAGGATTGACCATTTTGACCAATGTTGACTTTTTAGTCAGAGATTAACTTATTGGGTCAATAATTGGTCATTAGGTCAAAAATTGATTATTTTGACCAAAATTAAATTTTTGGTCAAAGGTTGACCCATTGGGTCAGATATTGACCATTTGAATAAAGTTGACCTTTTGGTGATAAAGTTGACTTTTTGGTGAAAAGTTGTCTCATTTGGCAATGAGTTGGTAATTGGATCACGAATTGACTATTTATAACGAAGATAACTTTTTGGTCAAAATTTGATGGATTTGGCAATGGGTAGGTCAATGGGTCAAAAAATGACCATTTTGACCAAAGTTGACTTTTTGGTTAAAAGTTGACCTATTGGATTAATGTGTGGTCATTAGGTCAAAAATTGACTATTTTGACCAAAATTGACTTTTTGGTCGAAAGTTGACCAATTGGGTCAATGGGTTTGTCATTGGGTCAAGGAATGACCATTTTGACCAAAGTTGACTTTTTGGTCAGCGATTGACTTATTGGATCAATAATTGGTCATTAGGTTAAAAATTCACTATTTTCACCAAAATTGAAATTTTTGTAAAAAGTTAACCCATTAGGTTAACGGAGTGGTCATTTGGTCAGAAACTGACCATTTTGACCAACGTTGATTTTTTGGTCCAAAGTTAAAATATTTAGTTAATGAGTTGGTAATTGGGTCAAGAATTGACCATTTTGAGCCATGATGACTTTTTAGTCAAAAATTGTCCTACAGGGTCAATGGATTGGTCATTGGGTCAAAAAATGACCATTTTGACCAAATTTGACTTTTTTGTCAAAAGTTGACCTGTTGGATCAATGTGTGGCCATTAGGTAAAAAATTGACTATTTTGACCAAAATTAACTTTTTAGTTAAAAGTTGACCTATTGGGTTAATGGATTTGCCATTGGGTCAAGGATTGAGCATTTTGACCAAAGTTGGCTTTTTGGTCAGAGATTGACTTATTGGGTCCATAATTGGTCATTAATTCAAAAATTGGTTATTTTAATCAAAATTCACTTTTTGGTCAAAAGTGAACCTATTAGGCCAATGGGTTGGTCATTGGGTCAAGGACTCATCATTTTTACCAAAGTTGACTTTTTGGTCAAAAGTCAACTTATTGGGTCAAAGGGTTGGTCAACGAGTCAAGGATTGACCATTTGGACCAAAGTTGATTTTTTGGTCAGAGATAGGCTTAATGGGTCAATAATTGGTCATTAGTTCTAAAATTGACTATTTTAACAGAATTTGACTTTTTTTGTCAAAAGATGACCTATTAGGTCAATGGGTTGGTCAATGAGTCAAGGATTGACCATTTTGACCAAAGTTGACCTTTTGGTCAAAAGTTGACCTATTTGGTCAATGGGAAGGTCTTTGGGTCAAGGATTATCCATCTTGGCCAAAGTTGACTTTATAGTCAAAAGTTGACAAATTGGGTCAATGAGTTGGTCATTAGATCAAGGATTAACCTTTTTCACCAAAGTTAACATTTAGGTCATTGTGTCAGAAATTGACCATTTTGACCAAATTTGACTTTTTGGTCAAAAGTTGACCTTTTGGGTCAATGAGGTGGTCATTAGGTAAAAAATTGACAATTTTAACCAAAATTGACTTTTTGGTTAAAGGTTGTACTTTTGGGTAAATGAGTTGGTCTTTGGGTCAAGGATTGACCATTTTGGCCAAAGTTGACTTTTTGGTCAAAAGTTGACCTATTTAGGTCAATGGGTTGGTCATTGGGTCAAGGATTGACCATTTTGACCAAAGTTGACTTTTTGGTCAAAAGTTGACCTATTGGGTCAATAAATCGTCTTTAAGTAAAAAATTTACTATTTTGACCAAAATTGACATTTTGGTTAAAAGTCGATCTATTGGGTTAGTGTGTTGGTCGTTCGGACAAGGATTTACCGTTTTGTCCAGAGTTAACTTTTTGGTCAAACATATTGGGTCAATGGGTTTGTCATTGGGTCAAGGATTGACTATTATGACCATAGTTGATATTTTGGTCAGAGATTGACTTATTGGGTCCGTAATTGCTCATTAGGTCAAAATTTACTATTTTGACCAAAATTGAGTTTTTGTTCAAAAGATGACATACTGGGTCATTGCGTCGGTCATTGGGTCAAGAATTGAACATTTTGACAAAAGTTGACTTTTTGGTCAAAAGTTGACTTATTGGGCCAATGGGTTGGTCGTTGGGTAAAAATTTGATCATTTTGACCAAAGTAGACTTTTTGGTTAAAAGTTAACCTTATTTGGTTAATGGGTGGTCATTGGGTGAAAATTTGACTATTTGACCAAAATTAACTTTTTGGTCAAAAGTTGACCTATTGGGTCAATGGGTTGGTCTTTGGGTCAACATTTAACCATTTTGACCAAAGTTGAATTTTTGGTTAAAAGTTCACCTATTGAGTCAATGAGTTGGTCATTGGGTTAGAAATTGACCATTTAGACCAAAGTTGACTTTTTGGTGAAAAGTTGACTTATTGGGTCAATGAGTTTGTCATTGGGTCAAAAATTAACCATTTCGACCAAAGTTAACTTTTTTGTTAGAGATTGGCTTATTGGGTCAATAATTGGTCATTAGGTCAAAAATTGACTATTTTGACCAAAATTGACTTTTTAGTTAAAAGATAACCTTTTGGGTCAATGGGTTGGTCATTTGGTCATGGATTGTTCTTTTTTGACCAAAGTTGACTTTTTGGTCAAAAGTTAACCTATCGGGTAAATGGGATGGTCATTGGGTCAAGGATTGACCATTTTAACCAAAGTTGATTTTTTAGTCAGTGATTGACTTATTGAGTCAATAATTGGTCAACAGTTGATTATTTTGACCAAATTTAAATTTTTGGTCAAAAGGTTGACCTATTTGGTCAATAATGTGGTAATCGGGTCAAGAATTGACCATTTTGATCGATGATGACTTTTTGGTCAAAAGTTGATCTATTTGGTTAATCAGCTGATCATTGGGTCAAAAATTGACCATTTTGACCAAAGTTGACTTTTTGGTCAAAAGTTGACATATTGTGTATGTTGGTGGTCATTAGGTCAAAAATTGACTATTTTGACCAAAATAGACTTTTTTGTCAAAAGTTGACTTATTGAGCAATGACAGTGTCATTGGGTCAAGGATTGGCCATTTTGGCCAAAGTTGACTTTTGGGTCAGAAATTAACTTGTTGGGTGAATAATTGGTCATTTAGTCAAAAATTTACTATTTTGACCAAAATTGACTTTTTGGTCAAAGGTTGACCTATTGGGTCTATGGGTTGGTTATTGGGTCAAGGATTGACCATTTTAACCAACGTTAACTTTTTGGTCAGAGATTGACCGATTGCGTCAATAATTGGTCATTAATTCTAAAATTGACTTTATTGACCAAAATTGACTTCTGGTGAAAAGTTGACCTATTAGGTCGATCGGTTGTTCATTGGATCAAGGAATGAACATTTTGACAAAAGTTGACTGTTTGGTCAAAAGTTGAACTATTTGGTTAATGGGTTGCTCATTGGGTCAAGGATTGACCATTATGACCTAAGTTGACTATTTGGTTAGAGATTGACTTACTGGCTCAATATTTGCTCATTATTTCAAAAATTGACTATTTTGACCAAAATTGACGTTTTGGTTAAAAGTTAGTCTATTAGGTCAATGGGTTAGTTATTGGGTCAAGGAGTAACCATTTTAACCAAAGTTAACTTTTTGGTCAAAAGTTGACCTATTAGGTCAATGGGTCAAGGATTGACCATTTTGGCTAAAGTTGGTTTTTTGTCAGAGAATGACTTACTGGATTAATTATTGGTCATTAGGTTAAACCAAAATTGACTTTTCGTTCAAAAGTTCACCAATTGGGTCAGTGGGTAGGTCATTGGGTCAAGAATTCACCATTTTAACTAAAGTTGACTCTTTGGGTCAATAGGTTGGTCATTGGGTCAATGACTGACCATTTTGACCAATGTTGACTTTTTGGTCATATATTAACTAATTGGGTCAATAATTGATCATTAGGTCAAAAATTGATTATTTTGCCCACAATTGAATTTTTGATCAAAAGTTGACCCATTGGGTCAACAAGGTGGTTATTGTGTCAGAAATTGACCATATTGACCAAAGTTAACTTTTTAGTCAAAAGTTGACCTTTTTTGTCAATGAGTTCGTAATTAGGTCAAGAATTGAAAATTTTAACCAAAGATGATTTTTTGGTCAAAAGATGATCTATTGGGTCAATAGGTTTGTCAATGGGTCAAAAGTTGAGTTATTGGTACAATGGGTGGTCATTCAGTCAAAACATGACTATTTGGTCAAAAGTTGACTTATTGGGTAATTGGGTTTGTCATTGGGTCAAGGATTGACCATTTTGACCAAAGTAGAATTTTTAGTCAGAGATTGACTTATTGGGTAAATAATTGGTCACTAATTCAAAAACTGACTATTTTGACAAAAATTGACTTTTTAGTCAAAAGTTGACTTTTTAGGCCAATGGATTGGTCAATGGGTCAAGGATTGATCATTTCGACTAAAGTTGACTTTTTGCTCAAAAATTGATCTATTGGGTCAATGGACTGGTCAATGGGTCAAGGATAGACTATTTTGACCAAATTTGACTTTTGGTTCAAAAATTGGCTTATTGGGTCAATAATTGGTCATTAGGTCAAAAATTGAATATTTTGACCAAAATTGATTTTTTGGTCGAATGTTGACCTATTGGGTCAATGGGTTAGTCATTGGGTCAAAGATTGCCCATTTTGAACAAAGTTGACTTTTTCATCAAAAGTTGACCTTTCGAGTTAAATGGGTTGGTCATTGGGTTAAAGATTGACCATTTTGATCAACGTTGACTTTTTTGCCAGAGATTGACTTATTGGGTCAATAATTGGTCATTAGGTCAAAAATTAATTATTTTGACAAAAATAAATTTTTGATCAAAAGTTGACCCATTGGGTCAACGAGGTTGTCATTGAGACAGAAATTGACCATTTTGACCAAAGTTGACTTTCTGGTCAAAGGTTGACCAATTTGGTCAATGAGTTAGTAATTGGGTCAAGAATTGACCATATTGACTGATGATGACTTTTGGGTCAAAAGTTGATCTATCGGGTTAATGAGTTGATCATTGGGTCAAAAATTGACCATTTTGACCAAAGTTGACCTTTTGGTCAATAGTTGACCTATTGTGGTAGTGGGTGATCATTAGGTCAAAAATTGACTATTTTAACCAAAATTGTCTTTTTTGTCAAAAGTTGACCTATTGAGCAATGGGTGTGTCATTGGGTCAAGGATCGACCATTTTAACCAAAGTTGACTTTTGGGTCAGAGATTAACTTATTGGGTGAATAATTGGTCATTTGGTCAAAAATTTACTATTTTGACCAAAATTGACTTTTTGGTCAAAATTTGACCTATTGGGTCTATGGGTTGGTTATTAGGTCAAGGATTGACCATTTTAACCAAATTAACTTTTTGGTCAGAGATTGACTTATTGCATCAATAATTGGTCATTAATTCTAAAATCGACTATATTGACCAAAATTGACTTTTGGTGAAAAGTTGACCTATTAGGTCAATCGGTTGGTCAATGGCTTAAAAATGAACATTTTAACAAAAGTTGAACTATTGGCTCAATGGGTTGGTCATTGGGTCAAGGATTGACCATTATGACCACGGTTGACTATTTGGTCAGAGATTGACTAATTGGGTCAATATTTGCTCATTAATTCAAAAATTAACTATTTTGACCAAAATTGACTTTTTGGTTAAAAGTTACCCTATTAGGTCAATGGGCTAGTCATTGGGTCAAGGATTAGCCATTTTAACTAAAGTTGACTTTTTGGTCAAAACTTGACCTATTGGGTCAATGGGTTGGACAGAGGGTTAAGGATTGATCATTTTGTCCAAAGTTGGTTCTTGGTCAGAGAATGACTTACTAGATCAATAATTGGTCATTAGGTCAAAAATTGACTATTTTGACCAATATTGACTTTTTGATCAAAAGTTGACCAGTTGGGTCAATGGGTTGGTCATTGGGTCAAGAATTGACCATTTTGACTAAAGTTGACTCTTTGGGTCAATAGGTTGGTCATTGGTTCAATGATTGACCATTTTGACTAGAGTTGACTTTTTGGTCATAGATTGACTAATTGGATCGATAATTGGTCATTAAGTCGAGATTGATTATTTTGCCCAAAATTGAATTTTTGATCAAAAGTTGACCCATTAGGTCAACGAGGTGGTTATTATGTCAGAAATTGACCATTTGACCAAAGTTGACTTTTGGTTAAAAGTTGACCTATTTGGTCAATGAGTTTGTAATTGGGTCAAGAATTGACCATTTTAACCAAAGACGATTTTTTGGTCAAAATATTATCTATTGGGTCAATAGGTTGGTCATTGGGTCAAAAGTTGACCTATTTTTTCAATGAGTGATCATTCAGTCAAAAATTAACTATTTGATGAAAAGTTGACCTATTTGGTAATACGGTTTGTTATTGGGTCAAGGATTAACCATTTTGACCAGTGTTGATTTTTTTGTCAAAGATTGACTTATTAGGTCAATACTTCAAAAATTGATTATTTTGACTAAAATTATCTTTTTGGTCAAAGTTGACGTATTAGGCCAATAGGTTGGTCATTAGGTCAAAGATTGATCATTTTGATCAAAGTTGACTTTTTGCTTAAAAATTGACTTATTGGGTCAATATTTTGATCATTGGGTCAAGGATAGACTATTTTGACCAAAGTTGACTTTTTGGTCAAAGATTGGCTTACTAGGTCAATAATTGGTCATTAGGTCAAAAATTTAATATTTTGACTAAAATTGATTTTTTGGTCGAAAGTTGACCTATTAGAACAATGGGTTAGTCATTGGATCAAGAATTGTCCATTTTGACCAAAGTTGACTTTTTGGTCAAAAGTTGACCTTTTAGGTTAATGGGTTGGTCATCGGGTCAAGGATTGACCATTTTGACCAACGTTGACTTTTTTATCAGAGATTGTCTTATTAGGTCAATAATTGTTCATTAGGTCAAAAAATGATAATTTTGACAAAAATTAAATTTTTGGTCAAAAGTTGACCCATTTGGTCAACGGGGACTAGGTCAGAAATTGACCATTTCGACTAGAGTTGATTTTTTGGTCAAAAGCCGACCTATTTGGTCAGTTAGTTATTAATTGGGTCAATAATAGACCATTTTGATCGAAGATGATTTTTTGGTCAAAATTTGATCTATTGGGTCAATGGGTTGGTCATAGGGTCAAAAAATGACCATTTTTACCAAAGTTGATTTTTTGGTCAAAAGTTGACCTATTAGGTTAATGGGTGGTCATTAGGTCAAAAATTGACTATTTTGACCAAAATTAACTTTTTAGTTAAAAGTTGACCTATTGGGTCAATGAGTCTATCATTGGGCCAAGGATTGGCCATTTTGACCAAAGTTGACTTTTTGTCAGAGATTAACTTATTGGGTGAATAACTAGTCATTTGGTCAAAAATTTACTATTTTGACAAAAATTAACTTTTTGATCAAAAGTTGACCTATTGGGTCTATGGGTTGGTTATTGGGTCAAGGATTGACCATTTTAACTAAAGCTAACTTTTTTGTCAGAGATTGACTTATTGCGTCAATAATTGGTCATTAATTCTAAAATTGACTATATTGACCAAAAATTGACTTTTGGTCAAAAGTTGACCTATTAGGTCAATCGGTTGGTCATTGGGTCAAGGATTGACCATTATGACCAAAGTTGACTATTTGGTCAGAGATGGACTTATTCGGTCAATATTTGTTCATTAATTAAAAAATTGACTATTTTGACCAAAATTGACTTTTTGGTCAAAAGTTAACCTATTAGGTCAATGAGTCAGTCATTGGGTGAAGGATTAACTACTTTAACCAAAGTTGACTTTTTGGTCAAAAGTTTACCTATTGGGTCAATGGGTTGGTCAATGGGTCAAGGATTGACCATTTGTCCAAAGTTGGTTTTTTGATCAGAGAATGCCTTAATGGTTCAATAATTGGTTATTAGGTCAAAAATTGACTATTTTGACTAAAATTGACTTTTTGATCAAAAGTTGACCTATTGGGTCAATGGGTTGGTCATTGGGTCAAGAATTGATCATTTTGACCAAAGTTGACCTTTTGGGTCAACAGGTTGGTCTTTGGATCAATGATTGACCATTTTGACCATGGTTGACTTTTTTGTCATAGATTGACTAATTGGGATAATAATTGGTCATTAGGTCAAAAATTAATTATTTTGCCCAAAATTGAATTTTGAACAAAAGTTGACGCATTGGGTTAATAAGGAAGTTATTGTGTCAGAAATTGACCATTTTGACCAAAGTTAACTTTTTGGTCAAAAGTTGACCTGTTTAGGTTATTGAGGTGGTCCTTAGGTAAAAATTTGACAATTTTGATAAAAATTGAGTTTTTGGTCAAATGTTGACCAATTGGGTCAATGGGTTGGTCATTGGGTCAAAAATTGACCATTTTCCCCAAAGTTAACTTTTTTGTCTAAAGTTAACCTATTTGGTCAATGGGTTAGTCATTGGGTCAAGGATAGACCATTTTGATCAAAATTGACATTTTGGTAAAAACTTGACCTATTTAGGTCAATAATTGGTCATTAGGCCAAAAATTGACTATTGTGACCAAAATTGACTTTTTGGTCAAAAGTTGACTTAATGGGTCAATGGGTTGGTCTTTGGGTCAAGAATTAACCATTTTGTCCAAAGTCGACTTTTTTGTCGAAGTTGACTGTTGAGTCGATGGGATGGTCATTAGGTCGAAGGATTGACCATTTTGACAAAATAGAGCTTTTGGTCGAAAAGTTGACGATTTAGATCGATGAGGTGGTCATGAGGTAAAAAATTGACAGTTTTAACAAAATTTGTCTTTTGGGTCAAAAGTTGACCTATTGGGTCAATGGGTTGGTCATTGGATAAAAAATTGACGATTTTGGCCAAAGTTGACTTTTTTGTCAAAAGTTGAGCTATTGGGTCAATGGGTTGGTGATTGGGTCAGAAATTGACCATTTGACCAAAATTGACTTGTTGGTCAAAAGTTGACTGATTGGATTGATGGGTTGGTCATTAGATTGAGGATTGACCATTTTGACCGAAGTTGACTTTTTTGTTAGAATATGATTTATTGGGTCAATAATTGGTCTTTAGGTCAAAATTTGACTATTTTGACCAAAATGAAATTTTTGGACAAAAATTGATTCATTGGGTCAATAGGGTGGTCATTGGGTCGGAAATTAAGAATTTTGACGAAAGTTGATTTTTTGGTCAGAAGTTGACCTATTGGGTCGATGAGTTGGTCATCAGGTCAAGAATTGACCATTTTGACAAAAGTTGACTTTTTAGCCAAAAATTGTACAATTGGATTAATGGGGTGATCTTTGTGTTAGAAGTTGACCATTTTGACTAAAGATGAGTTTTTGGTCAAAAGTTGACTTATTTAGGTCAATGAGGTGGTTGTTAGGTTAAAAGTTGACTTTTTGGTTAATGGGTTGGTCATTGGGTCAAGGATAGACCATTTTGATCAAAGTTGACATTTAGATTAATAGTTGACATATTGGGTCAATAATTAGTCATTAGGTCAAAAATTGATTATTTTGATCAAAATTGAATTTTTGGTCAAAAGTTGACTCATTGGGTCAATGTAGTGGTCATAATACATTGTGTGAAATTGACTATTTTGACCAAAGTTGACTTTTTGTTAAAAGTTGACCTATTTAGGTCGAAGAGGTGGTCATTAGGTGAAAATTGACTTTATTAGTCAAAAGTTGACCTATTGAGTCATTGGGTTGGTCATTGGGTAAAGCATTGACCATTTTGGCCAAAGTAAGTTTTTTGGTCAAAAGTTGACCTATTGGGTCGATGGGTTAGTCATTGGGTCTAAGATAGACCATTTTGATCAAAATTTACATTTAGGTCAAAAGTTGTCCTATTGGGTCAATAATTGGTCATTAGATCAAAAATTAATTATTTTGACCAAAATTGAATTTTTTGTCAAAAGTTGACCCATTGGGTCAATGGGGTGGTCATTGTATCAGAATTGACCATTTTGGCCAAGGTTGACTTTTTGGTCAAAAGTTGACCTATTTAGGTCAATGAGGTGGTCATTAGGTAAAAAATTGACATTTTAGTCAAAAGTTGACCTATTGGGTAACTGGGTTGGAAATTGGGTTAAGGTTGACCATTTTTGCCAAAGTTAACAATTTGGTTAAAAGTTGACTTATTGGGTCAATGGGTTGGTCATTAAGTCAAAGATAAATCATTCTGACTAAAGTTGACATTTAGGTCGAAAGTTGATCTATTGGGTCAATAATTGGTCATTAGGTCATAAATTGACTTTTTAGTCGAAAGTTGATCTATTGGGTTAGTGGGTCAAGGATTTACCATTTTGATCAAAGTTGACTTTTTGGTCAAAAGTTGACTTATTGGGCCAAGGGTTGATCATTAGGTCAAAAATTGACCATTTTAACTAAAGTTGACTTTTTAGTCAAAGATTGACTTATTGGGTCAATAATTTGTAATTAGGTCAAAATTGACTATTTTGACCAAAATTGAGTTTTTGTTTAAAAGTTGTCCTATTAGGTCAATGGGATGTTCATCAGGTCAGGGATTGGCCATTTTGACCAAAGTTGACTTTTTGGTCAAAAGTTGTCCTATTGGGTTAAAGGGTAAGTCATTGCGTCAAGGATTGACCATTTTGACCAAAGTTCACTTTTGGGTGAGGGATTTACTTATTGGGTCTATGGGTTGGTCATGGGTCAATGATTGACCATTTTGACCAAAGCTAGGTTTTTGCTCAAAAGTTGACATATTGGGATAATGGGTTGGTCATTGGGTTAAGGATTGGCCATTTTGACCAAAATTGACGTTATGGTCAAAGATTGACTTATTGGGTCAATAATTGGTTATTAGTTGAAAAATTAACTATTTTGACTAAAATTCACTTTTTCGTAGAAAGTTAATACATTGGGTCGATGGGTCGGTCATTGGGTCAACGATTGATCATTTTGACTAAAGTTGACATATTGGGTCAATGGGTGGTCATTAGGTAAAAAATTTACTATTTTGACCAAAAATTTCTTTTTGGTCAAAAGTTAACCTATTGGGTCAATGGGTTGGTCATTAGGTCAAGGAATGACCATTTTGATCAAAGTTGACTGTTTGGTCAAAAGTTATACTCTTGGGTCAATGGGTTGGTCATTGGGTCAAGGATTTACCATTATGACAAAAGTTGACTTTTTGGTCAAATAATGACTTAATGGATCAATAATGTGTCATTAGTTCAACAAATGACTATTTTGACTAAAATTGGTTTTTTGGTCAAATGTTGACCTATTTCGTCAATGGGTGTGTCATTGGGTTAAGAATTGGTCATTTTGACCTAATTTGCCTTTTTTGGTTAGATATTGAACTAATTAGCCAATGGGTTGGTCATTGGGTAAAGGATTGACCATTTTAACCAAAGTTAACTTTTTAGTCAGAGATTGACTTATTTGGTCAATAATTGGTCACTAGGACAAAAATTGATTATTTTGATCAAAACTGACTTTTCGGTCAAAAGTTGTCCTATTAGGTCAATGAGTTGGTAATTGAGTCAATAATAGACCATTCTGACTAATGTTGACTTCAAGGTCAAAAGTTGACATATTGGGTCAATGAGTTAGTAATTGGATGGGAAATTGACCATTTTGATAGAAGTTGACTTTTTAGTCAAAAAGTTTAAACATTAGGTCAAAGGGTGGTCATTGTGTCAGAAATTGACGATTTTGGCCAAAATTGACTTTTTGGTCAAAAGTTGACATATCGGGTCAATGGGTTAGTCATTGGGTCAAGGTTTGACTATTTTGACCAATGTTGACTTTTTGGTCAGAGATTGACTTATTGGGTCTATAATTGGTCATCAGGTCAAAAATTGACTATTTTGACCAAAATTAAATTTTTGGTCAAAAGTTGATACATTGGGTCAACGGGGTGGTCATTGGGACAATAATTGACCATTTTAACCAAAATTGACTTTTTGGTTAAAAGTTGATCTATTGGGTCAATGGGTTACTTATTGTGTCAGAAATTGAGCATTTTGACCAAGGTTGACTTTTCGGTCAAAAGTTGACCAACTGGGTCAATGGGTTGGTCATTGTGTCAGAAATTGACCATTGCAACCAAAGTTAACCTATTGTGTCAATGGGGAGGTCATTAGGTCAAAAATTGACTATTTAGACCAAATTGACTTTTTGGTCAAAAGTTAACATATTTGGTCAATGGGTTGGTCATTGGGTCAAGGATTGACCATTTTGACCAAAGTTGACTTTTTTATCATACGTTTACCTATTGGGACAATGGGTGGTCATTGCATCAAAGAATTGACCATTTTGACCAAAGTTGACTTCTTAGTAAAAAATTGGCCTATTGGGCCAATAGGGAGGTCATTAGGTCAAAAATTGACTATTTTAACAAAAATTGACTTTTTGGTCAAAACTTGACCAATTGGGTAAATGTGTTGGTCATTCGGTCAATGATTGGCCATTTTAACCAAAGTTAACTTTTTGGTCAATAATTGGCGATTGGGTCATTGGGTAGTCATTTGCCAAAAATTGGTAATTTTGACTCAAATTGACTTTTTGGTCAAAAGTTAACTTATTGGGTCAATAATTTATCATTAGTTTAAAAATTGACTAGTTTGACCAAAATTAAATTATTACTCAAAAGTTGACCTATTGGGTCAATGGGGTGGTCATTAGGTCAGAAATTGATGATTTTGGCCAAAGTTCATTTTTTGGTCAAAAATTGACCTATTTGGTCAATGAGTTGGTCATTGGGTCAAAAATTGACCATTTTGACAAAAAATGACTCTTTGGTCAAAGGTTGACCATTTGGGTCAATGGGTTGGTCATTGGGTCAGAAATTGACCATTTTGACCAAAATTGACTTTTTGGTCAAAAGTTGACCTATTGGGTTAATGAGTCTTTCATTGGGTCAAGAATTGACCATTTTGACCAAAGTTGACTTTTTACTCAAAAATTGACCTATTGCTTCAATGGGTTCCTCATTCGGTAAAGGATTGGCCATTTGACCAAATTTGAGTTTTTGGTCAGAGATTGACTTATTGGGTCAATAATTGGACAATAATTGAAAAATTAACTATTTTAACCAAAATTGACTTTTTGGTCAAAACTTGACCAACTAGGTCAATGGGTTGGTCATTGGGTCAAGGATTGACCATTATGAACAAAGTTGACTATTTGGTCAGAGATTGACTTATTGGGTCAATATTTGCTCATTAATTCAAAAATTAACTATTTTGACCAAAATTGACTTTTTGGTCAAAAGTTACCCTATTAGGTCAATGGGCTAGTCATTGGGTCAAGGATTGACCATTTTAACTAAAGTTGACCTTTTGGTCAAAACTTGCCCTGTTGGGTCAATGGGTTGGTCAGAGGGTTAAGGATTGATCATTTTGTCCAAAGTTGGTTTCTTGGTCAGAGAATGAGTTACTGGATCAATAATTGGTAATTAGGTCAAAAATTTACTATTTTGACCAAAATTTACTATTTTGACCAAAATTGACTTTTTGATCAAAAGTTGACCAATTGGGTCAATGGTTGGTCATTGGGTCAAGATGTGACCATTTTGACTGAAGTTGACTCTTGGGTCAATAGGTTGGTCATTGGTTCAATGATTGACCATTTTGACCAAAATTGAATTTTTGGTTAAAAGTTGATCTATTGATTCAATTGGTTGCTCATTGTGTCAGAAATTGAGCATTTTGACCAAGGTTGACTTTTCAGTCAAGAGTTGACCTACTGGGTCAATGGGTGGTCATTAGGTCAAAAATTGACTATTTAGCACCAAAATTAACTTTTTGGTCAAAAGTAGATCTATAGGGTCAATCGGTTAGTCATTGGGTCAAGGGTTGACCATTTTGACCAAAATTGACTTTTTGCTCAAAAGTTGACATATTGAGTCAATGGGTTGGTCTTTGGGTCAATCATTGGCCACTATGACCAAAGTTTACGTTTTTTTTCAGAGATTGGCTTATTGGATCAATAATTGGTTGTTTAGTAAGAAAATGACTATTTTGACCCAAATTGACTTTTTGGTAAAAAGTTAATATATTGGGTCAAGGGGTTCGTCGTTGTGTCAACGATTGATCATTTTAACCCAAGTTGACTTTTCGTCAAACGTTGACCTATTAGGTAAATGGGTTGGTCATTGGGTCGAGAATTGACCATTGCGACCAAAGTTAACCTATTGTGTCAATAGGGAGGTCATTAGGTCAAAAATTGACTATTTAGACCAAATTGACTTTTTGGTCAAAAGTTAACATATTTGGTCAATGTGGTGGTCATTGGGTCAAGGATTGACCATTTTCACCAAAGTTGACTTTTTTATCATAAGTTTACCTATTGGGACAATGGGTGGTCATTGCATCAAGGAATTGACCATTTTGACAAAAGTTGACCTTTTAGTAAAAAATTGGCCTATTGGGCCAATAGGGAGGTCATTAGGTCAAAAATTGACTATTTTAACAAAAAATGACTTTTTGGTCAAAACTTGACCTAATTGGACAATAGGTTGGTCATTCGGTCAATGATTGACCATTTTAACCAAAGCTAACTTTTTGGTCAATAATTGACGATTGGGTCAATGGGTAGTCATTTGTCAAAAATTGGCAATTTTGACCAAAATTGACTTTTTGGTCAAGAGTTAACTTATTGGGTCAAAAATTTGTCATTAGGTCAAAAATTGATAAGTTTGAGCAAAATTAAATTTTTACTCAAAAGTTGTCCCATTGGGTCAATGGGGTGGTCATTAGGTCAGAAATTGACCATTTTGGCCAAAGTTCATTTTTTGGTCAAAAATTGACCTATTTGGTCAACAAGTTGGTCATTGGGTCAAAAATTGACCATATTGACAAAAAATGACTCTTTGGTCAAAAGTTGACCTATTGGGTCAATGGGTTGGTCATTGGGTTAGAAATTGACCATTTTGACCAATATTGACTTTTTGGTCAAAAGTTGACCTATTGGGTTAATGAGTCTTTCATTGGGTCAAAAATTGACCATTTTGCCAAAGTTGACTTTCTACTAAAAAATTGACCTATTGTGTCAATGGGTTCCTCATTGGGTAAAGGATTGACCATTTTGACCAAATTTGAGTTTTTGGTCAAAGATTGACTTATTGGGTCAATAATTGGTCATTAATTCAAAAATTAACTATTTTGACCAAAATTGACTTTTTGGTCAAAAGTTGACCTATTAGGTCAATGGGTTGGTCATTTGGTCAAGGAATGACCATTTTGACAAAAGTTGACTTTTTTTGCCAAAAGTTGACCTATTGGGTCAATAATTTGACATTAGGTCAAAAATTGACTATTTTGACAAAATTGACTTTTTGGTCAAAAGTCAATCTATTGGTTCAGCGGGTTACTCATTAGGTCATGGATTTACCATTTTGACCAAACTTGACTTTTTGACCAAACTTGGCTTTTATTCAAAAGTTAACTTATTGGGTCAATGGGTGGTCATTAGGTCAAAAATTGACAATTTTGTCCAAAATTGACTTTTTGGTTAAAAGGTGACCCATTGGGTCAATGGGCTGGTCATTAGGTCAAGGTTTGACCATTTTAACCAAAGTTGACTTTTTGGCAAAAAGTTGACCAATTAGGTCAATGGGTTGGTCAATGGGTCAATGATTGATTATTTTGACTAAAGTTGACTATTTGGTCAAAGATTGACTTATTGGGTCAATAATTAGTAGGTCAAAAATTGACTATTTTAAGCAAAATTAAATTTTTGGTCAAAAGTTGACCCATTGTGTCAACGGGGTGGTCATTAGATCGAGAATTGACCATTTTGACCAAAGTTGACTTTTTACTCAAAAGTCAATCCATTGGATCAGTGGGTTGGTCATTGGGTCAAGGATTTACCATTTTGACCAAAGTTGACTTTTTGGTAAAAAGTTGACCTATTTGGTCATAGGGTTGGTCATTGGGTTAGAAATTTACCATTTTGACCAAACTTGACTTTTGGGTCAAAAGTTGAACTATTTGAATAATGACGTGGTCATTAGGTAAAAAATTGGCAATTTTAACCAAACTTAACTTTTAGGTCAAAAGTTGACTTATTTGGTTAATGGGTTGGTCATTAGGTCAATGATTGACCACTTTAGCCAAAGTTGACTTTTTGGTCAAAAGTTGACCTATTGGGTCAATAGGTTGGTCATTGGGACAGAAATTGACAATTTTGACCAAAGTTGACTTTTTGGTCAAAAGTTAACCTATTGTGTCAATTGGTGGTCATTCGGTCAAAAACTAACTATTTTGACCCAAATTGACTTTTTGGTCAAAACTTGACCTATTGGGTCAATGGGTGGTCATTGGGTCGGGGATTGACCATTTTGACTAAAGTTGACCTTTTCGTCAAAAGTTGACCTATTAGCTCAATGGGCTGGTCAACGGGTCAAAGATTGACCATTTTGACCAAAGTTGACTTTTTGTTCAGAGATTGACTTGTTGGGTCAACAATTGGTCCTTCGGTCAAAATTTGACAACTTTGACTAAAATTGAATTTTCGGTTAAAAGTTGAACCATTGGGTCAACGGGGCGGTCTTTGGGTCAGATATTGACCATTTTGACCAAAGTTGAATTTTTGGTCAAAGGTTGACCTATTTCGTTAATGAGTTGGTCATTGGGTCAAGAATTTACCATTTTAACCAAATATGACTTTTTGGTCAAAAGTTGACCAATAGGCTATTTTGATCAAAATTGACTTTTTGGTCAAAAGTTGACCTATTGGGTTAATGGGTTGGTCATTGGGTCAAGGATTGACCAGTTTGATCGATGTTAACTTTTCGGTCAAAAGTTGACCTATTGGGTCAATGGGTTGGTCATTGGGTAAGAAATTGACCATTTTGACCAAATCGACTTTTTGGTCAAAAGTTGACATATTGGGTCAATGCGTTGGTCTTTAGGTCAGAAATTGACCATTTTGTCCAATTGACTTTCTGGTCAAAAGTTGACTTATTGGGTCAATGGGAGGTCATTTGGTCAAAAATTAACTTTTTTGACCAAAATTGACTTTTTGGTCAAACGTTGACCTATTGGGTTATTGAGTTTTTCATTAGACCAAGGATTGGCCTTTTTGAACAAAGTGGACTTTTTGGTCAGAGATTAAATTATTGGGTCAATAATTGGTCATTAATTAAAAAAATTACAATTTTGACCAAAATTGACTTTTGGTCAAAAGTTGACCTATAAGTTTAATGAGTTGACCTATTAGTTAATGAGTTTTTCAAGGGTAAACGGGGTGGTCATTGGGTCAAAAATTGACCATGTTGACCAAAATTGACATTTATGTGAGAGATTGACTTATTGGGTCAATAATTGGTCATTGTGTTAAAAATTGATTATTTTGACTAAAATTTAATTTTTGACGAAAAGTTGACCCATTAGGTCAACGACATGGTCATTGGGTCAGAAATTGACCATTTTGACCAAAGTTGATTTTTTGGTCAAAAGTTGACATATTTGGTCAATCAGATTGTAATTGGGTCAAGAATTGACCATTTTAACCAAATTTAACTTTTTGGTCAAAGGTTGACCTATTGGGTTAATGTGTGTCCATTAGGTCAAAAATTGACTATTTTGACAAAAATTGACTTTTCGGCTAAAAGTTGATCTATTTGGTCAATAGGTTTTCCATTGGGCCAAGGATTGATCAAAGTTGACTTTTTGATCAAAAGTTGACCTACTAGGTCAATGAGTTTGTCATTGGGTCAATGATTGACCATTTTGACCAAAGTTGACTTTTTGGTCAGAGATTGGCTTACTGGGTCAATAATTGGTGATTAGGTCAAAAATTAACTATTTTTACCAAAATTGATTGTTTGGTCAAAAGTTGACCGATTGGGTCAATGGGTTGGTCCGTATTGCCCATATTGATAAAAGTTGACTTTTTGGTTAAAAGTTGATCTATTGGGTTCATGGGTTGGTCATTGGGTCAAGGATTGACCATTTTGACAAATGTTGACTTTTTGGTCAGAGATTGACTTATTGGGTCAATAATTGGTCATTATGTCAAAGATTGACTCTTTTGACCTAAATTGACTTTTAGTCGAAAGTTGACATATTGGGTCAATAGGTTGGTCATTAGGTCAAGAATTGACCATTTTGACCAAAGTTATCTTTTTGGTAAAACGTTGACCTATTTAGGTCAATGAGGTGGTCATTATGTCAAAAATTGACAATTTTAAGTAAAATTGAATTTTTGGTCAATGGGTTGGTCATTAGGTCAAGGATTAACCATTTTGGCCAAAGCTGACTTTTTAGTCAAAAATTGACAAATTGGGTGAATGGTTGATCGTTAGATCAAGGATTGACCTTTTTCACCAAAGTTGACATTTTGGTTATTGTGTCAGAAATTGACTATTTAGACCAAATTTGACTTTTTGGTCAAAAGTTGACCTGTTGGGTCAATGAGGTGGTCATTAGGTAAAATATTGACAGTTTTGACCATAATTGACTTTTTGATCAAAAGTTGTCCTTTGGGTCAATGAGTTGGTCATTGGGTTAAGGATTGACCATTTTGACCAAAGTGGACTTTATGTCGAAAGTTGACCTATTTGAGTCAATGGGTTGGTCATTGGGTCCAGAATTGACCATTTTGACCAAAGTTGACGTTTTTGTCAGAGATTGGCTTATTGGGTCAATAATTGGTCACTAGGTCAAAAATTGACTATTTTGACCAAAATTGACTTTTTTGGTTAAAAGTTGACCAATTGAGTCAATAGGTTGGTCATTGGGTCAGAGATTGACCATTTTGACCAATGTTGTCTTTTTGGTCAAAGTTAACATATTTTGGTCATTGAGGCGGTCATTAGGTCAAAAATTGATAATTTTAAGTAAAATTGAGTATTTGGTCAAAAGTTGACCTATTTTGTCACTGGGTTGGTCATTGGTTCAAGGATTAACCATTTTGGCAAAAGTTGACTTTTTAGTTAAATGTTGACAAATTAGGTCAATGGGTTGCTCATTAGATTAAGGATTGACCTTTTTCACCAATGTTGACATTTTGGTCATTGTGTCAGAAATTGAACATTTTGACCAAAGTTGTCCTTTTGGGTCAATGAGGTGGTCATTAGGTAAAAAATTAACAATTTTGACCAAAATTGACTTTTTAGCCAAAAGTTGTCCTTTTGGATCTATGAGTTGGTCATTCGGTCAACGATTGATCATTTTGACCAAAGTTGACTTTTTGGTCAAAAGTTGACCTATTTGGTCAATGGGTTGGCCAATTGGTCAAGGATTGACCATTTTGACCAAAGTTGACTTTTTGGTCAAAGGTTAACCTATTGGGTCAAAAATTGGTAATTAAGTTAAAAATTTACTTTTTTAACCAAAATTGACTTTTTGGTCTAAAGTCGATCTATTAGGTCAATGTGTTGGTCATTGGGTCAAGGTTTTACCATTTTAACTAAAGTTGACTTTTTGGTCAAAAGTTGACCTATTTGGTCAATGAGTTTGTCATTGGGTCAAGGATGACCATTATGACCAAAGTTGACATTTTGGTCAGAGATTGACTTATTGGGTCAATAATTGATCATTAAGTCAAAATTTACTATTTTGACCAAAATTGACATTTTGTTCAAAAGAAGACTTATTTGGTGAATGCATTGGTCATTGGGTCAAGAATTGACTATTTTCAACAAAGTTGACTTTTTGGTCAAATGTTGACCTAAAGGTCAATGGGTTGGTTATTGGGTCAAAATTGACCATTTTGACCAAAGTTGACTTTTGGTCAAAAGTTGACCTATTTGGTCAATGGTTGGTCATTGGGTCAAATTTTCACTATTTTGACCAAAATTGATATTTGGTCAAAAGTTGACCTATTGGGTCAACCTATTTGTTCATTGGGTCAAGGTTTGACCATTTTGACCAAAGTTGAGTTCTTGGTTAAAAGTTCATCTTTTGAGTCAATGGGATGGTCAGTGGGTGAGAAATTGACCATTTTCACCAAAGTTGACTTTTTGGTCAAAAGTTGTCCTATTGGGTCAATGGGTTTGTCATTGGGTCAATGATTAACCATTTTGACCACAGTTGACTTTTTGGTCAGAGATTGGCTTACTGGGTCAATAATTGGTCATTAGGTCAAAAATTGACTATTTTGACCAAAATTAACTTTTTGCTCAAAAGATGACTTATTGGGTCAAGGATTGACCATTTTGACCAAAGTTAACTTTTTGGTCAAAAGTTGACCTATTGGGTCAATGGGTTGGTCATTGGGTCAAGGATTGACCATTTGAGCAAAGTTAACTTTTTATTCAGTGATTGACTTATTGGGTTAATAATTGGTAATCCGATTATAAATTGATTATTTTGACCAAAATTAAATTTTTGGTCAAAAGTTGACCCATTGGGTCAACGGGGTGGTCATTGCGTTAGAAATTGATCATTTTGACCAAAGTTGACTTTTTGGTCAATAAGTTGGTAATTGGGTCAAGAATTGACCATTTTGACCGAAGATGTCTTTTAAGTCAAGAGTTGATCTATTGGGTCAATGAGTTGGTTATTGGGTAAAAAATTGACCATTTTGACCAAAGTTGACCCTTCGGTCAAAAGTTGACCTATTGTGTCAATGGGTGGTCATTAGGTCAAAAATAGACTATTTTTATCAAAATTGCCTTTTTAGTCAAAAGTTGACTATTGGGCAATGGGTCTATCATTGGGTCAAGGATCGACCATTTTGACTATAGTTGACTTTTTGGTCAGAGATCTTATTCGGTCAATAAATTGTCATTAATTCAAAAAGTTGACTATTTTGTGTCAACGGGGTGGTCATTGGATCAGAAATTGACCATTTTGACTAAAGCTAACTTTTTGGTTAAAAGTTGACTATTTGGTCAATGAGTTCGTAATTGGGTCAAGAATTGACCATTTTGATCAAAGATGACTTTTTGGTCCAAAGTTGATCGATTGGGTCAATGGATTGGTCATTGGGTTAAAAATTGACCATTTTGAACAAAGTTGACTTTTTACTCAAAAGTTGACCTATTGGGTCATTAGGTTTGTCATTGGGTCAAGGATTGACAATTTTGACCGAAGTTGACTTTTTGGTGAGTTATTGACTTATTGGGTCAATAATTGGTCATTAATTGAAAAATTAACCATTTTGACCAAAATTGACTTTTTGGTCAAAAGTTGACTTATTAGGCCAACAGGTTGGTCATTGGCTCAGGCATTGATCATTTTAACAAAACTTGACTTTTTGATCAGAGATTGCCTTACTGGGTCAAAAATTGGTCACTAGGTAAAAAATTGACTATTTTGACTAAAATTGATTTTTTAGTCAAAAGTTGACATACTGGGTCAATGAGTTAGTCATTGGGTCAAGAATTGCCCATTTTGACCAAAGTTGACGCTTTGGTCAAAAGTTAACCTATTGGGTCAATGGGTTGGTTATTGGGTCAAGGATTGACCATTTTGACCAATGTTGACTTTTTGGTCACAGATTAACTTATTGGGTCAATAATTGTTCATAAGGTCAAAAATTGATTATTTTTAACCAAAATTAAATTTTTTTGTCAAAAGTTGACCCACTGGGTCAACGAGGTGGTCATTTGGTCAGATATTGACCATTTGAATAAAGTTGACTTTTTGGTGAAAAGTTGACCCATTTGGTCAATGAGTTGGTAATTGGATCATGATAACTTTTTGGTCAAAATTTGATGGATTTGGTCAATGGGTCAAAAAATAACCATTTTGACCAAAGTTGACTTTTTGGTTAAAAGTTGACCTATTGGATTAAGGTGTGGTGATTAGGTTAAAAATTGACTATTTTGACCAAAATTGACTTTTTGGTCGAAAGTTGACCTATTGGGTCAATGAGTTTGTCATTGGGTCAAGAATGACCATTTTTACCAAAGTTGACTTTTTGGTCAGAGATTGACTTATTGGGTCAATAATTGGTCATTAGGTTAAAAATTGACTATTTTAACCAATATTAAATTTTTTGTCAAAAGTTAACCCATTGGGTTAACGGGGTGGTCATTGGGTCAGAAATTGACCATTTTGACCAAAGTTGACTTTTTGGTTAAAAGTTGAAATATTTGGTTAAGGAGTTGGTAATTGGGTCAAGAATTGACCATTTTGAGCCAAGATGACTTTTTAGTCAAAAATTGATGGATTGGTCATTGGGTCAAAAATTGACCATTTTGACCAAATTTGACTTTTTGGTCAAAAGTTGACTTGTTGGATCAATGTGTGGCCATTAGGTCAAAAATTAACAATTTTGACCAAAATTTACTTTTTGGTTAAAAGTTGGCCTATTGGGTTAATAGATTTGCCATTGGGTCAAGGATTGAGCACTTTGACCAAAGTTGACTTTTTAGTCAGAGATTGACTTATTGGGTCAATAATTGGTCATTAATTCAAAAATTGGCTATTTTAACCGAAATTGACTTTTTGGTCAAAAGTTAACCTATTAGGCCACTGGGTTGGTCATTAGGTCAAGGATTCATCATTTTGACCAAAGTTGACTTTTTGGTCAAAAGTCAATCTATAGGGTCAAAGGGTTAGTCAATGGGTCAAGGATTGACTATTTTGATCAAAGTTGACTTTTTGTCAGAGATTGGCTTAATGGGCCAATAATTGGTCATTAGTTCTAAAATTGACTATTTTAAAAGAATTTGACTTTTTTGTCAAAGGTGACAAATTGGGTCAATGGGTTGGTCAATGAGTCAAGGATTGACCATATTGACCAAAGTTGACCTTTTGGTCAAAGTTGACCTATTTGGTCAATGGGAAGGTCTTTGGGTCAAGGATTATCCATCTTGGCCGAAGTTGACTTTATAGTCAAAAGTTCACAAATTAGGTCAATGTGTTGGTCATTAGATCAAGGATTAACGTTTTTCACCAAAGTTGACATTTAGGTCATTGTGTCAGAAATTGACCATTTTGACCAAATTTGACTTTTTGGTCAAACGTTGACCTTTTGGGTTAATGAGGTGGTCATTAGGTAAAATATTGACAATTTTAACCAAAATTGACTTTTTGGTCAAAAGTTGTCCTTTTGGGTAAATGAGTTGGTCTTTGGGTCAAGGATTGACCATTTTGGCCAAAGTTGACTTTTTGGTCAAAAGTTGACCAATTTAGGTCAATGGGTTGGTCATTGGGTCAAGGATTAACCATTTTGACAAAATTTGACTTTTTGTCAAAAGTTGACCTATTCGGTCAATAAATCATCTTTAAGTAGAAAATTTACTATTTTGACCAAAATTGACTTTTTGGTTAAAAGTCGATCTATTAGGTCAGTGTTTTGGTCATTGGGTCAAAGATTTACCATTTTGACCAAAGTTAACTTTCTGGTCAAACCTATTGGGTCAATGGGTTTGTCATTGGGTAAAGGATTGACCATTATGACCAAAGTTGACATTTTGGTCAGAGATTGACTTATTGGGTCAGTAATTGGTCATTAGGTCAAAATTTACTATTTTGACCAAAATTGAGTTTTTGTTCAAAAGATGATATACTCGGTCAATGCGTCGGTCATTGGGTGAAGAATTGAACATTTTGACCAAAGTTGACTTTTTGGTCAAAAGTTGACCTATTGGGTCAATGGGTTGGTCGTTGGGTCAAAAATTGACCATTTTGACCAAAGTAATCTTTTTGGTCAAAAGTTAACCTTATTTGGTTAATGGGTGGTCATTGGGTGAAAATTTAACTATGTTGACCAAAATAAACTTTTTGGTAAAAAGGTGACCTATTGGGTTAATGGGTTGGTCTTTGGGTCAACGTTTAACCATTTTGACCAAAGTTAACTTTTTGGTTAGAAGTTCACCTATTGGGTCAATGAGTTGGTCATTGGGTCAGAAATTGACCATTTTGACCAAAGTTAACTTTTTGGTCAAAAGTTGACCTATTGGGTCAATGAGTTTGTCATTGGGTCAAAGATTAACCATTTTGACCAAAGTTAACTTGTTGGTCAGAGATTGGTTTATTGAGTCAATAATTGGTCATTAGGTCAAAAATTGACTATTTTGACCAAAATTGACTTTTTGGTTAAAAGATGACCTATTGGGTCAATGGGTTGTTCATTGGGTTATGGATTGTTCTTTTTGACCAAGGTTGACTTTTTGGTCAAAAGTTGACCTATCGGGTCAATGGGTTGGTCATTGGGTTATGGATTGACCATTTTAACCAAAGTTGATTTTTTGGTGAGTGATTGACTTATTGGGTCAATAATTGGTCAACAATTGATTATTTTGACCAAATTTAAATTTTTGGTCAAACGTTGACCCATTGGGTCAATGGGGTTGTCATTGGGACATAAATTGACCATTTTGACCAAAGTTGACTTTTTTGTCAAAGATTAACCTATTTGGTCAATAATGTGGTAGTCGGGTCCAGAATTGACCATTTTGATCGATGATGACTTTTTGGTCAAAAGTTGATCTGTTTGGTTAATGAGTTGATCATTGGGTTAAAAATTGACCATTTTGACCAAAGTTGACTTTTTGGTCAAAAGTTGACTATTTTGACCAAAATTGACTTTTTGGTCAAAAGTTGACCTATTGAGCAATGGGAGTGTCATTGTGTCAAGGATCGGCCATTTTGACCAAAGTTGACTTTTGCGTCATAAATTAACTTATTGGGTAATAATTGGTCATTTAGTCAAAAATTTACTATTTTGACCAAAATTGACTTTTTGGTCAAAGGTTAACCTATTGGGTCTATGGGTTGGTTATTGTGTCAAGGATTGACCATTTTGACCAAAGTTAACTTTTTGGTCAGAGATTGACTTATTGCGTCAATAATTGGTCATTAATTTTAAAATTGACTATATTGACCAAAATTGACTTTTGGTGAAAAGTTGACCTATTAAGTCAATCGGTTGGTCATTGGGTCAAGGAATGAACATTTTGACAAAAGTTGATTGTTTGGTCAAAAGTTGAACTATTGGGTTTATGGGTTGGTCATTGGGTCAAGGATTGACCATCATGACCTAAGTTGACTATTTGGTTAGAGATTGACTTATTGGGTCAATATTTGCTCATTAATTCATAAATTGACTATTTTGACCAAAATTGACGGTTTGGTCAAAAGTTAGTTTATTAGGTCAATGAGTTAGTCATTGTGCCAAGGATTAACCATTTTAACCAAAGTTGACTTTTTGGTCAAAAGTTGACCTATTAGGACAATGGGTTGGCCAATGGGTCAAGGATTGCCAATTTTGGCCAAAGTTAGTTTTTTGGCCAGAGAACGACTTACTGGATTAATTATTTGTCTTTAGGTTAAAAATTGACTGTTTTGACCAAAATTGACTTTTCGTTCAAAAGTTGACCAATTGGGGCAATGGGTAGGTCATTGGGTCAAGATTTGACCAATTTGACCAAAGTTGACTCTTTGGGTCAATAGGTTGGTCATTGGGTTAATGATTAACCATTTTGACCAAGGTTGACTTTTTGGTCATATATTGACTAATTGGGTCAATAATTGATCATTAGGTCAAAAATTGATTATTTTGCCCAAAATTGAATTTTTGATCAAAAGTTGACCCATTGGGTCAACAAGGTGGTTATTGTGTCAGAATTTACCATTTTGACCAAAGTTGACTTTTTGGTAAAAAGTTGACTTTTTTTGTCAATGAGTTCGTAATTGGGTCAAGAATTGACAATTTTAACCTAAGATGATTTTTTGTCAAAAGATGATCTATTAGGTCAATAGGTTGGTCATTGGGTCAAAGTTGACATATTGGTTCAATGGGTGGTCATTCAGTCAAAACATGACTATTTGGTCAAAAGTTGACTTATTGGGTAATTGGGTTTGTCATTGGGTCAAGGATTGACCATTTTGACCAAAGTTGAATTTTTAGTCAAAGATTGACTTATTGGGTCAATAATTGGTCACTAATTCAAAAACTGACTATTTTGACAAAAATTGACTTTTTACTTAAAAGTTGACCTATTAGGCCAATGGGTTTGTCATTGGGTCAAGGATTAATCATTTCGACCAAAGTTGACTTTTTGCTCAAAAATTGATCTATTGGGTCAATGGGTTGGTCAATGGGTCAAGGATAGACTATTTTGACCAAATTTGACTCTTTGTTCAAAGATTGGCTTATTGGGTCAATAATTGGTCATTAGGTCAAAAATTGAATATTTTGACCAAAATTGATTTTTTGGTCGAATGTTGACCTATTGGGTCAATGGGTTAGTCATTGGGTCAAGGATTGCCCATTTTGACCAAAGTTGACTTTTTCGTCAAAAGTTGACCTTTTGGGTTAATGGGTTGGTCATTGGATCAAGGATTGACCATTTTGACCAACGTTGACTTTTGGTCAGAGATTGACTTATTGGGTAAAAAATTGGTCATTAGGTCAAAAATTGATTATTTTGACAAAAAATAAATTTTTAGTCGAAATTGACGATTTAGTCAACGGAGTAGTCATTAGGTCGGAATTGACAATTTTGACCAAAGTTGACTTTTGGTCGAGAAGTTGACCTGTCGGTCGATGAATTGGTAATTGGGTCAATAATTGACCTTTTTGATCGAAGATGGCTTTTTGGTCAAAATTTGATATATCGGGTAAATGAGTTGGTCATTGGGTCAAAAAATGACCATTTTAACCAAAGTTGACTTTTTGGTCAAAAGTTGACCTATTGGGTTAATGGGTGGTCGTTAGGTCAAAAATTGACTATTTTGACCAAAGTAACTTTTTGGTCAAAAGTTGACCTATTGGGTCAATGGGTTTGTCATTGGGTCAAGGATTGGCCATTTTAACTAAAGTTGACTTTTTTGTCAGTGATTGACTTATTGGGTCAATAATTGGTCATTCGGTCAAAAATTGATTATTTTGACAAAAATTTAATTTTTGGTCAAACCCTTTGGGTCAACGGGGTTGTCATTGGGACAGAAATTGACCATTTTGACCAAAGTTGACTTTTTGGTCAAAGGTTGACCTATTTGGTCAATGAGTTGGTAATTGGGTCAAGAATTGACCATATTGACTGATGATGACTTTTTGGTCAAAAGTTGATCTATCGGGTCAATGAGTTGATCATTGGGTCAAAAATTGACCATTTTAACCAAAATTGACGTTTTGGCCAATAGTTGACCTATTGTGTCCGTGGGTGATCATTATGTTAAAAATGACTATTTTGACCAAAATTGTCTTTTTGGTCAAAAGTTGACCAAATGAGCAATGGGTTTATCATTGGGTCAAGGATCGATCATTTTGACCAAAGTTGACTTTTGGGTCAGAGATTAAGTTATTGGGTGAATAATTGGTCTTTTGGTCAAAAATTTACTATTTTGACCAAAATTGACATTTTGGTCAAAATTTGACTTATTGGGTCTATGGGTTGGTTATTAGGTCAAGGATAGACCATTTTAACCAAGTTAACTTTTTGGTCAGAGATTGACTTATTGCGTCAATAATTGGTCATTAATTCTAAAATTGATAATATTGACCAAAATTGACTTTTGGTGAAAAATTGACCTATTAGGTCAATCGGTTGGTCATTGGCTCAAAAATGAACATTTTAACAAAAGTTGAACTATTTGATCAATGGGTTGGTCATTGGGTCAAGGATTGACCATTATGACCAAAGTTGACTATTTGGTCAGAGATTGACTTATTGGGTCAATATTTGCTCATTAATTCAAAAATTGACTATTTTGACCAAAATTGACTTTTTGGTCAAAAGTTACCCTATTAGGTCAATGGGTTAGTCATTGGGTCAAGGATTAACCATTTTAACTAAAGTTGACTTTTTGGTCAAAACTTGACCTGTTGGGTCAATGGGTTGGTCAGAGGGTTAAGGATTGATCATTTTGTCCAAAGTTGGTTTCTTGGTCAGAGAATGAGTTACTGGATCAATAATTGGTCATTAGGTCAAAAATTTACTATTTTGACCAAAATTGACTTTTTGATCAAAAGTTGACCAATTGGGTCAATGGGTTGGTCATTGGGTCAAGATGTGACCATTTTGACTGAAGTTGACTCTTGGGTCAATAGGTTGGTCATTGGTTCAATGATTGACCATTTTGACCAAAATTGAATTTTTGGTTAAAAGTTGATCTATTGGGTAAATTGGTTGCTCATTATGTCAGAAATTGAGCATTTTGACCAAGGTTGACTTTTTGGTCTAAAGTTGACCTCTTTGGGTGAATAGGTGGTCGTTAAGTTAGTTGACTATTTGCCCGAAATTAACTTTTTGGTCGAAAATAGATCTATAGAATTCGATCGGTTAGTCATTGGGTCGAGAGTTGACCATTTTGAACAAAATTGACTTTTGCTCAAAAAGTTGACATATTGAGTCGATGGGTTAGTCTTTAGGTTGATCATTGTACTATGACCAAAGTTTACGTTTTTTTTTCAGAGATTGGCTTATTGGATCAATAATTGGTTGTTTAGTAAAAAAATGACTATTTTGACCAAAATTGACTTTTTGGTAAAAAGTTAATATATTGGGTCAAGGGGTTCTTCATTGGGTCAACGATTGATCATTTTAACCCAAGTTGACTTTTCGTCAAACGTTGACCTATTAGGTAAATGGGTTGGTCATTGGGTCAGAAATTGACCATTGCAACCAAAGTTAACCTATTGTGTCAATAGGGAGGTCATTAGGTCAAAAATTGACAATTTAGACCAAATTGACTTTTTGGTCAAAAGTTAACATATTTGGTCAATGTGGTGGTCATTGGGTCAAGGATTGACCATTTTCACCAAAGTTGACTTTTTTATCATAAGTTTACTGTTAGGACGATGGGTTGGTCATTGCATCAAGGAATTGACCATTTTTGACAAAAGTTGACTTTTTAGTAAAAAATTAGCCTATTGGGCCAATAGGGAGGTCATTAGGTCAAAAATTGACTATTTTAACAAAAATTGACTTTTTGGTCAAAACTTGACCTATTTGGACAATGGGTTGGTCATTCGGTCAATGATTGACCATTTTAACCAAAGCTAACTTTTGGGTCGATAATTGACGATTGGGTCGATAGGTAGTCATTTGTAACAATTAGCGATTTTGACCAAAATTGACTTTTTGGTCAAAAGCTAACTTTTTGGGTCAATAAATTTGTCATTAGGTCGAAAATTGATAAGTTTGAGCAAAATTAAATTTTTACTGAAGTTGTCTGATTGGGTCGATGGGGTGGTCATTAGATCGAAGAAATTGACCATTTTGATCAAAGTTTGTTTTTTGGTGAAGATGACCTGTTGGTCGACAAGTTGGTCATTGGGTCAAAAATTAACCATATTGACAAAAAATGACTCTTTGGTCAAAAGTTGACTGTTAGATTCGATGGGTTGGTCATTGGGTTAGAAATTGACCATTTTGACCAAAATTAACTTTTTGGTCAAAAGTTGACCTATTGGGTTAATGAGTCTTTCATTGGGTCAAAAATTGACCATTTTGCCAAAGTTGACTTTTTACTAAAAATTGACCTATTGTGTCAATGGGTTCCTCATTGGGTAAAGGATTGACCATTTTGACCAAATTTGAGTTTTTGGTCAAAGATTGACTTATTGGGTCAATAATTGGTCATTAATTCAAAAATTAACTATTTTGACCAAAATTGACTTTTTGGTCAAAAGTTGACCTATTAGGTCAATGGGTTGGTCATTGGGTCGAGGAATGACCATTTTGACCAAAGTTGACTTTTTTGCGAAAGTAGACTATAGAGTCGATAATTGGACATTAGGTCAAAAATTGACTATTTTGATGAAATTGACTTTTTGAGTCGAATCAATCTGATTGGAGTCAATGGGTTACTCATTAGAGTCATGGATTACTATTTTGACCGAACTTGACTTTTCGACGAACTTGGCTTTTGTTCGAAAGTTAACTTATTGGGTCAATGGGTGGTCATTAGGTCAAAAATTGACAATTTTGTCCAAAATTGACTTTTTGGTTAAAAGGTGACCTATTGGGTCAATGGGCTGGTCATTAGGTCAAGGTTTGACCATTTTAACCAAAGTTGACTTTTTGGCAAAAAGTTGACCTATTAGGTCAATGGGTCAATGATTGATTATTTTGACTAAAGTTGACTATTTGGTCAAAGATTGACTTATTGGGTCAATAATTGATGTAGGTCGAGTGATTATTTTAAGCAAAATTGAATTTTTGGTCGAAAAGTTGACCCATTGTGTCGACGGAGGTAGTCATTAGGTCGAAATTGACCATTTTGACCAAAGTTGACTTTTTGCTCAAAAGTCAATCCATTGGGTCAGTGGGTTGGTCATTGGGTCAAGGATTTACCATTTTGACCAAAGTTGACTTTTTGGTAAAAGTTGACCTATTTGGTCAAAGGGATGGTCATTGGGTTAGAAATTTACCATTTTGACCAAACTTGACTTTTGGGTCAAAAGTTGAACTATTCGGCTAATGAGGTGGTCATTAGGTAAAAAATTAGCAATTTTAACCAAACATAACTTTTTGGTCAAAAGTTGACTTATTTGGTTAATGGGTTGGTCGTTAGGTCAATGATTGACCACTTTAGCCAAAGTTGACTTTTAGGTCAAAAGTTGACCTATTGGGTCAATGGGTTGGTCATTGGGACAGAAATTGACAATTTTGACCAAAGTTGACTTTTTGGTCAAAAGTTATCCTATTGTGTCGATTGGTGGTCATTCGATTCGTAAATTATTTTGACCAAAATTGACTTTTTGGTCGAAACTTGACTGTTGGGTCGATGGGTGGTCATTGGGTCGAGGATTGACCATTTTGATTAAAGTTGACCTTTTCGTCGAAAGTTGACTGTTAGCTCGATAAGGTTGGTCAATGGAGTCAAGATTGACCATTTTGACCAAGATTGACTTTTTGTTCGAAGATTGACTTGTTAGGTCGACAATTGGTCATTCGGTCGAAATTTGACAACTTTGACTAAAATTGAATTTTCGGTTAAAATTGAACCATTGGATTGACAGGTGGTCTTTGAGGTCGGATATTGACCATTTTGACCAAAGTTGAATTTTTGGTCAAAAGTTGACGTATTTCGTTAATGAGTTGGTCATTGGGTCGAAATTGACCATTTTAACCAAATATGACTTTTTGGTCGAAAAGTTGACTGATAAGCTTATTCTGATCAAAATTGACTTTTTGGTGAAAATTGACTATTGGGTTAATGGGTTGGTCATTGGGTCGAAGGATTGACCGATTTGATCGATGTTAACTTTTTGGTCAAAAGTTGACCTATTGGGTCAATGGGTTGGTCATTGGGTAAGAAATTGACCATTTTGACCAAATCGACTTTTTGGTCAAAAGTTGACATATTGGGTCAATGCGTTGGTCTTTAGGTCAGAAATTGACCATTTTGTCCAATCGACTTTACGAGTGCAAAGTTGACTTATTGGATTCGATGGGAGGTCATTAGGTCGAAAATTGACTTTTTTGACCAAAATTGACTTTTTGGATCGAAAAGTTGACACTATTGGGTTATTGAGTTTTCATTAGATGCGAGGATTGACGATTTGAACAAAGTGGACTTTTTGGTCAGAGATTAAATTATTGGGTCAATAATTTGTCATTAATTAAAAAAATAACAATTTTGACCAAAATTGACTTTTGGTCAAAAGTTGACCTATAAGTTTAATGAGTTGACCTATTAGGTAATGAGTTTTTCAAGGGTCGACGAATTGGTCGATTGAGGTCGAAGATTGACCAATTTCGATCCAAAATTGACATTTATGTGAGAGATTGACTTATTGGGTCAATAATTGGTCATTGTGTTAAAAATTAACTTTTTTGACCAAAATTGATTGTTTGGTCTAAAGTTGACCTATTGGGTCAATGGGTCGGTCCGTATTGCCCTTATTGACAAAAGTTGACTTTTTGGTCAAAAGTTGATCTATTGGGTCAATGGGTTAGTCATTGGGTCAAGGATTGACCATTTTGACCAATGTTGACTTTTTGGTCAGAGATTGACTTATTGGGTCAATAATTGGTCATTATGTCAAAAATTGACTCTTTTGAACTAATTGACTTTTTGGTCAAAAGTTGACATATTGGGTCAATAGGTCAAGAATTGACCATTTTGACCAAAGTTACCTTTTTGGTAATACGTTGACCTATTTAGGTAAATGAGGCGGTCATTATGTCAAAAATTGACAATTTTAATTAAAATTAAATTTTTGCTCTATGGGTTGGTCATTGGGTCAAGGATTGACCATTTTAGCTAAAGCTGACTTTTTAGTCAAAAATTGACAAATTGGGTGAATTGTTGATTGTTAGATCAAGGATTGACCTTTTTCACCAAAGTTGACATTTAGGTTATTGTGTCAGAAATTGACCATTTCGACCAAATTTGAATTTTTGGTCAATAGTTGACCTTTTGGATCAATGAGGTGGTCATTTGGTAAAATATTAACAATTTTGACCATAATTGACTTTTTGGTCAAAAGTTGTCCTTTTGGGTCAATGAGTTTGTCATTGGGTCAAGGATTGACCATTTTGACCAAAGTGGACTTTATGTCGAAAGTTGACCTATTTGGGTCAATGGGTTGGTCATTGGGTCCAGGATTGACCATTTTGACTAAAGTTGACGTTTTGGTTAGAGATTGGCTTATTGGGTCAATAATTGGTCACTAGGTCAAAAATTGACTATTTTGACCAAAATTATTTGTTTGGTCGAAAGTTGACCTATTGGGTCAATAGAGTTGTCATTGGGTCGAAGATTGATCATTTTGACGATGTTGTCTTTTTGGTCAAAAGTTAACCAATTTAGGTCACTGAGCTGGTCATTAGGTCAAAAATTGACAATTTTAAGTAAAATTGAGTATTTGGTCAAAATTTTACGTATTTTATCACTGGGTTGGTCATTGGTTCAAGGATTACTGTTTTGGCAAAAGTTGACTTTTTAGTTAAATGTTGACAAATTAGGTCAAAGGGTTGCTCAGTTAGATCGAGATTGACCTTTTTCGTCGATGTTGACATTTTGGTCATTGTGTCGAAGTTGATGCATTTTGACCAAAGTTGTCATTTTGGGTCAATGAGGTGGTCATTAGGTAAAAAATTGACAATTTTGACCAAAATTGACTTTTTAGCCAAAAGTTGTCCATTTAGATCTATGAGTTGGTCATTCGGTCAACGATTGACCATTTTGACCAAAGTTGACTTTTTGATCGAAAGTTGATCTATTTGGTCGATGGGTTGGTCGATGGGTGAGGATTGACCATTTTGACCAAAGTTGACTTTTGGTCGAAGGATTAACTTATTGGGTCAAAAATTTTTAATTAAGTTAAAAATTTGCTTATTTTACCCAAAATTGACTTTTGGTCTAAAGTCGATCTATTAAGTCGAATGTGTTGGTCATTGGGTCGAGTTTTACCATTTTAACTAAAGTTGACTTTTTGGTCAAAAGTTGACTGTTAAGTCGATGAGTTTGTCATTAGAGTCGAGGATTGACCATTATGACCGAAAGTTGACATTTTGGTCAGAGATTGACTTATTTGGTCAATAATTGATCATTAAGTTAAAATTTACTATTTTGACCAAAATTGACATTTTGTTCAAAAGATGACTTATTTAGTCAATGCATTGGTCATTGGGTCAATTATTGACTATTTTCAACAAAGTTGACTTTTTGGTCAAAAGTTGATCGAAGGGTTAATGGGTTGGTTATTGGGTCAAAATTGACCATTTTGACCAAAGTTGACTTTTGGTCGAAGTTGACTGTTGGTCGATGGATGGTCATTAGGTCGAAAGTTGACTATTTTGACCAAAATTGACTTTTGGTAAAAAGTAGACCTATTGGGTCAACCTATTTGTTCATTGGGTCAAGGTTTGACCATTTTGACAAAAGTTGAGTTTTTGGATAAAAGTTCATCTATTGAGTCAATGGGATGGTTAGTGGGTGAGAAATTAACCATTTTCACCAAAGTTAAGTTTTTGGTCAAAAGTTGTCCTATTGGGTTAATGGGTTTGTCATTGGGTCAATGATTAACCATTTTGACCAAAGTTGACTTTTTAGTCTGAGATTGGCTTACTGGGTCAATAATTGGTCATTAGGTCAAAATTTGACTATTTTGACCAAAATTAACTTTTTCCTCAAAAGTTGACTTATTGGGTCAAGGATTGACCATTTTGACCAAAGTTAACTTTTTGGTCAAAAGTTGACCTAATGGGTCAATAGGTTAGTCATTGGGTCAAAGATTGCCCATTTTGCCCAAAGTTGACTTTTTCGTCAAAAGTTGACCATTTGGGTTAATGGGTTGCTCATTGGGTCAAGGATTGACCATTTTGACCAACGTTAACTTTTTGGTCAGAGATTGACTTATTGGGTAAAAAATTGGTCATTTGGTCAAAAATTGATTATTTTGACAAAAAATAAATTTTTGGTCAAAAGTTGACCAATTTGGTCAACGGGGTGGTCATTAGGTCAAAAATTGACATTTTGACCAAAGTTGACTTTTTGGTTAAAAGTTGACCTATGTGGTCAATGAATTGGTAATTGGGTCAATAATTGACCTTTTTGATCGAAGATGGCTTTTTTGGTCAAAATTTGATATATTGGGTCAGTGAGTGTCATTGGGTCAAAAAAATGACCATTTTAACCAAAGTTGACTTTTTAATCAAAAGTTGACCTATTGGGTTAATGGGTGGTCATTACGTCAAAAATTGACTATTTTGACCAAAGTGACTTTTTGGTCAAAAGTTGATTTTTTGATCAAAAGTTGACCTATTGGGTCAATGGGTTTGTCATTGGGTCAAGGATTGGCCATTTTAACTAAAGTTGACTATTTTTGTCAGTGATTGACTTATTGGGTCAATAATTGGTCATTCGGTCGAAAATTGATAATTTTGACAAAAATTTAATTTTTGGTCAAAAGTTGACCTATTGGGTCAACGGGGTTGTCGTTGGGACAGAAATTGACCATTTTGACCAATGTTGACTTTTTGGTCAAAGGTTGACCTATTTGGTCAATGAGTTGGTAATTGGGTCAAGAATTGACCATATTGACTGATAATGACTTTTTGGTCAAAAGTTGATCTATCGGGTCAATGAGTTAATCATTGGGTCACAAATTCACCATTTTGACCAAAGTTATCGTTTTGGTCTATAGTTGACCTATTGTGTCTATGGGTGATCATTAGGTCAAAAATTGACTATTTTGACGAAAATTGTCTTTCTGGTCAAAAGTTGACCTATTGAAAAATGGGTGTGTCATTGGGTCAAGGATCGACCATTTTGACCAAAGTTGACTTTTGTCAGAGATTAACTTATTAGGTGAATAATTGGTCATTTGGTCAAAAATTCTTATTTTGACCAAAATTGACTTTTTTTGTCAAAATTTGACATATTAGGTCTATGGGTTGGTTATTAGGTCAAGGATTGACCATTTTAACCAAGTTAACTTCTTGGTCAGAGATTGACTTATTGCGTCAATAATTGGTCATTAATTCTAAAATTGACTATATTGACAAAAATTGACTATATTGACCAAAATTGACTTCTGGTGAAAAAGTTGACTATTTGGTTGGTTATTAGGTCTATTGGGTCTATGGGTTGGTTATTAGGTCAATCGGTTGGTCATTGGCTCAAAAATGAACATTTAACAAAAGTTGAACTATTAGATCAACGGGTTGGTCATTGCGTCAAGGATTGACCATTTTGACCAAAGTTGACTATTTGGTCAGAAATTGACTTATTGGTTCAATATTTGCTCATTAATTCAAAAATTAACTATTTTGACCAAAATTGACTTTTTGGTCAAAAGTTACCCTATTAGGTCAATGGGCTAGTCATTGGGTCAAGGATTAACCATTTTAACTAAAGTTGACTTTTTGGTCAAAACTTGACCTATTGGGTCAATGGGTTGGTCAGAGGGTTAAGGATTGATCAATTTGTCCAAAGTTGGTTTCTTGGTTAGAGAATGACTTACTGGATCAATAATTGGTCATTGGTCAAAAATTTACTATTTTGACCAAAATTGACTTTTTGATCAAAAGTTGACCAATTGGGTAAATGGGTTGGTCATTGGGTCAAGAATTGACCATTTTAACTAAAGATGACTCTTGGGTCAATAGGTTGGTCATTGGTTCAATGATTGACCATTTTGACCAAGGTTGACTTTTTGTTCATAGATTGACTAATTGGGTCAATAATTGTTCATTAGGTCAAAAATTGATTATTTTGCCCAAAATTGAATTTTTGATCAAAAGTTGACCCAATGGGTCAATGAGGTGGTTAATATGTCAGAAATTGACCATTTTGACCAAAGTTGACTTTTGGTCAAAAGTTGACTTATTTGGTCAATGAGTTCGTAATTGGGTCAAGAATTGACCATTTTAACCAAAGATGATTTTTTGGTCAAAATATGATCCATTGGGTCAATAGGTTGGTCATTGGGTCCAAAGTTGACCTATTTGGTTAATGGTTGATCATTCAGTCAAAAATTGACTATTTGGTGAAAAGTTGACCTATTGGTAATACGGTTTGTCATTGGGTCAAGGATTAACCATTTTAACCAGTGTTGAATTTTTTGTCAGAGATTGACTTATTGGGTCAATAATTCAAAAATTGATTATTTTGACTAAAGTTGTCTTTTTAGTCAAAAGTTGACCTATTAGGCCAATGGGTTGGTCATTGGGTCAAGTTTTGATCATTTTGACCAAAGTTGACTTTTTTGCTTAAAAATTGACCTATTGGGCAATGTTTTGATCATTGGGTCAAGGATAGACTATTTTGACCAAAGTTGACTTTTTGGTCAAAGATTGGATTAATGGGTCAATAATTGGTCACTAGGTTAAAAATTTAATATTTTGACTAAAATTGATTTTTTGGTCGAAAGTTGACCTATTGGATCAATGGGTTAGTCATTGGGTCAAGAATTGCCCATTTTGACCAAAGTTGACTTTTTAGTCAAAAGTTGACCTTTTAGGTTAATGTACAGGTCATTGGGTCAATGATTGACCATTTTGACCAACGTTGACTTTTTTGGTCAGAGATTGACTTATCAGGTCAATAATTGTTCATAAGGTCAAAAAATGATTATTTGGACAAAAAATAAATTTTTCGTCAAAAGTTGACTCATTTGGTCAACGGGGACTAGGTCAGAAATTGACCATTTTGACCAAAGTTGACTTTTTGGTCAAAAGCTGACCTATTTAGTCAGTGGGTTATTAATTAGGTCAATAATTGACTATTTTGACCGAAGATGGCTTCTTGGTCAAAATTTGATCTATTTGGTCAATGGGTTGGTCATTGGTTCAAAAAATGTCCATTTTTACCAAAGTTGATTTTTTGGTCAAAAGTTGACCTATTGGGTTAATGGGTGGTCATTAGGTCAAAAATTGACTATTTTGACCAAAATTAACTTTTGGGTTAAAAGTTGACCTAATGGGTCAATGAGTCTATCATTGGGTCAAGGATTGGCCATTTTGACCAAAGTTGACTTTTTGGTCAGAGATTAACTTATTGGGTGAATAATTGGTCATTTGGTCAAAAATTTACTATTTTGACAAAAATTGACTTATTGGTCAAAAGTTGACCTATTGGGTCTATGGGTTGGTTATTGGGTCAAGGATTGACTATTTTAACTGAAGCTAACTTTTTGGTCAGAGATTGACTTATTGCGTCAATAATTGGTCATTAATTTTAAAATTGACTATATTGACCAAAAATTGACTTTTGGTCAAAAGTTGACCTATTAGGTCAATCAGTTCGTCATTGGGTCAAGGATTTACCATTATGGCCAAAGTTGACTATTTGGTCAGAGATGGACTTATTAGGTCAATATTTGTTCATTAATTAAAAAATTGACTATTTTGACGAAAATTGACTTTTTGGTCAAAAGTTAACCTATTAGGTCAATGGGTTAGTCATTGGGTGAAGGATTAACCATTTTAACCAAATTTGATTTTTTGGTCAAAAGTTGACCTATTGGTTCAATGGGTTGGTCAATGGGTCAAGGATTGACCATTTGTCCAAAGTTGGTTTTTGATCGGAGAATGACTTACTGGTTCAATAATTGGTTATTAGGTCGAAAATTGATTATTTTGACTAAAATTGACTTTTTGATCAAATGTTGACCTATTAGGTCAATGGGTTGGTCATTGGGTCAAGAATTGACCATTTTGACCAAAGTTGACCTTTTGGGTCAACAGGTTGGTCTTTGGGTCAATGACTGACCATTTTGACCATGGTTGACTTTTTTGTCAATGGGTGGTCATTATAATTATATTGCCCAAAATTGAATTTTGAACAAAAGTTGACGCATTGGGTTAATGAGGTAGTTATTGTGTCAGAAATTGACCATTTTGACCAAAGTTAACTTTTTGGTCAAAAGTTGACATGTTTAGGTTAATGAAGTGGTCCTTAGGTAAAAATTTGATAATTTTGATAAAAATTGAGTTTTTGGTCAAATGTTGACCTATTGGGTCAATTGTTTGGTCGTTGGGTCAAAAAGTGACCATTTTCCCCAAAGTTAACTTTTTGGTCTAAAGTTAACCTGATTGGTCAATGGGTTGGTCATTGGGTCAAAGATAGACCATTTTGATCAAAATTGACATTTTGGTAATAACTAGACATATTTAGGTCAATAATTGGTCATTAGGCCAAAAATTGACTATTGTGACCAAAATTGACTTTTTGGTCAATAGTATTAATGGGTCAATGGGTTGGGCTTTTGGTCAAGAATTGACCATTTTGTCCAAAGTCAACTTTTTTGTCAAAAGTTGACCAATTGGGTCAACGGGTTGGTCATTAGGTCAAGGATTGACCATTTTGACCAAAGTTAAGTTTTTGGTCAAAAGTTGACCAATTTAGGTCAATGAGGTGGTCATGAGGTCAAAAATTGAAAGTTTTAACAAAATTTGTATTTGGGTCAAAAGTTGACCTATTGGGTCAATGGGTTGGTTATTGGATAAAAAATTGACGATTTTGGCCAAAGTTAACTTTTTTGTCAAAAGTTGACCTAATGGGTCAATGGGTTGGTGATTGGGTCAGAAATTGACCATTTTGACCAAAATTGACTTGTTGGTCAAAAGTTGACCAATTGGGTCAATGGGTTGGTCATTGGGTCAAGGATTGACCATTTTGACCGAAGTCGACTTTTGTTAGAATATCATTTATTGGGTCAATAATTGGTCTTTAGGTCAAAATTTGACTATTTTGACCAAAATTGAATTTTTGGACAAAAATTGATTCATTGGGTCAATGGGGTTGCCATTGGGTCGGAAATTGACCATTTTGACCAAAGTTAATTTTTTAGTCAAAAGTTGACCAATTGGGTCGATGAGTTGGTCATCAGGTCAAGAATTGACCATTTTGACGAAAGTTGACTTTTTAGTTAAAAATTGAACAATTGGATTAATGGGGTGATCTTTATGTTAGAAGTTGACCATTTTGACTAAAGATTAGTTTTTGGTCAAAAGTTTACTTATTTAGGTCAATGAGGTGGTTGTTAGGTCAAAAGTTGACCTATTGGGTTAATGGGTTGGTCATTGGGTCAAGGATAGACCATTTTGATCAAAGTTAACATTTAGGTCAATAGTTGACATATTGGGTCAATAATTAGTCATTAGGTCAAAAATTGATTATTTTGATCAAAATTGAATTTTTGGTCGAAAGTTGACTCATTGGGTCAATGTAGTGGTCATAGTCACTGCGTCAGAAATTGACCATTTTGACCAAAGTTGTCTTTTTGTTAAAAGTTGACCTATTTAGGTCGAAGAGGTGGTCATTAGGTGAAATTTGACTTTATTAGTCAAAAGTTGACCTATTGAGTCAATGGATTGGTCATTGGGTAAAGCATTGATCATTTTAGCCAAAGTAAGTTTTTTGGTCAAAAGTTGACCTATTGGGTCAATGGGTTGGTCTTTGGGTCTAAGATAAACCATTTTGATCAAAATTTACATTTAGGTCAAAAATTGTCCTATTGGGTCAATATTTGGTCATTAGGTAAAAAATTAATTATTTTGACCAAAATTGAATTTTTTGTCAAAAGTTGGCCCATTAGGTCAATGGGGTAGTCATTGTATCAGAAATTAACCATTTTGGCCAAGGTTAATTTTTTGTCAAAAGTTGACCTATTTAGGTCAATGAGGTGGTCATTAGGTCAAAAATTGACATTTTAGTCAAAAGTTGACCCATTGGGTATCTCGTTTGGACATTGGGTTAAGGATTGACCATTTTTGCCAAAGTTAACATTTTGGTTAAAAGTTGACTTATTGGGTCAATGGGTTGGTCATTAAGTCAAAGATAAACCATTTTAACAAAAGTTGACATTTAGGTCGAAAGTTGATCTATTGGTTCAATAATTGGCCATTAGGTCATAAATTGACTTTTTAGTCAAAAGTTGAACTATTGGATCAGTGGGTCAAGGATTTACCATTTTGATCAAAGTTGACTTTTTGGTCAAAAGTTGACTTATTGGGCCAAGGGTTGATCATTAGCTCAGAAATTGACCATTTTAACTAAAGTTGACTTTTTAGTCAAAGATTGACTTATTGGGTCAATAATATGTAATTAGGTCAAAATTGACTATTTTGACCAAAATTGAGTTTTTGTTTAAAAGTTGTCTTATTAGGTCAATGGGATGTTCATTGGGTCAGGGATTGACCATTTTGACCAAAGTTGACTTTTTGGTGAAAAGTTGACCGATTGGGTCTAAGGCTAAGTCATTGCGTCAAGGATTGACTATTTTTACCAAAGTTCACTTTTTGATCAGGGATTGACTTATCGGGTCAATGGGTTGGTCATTGGGTCAATGATTGACCATTTTGACCAAAGCTGGGTTTTTGCTCAGAAGTTGACATATTGGGACAAAGGGTTGGTCATTGGGTTAAGGATTGGCCATTTTGACCAAAGTTGATGTTTTGGTCAGAGATTGACTTATTGGGTCAATAATTGGTTATTAGGTGAAAAATTAACTATTTTGACTAAAATTCACTTCTTGGTAGAAAGTTAATATATTGGGTCGATGGGTCGATCATTGGGTCAACGATTGATCATTTTGACTAAAATTGACATATTGGGTCAATGGGTGGTCATTAGGTCAAAAATTAACTATTTTGACCAAAAATTTCTTTTTGGTCAAAAGTTAACCTATTGGATCAATGGGTTGGTCATTAGGTCAAGGAATGACCATTTTGATCAAAGTTGACTATTTGGTCAAAAGTTATACTCTTGGGTCAATGGGTTGGTCATTGGGTCAAAGATTTGCCATTATGACAAAAGTTTACTTTCTGGTCAAATAATGACTTATTGGGTCAATAATTGGTCATTAGTTCAACAAATGACTATTTTGACTAAAATTGGTTTTTTGGTCAAAACTTGACCTATTTCGTCAATGGGAGTGTCATTGGGTCAAGAATTGGTCATTTTGACCTAATTTGACTTTTTGGTTAGATATTAAACTAATTGGCCAATGGGTTGGTCATTGGGTAAAGGATTGAGCATTTTGACCAAAGTTAACTTTTTAGTCAGAGATTGACTTGTTGGGTCAATAATTGGTCATTAGGTCGAAAATTGATTATTTTGATCAAAACTGACTTTTCAGTCAAAGTTGTCTTATTGGGTCAATGAGTTGGTAATTGAGTCAATAATAGACCATTCTGACCAATATTGACTTCTTGGTCAAAAGTTGACATATTGGGTCAATGGGTTAGTAATTGGATGGGAAATTGACCATTTTGATAGAAGTTGATTTTTTGGTCAAAAAGTTTACCCATTAGGTCAATGGGTGGTCATTGTGTCAGAAATTGATGATTTTGACCAAAATTGACTTTTTGGTCAAAAGTTGACCTATCGGGTCAATGAGTTGGTCATTGGGTCAAGGTTTGATCATTTTGACCAAAGTTGACTTTTTGGTTAGAGATTGACTTATTGGGTCTATAACTGGTCATCAGGTCAAAAATTAACTATTTTGACCAAAATTAAATTTTTGGTTAAAAGTTGACACATTGGGTCTACGGGGTGGTCATTGGGACAAAAATTGACCATTTTAACCAAAATTGACTTTTTGGTTAAAAGTTGATCTATTGGATCAATGGGTTGCTCATTGTGTCAGAAATTGAGCATTTTGACCAAGGTTGACTTTTCGGTCAAAAGTTGACCTACTGGGTCAATGGGTGGTCATTAGGTCAAAAATTGACTATTTAGCACAAAAATTAATTTTTTGGTCAAAAGTAGACCTATGGGGTCAATCAGTTAGTCATTGGGTTAAGGATTGACCATTTTGACCAAAATTGACTTTTTGCTCAAAAGTTGACATATTGAGTCAATGGGTTGGTCATTGGGTCAATGATTGGCCACTATGACCAAAGTTTACATTTTTTTTCAGAGATTGGCTTATTGGATAAATAATTGGTTATTTAGTAAGAAATTGACTATTTTGACCAAAATTGACTTTTTGGTAGAAAGTTAATATATTGGCTCAAGGGGTTGGTCATTGGGTCAACGATTGATCATTTTAACCCAAGTTAACTTTTCGTCAAACGTTGACCTATTGGGTAAATGGGTTGGTCATTGGGTCAGAAATTGACCATTGCAACCAAAGTTAACCTATTGTGTCAATGGGGAGGTCATTAGGTGAAAAATTGATTATTTTGACCAAATTGACTTTTTGGTCAAAAGTTAACATATTTGGTCAATGTGTTGGTCTTTGGGTCAAGGATTGACCATTTTGACCAAGTTGACTTTTTTATCATAAGTTTACCTATTGGGACAGTGAGTGGTCATTGCAACAAAGAATTGACCATTTTGACCAAAGTTAACTTTTTAGTAAAAAAATTGACCTATTGGGCCAATGAGAGGTCATTAGGTCAAAAATTGACTATTTTGACAAAAAATGACTTTTTGGTCAAAAGTTGACTATTGGGTCAATGGGTTGGTCATTAGGTCAATGATTGACCATTTTAACCAAAATTAACTTTTTGGTCAATAATTGACGATTGGGTCAGTGGCTAGTCATTTGTCAAAATTTGGTAATTTTGATCAAAATTTACTTTTTGGTCGAAAGTTAACTTATTAGGTCAATAATTTGTCATTAGGTCAAAAATTGACTAGTTTGACCAAAATTAAATTTTTACACAAAAGTTGACCCATTGGGTCAATGGGGTGGTCATTAGGTCAGAAATTAACCATTTTGGCCAAAGTTCATTTTTTAGTCAAAAATTGACCTATTTGGTCAATGAGTTGGTCATTGGGTCAAAAATTGACCTATTGGGTCAATGGGTTGGTCATTGAGTCAAAAATTGACCATTTTGACCAAAATTGAATTTTTGGTCAAAAATTGACCTATTGGTTTAATGAGTCTTTCATTGGGTCAAGAATTGACCATTTTGACCAAAGTTGACTTTTTACTTAAAAGTTGACCTATTGCGTCAATGAGTTCCCATTTAGATCAAATTTGAGTTTTTGGTCAGAGATTGACTTATAGGGTCAATAATTGGTCATTAATTCAAAAATTAACTATTTTGACCAAAATTGACTTTTTGGTCAAAAGTTGACCTATTAGGTCAATGGGTTGGTCATTTGGTCAAGGAATGACCATTTTGACCAAAGTTGACTCTTTTTGCCCAAAGTTGACCTATTGGGTCAATAATTGCACATTAGGTCAAAAATTGACTATTTTGACGAAATTGACTTTTTGGTCAAAAGTGAATCTATTGGATCAGCGGGTTAGTCATTAGGTCAAGGATTTACCATTTTGACCAAACTTAACTTTTTGTCCATACTTGTCTTTTAGTCAAAAGTTAACTTATTGGGTCAATGGCTGGTCATTAAGTCAAAAATTAATAATTTTGTCCAAAATAGACTTTTTGGATAAAAGTTGACCTATTGGGTCAAAGGGTTGGTCATTGGGTCAAAAGTTGACATATAGGGATAATGGGGTAGTCATTAGGTAAGAAATTGGCAATTTTAACCAAACTTAACTTTTTGGTCAAAAGTTGACTTATTGGTTTAATGGGTTGGTCATTAGGTCAATGGTTGACCACTTTAGCCAAAGTTGACTTTTTGGTCAATAGTTGACCTATTGGGTCAATGGGTTGGTCATTGAGACAGAAATTGACAATTTTGACCAAAGTTGACTTTTTGGTCAAAAAGTTAACCTATTGTGTCAATTGGTGATCATTCGGTCAAAAACTGACTATTTTGACCAAAATTGACTTTTTGGTCAAAAGTTGACCTATTGGGTCAATGGGTGGTCATTGAGTCAAGGATTGACCATTTTAACTAAAGTTGACCTTTTCGTCAAAAGTTGACCTATTAGCTCAATGGGCTGGTTAACGGGTCAAAGATTGACCATGTTGACCAAAGTTGACTTTTGTTCAGAGATTGACTTGTTGGGTCAACAATTGGTCCTTCGGTCAAAATTTGACAACTTTGACTAAAATTGAATTTTCGGTTAAAAGTTGAACCATTGGGTCAACGGGGTGGTCTTTGGGTCAGATATTGACCATTTTGACCAAAGTTGACTTTTTGGTTAAAATTGACCTATTTCGTTAATGAGTATGTCATTGGGTCAAGAATTGACCATTTTAACCAAATATGACTTTTTGGTCAAAAGTTGACCAATTGGATATTTTGATCAAAATTGACTTTTTCGTCAAAAGTTGACCTATTGGGTTAATGGGTTGGTCATTGGGTCAAGGATTGACCAGTTTGATCGATGTTAACTTTTTGGTCAAAAGTTGACTTATTGGGTCAATGGGTTGGTCATTGGGTAAGAAATTGACCATTTTGACCAAATCAAATTTTTGGTCAAAAGTTGACATATTGGGTCAATGTGTTGGTCTTTGGGTCAGAAATTAACCATTTTGTCTAATTGACTTTCTGGTCAAAAGTTGACCTATTGGGTCAATGGGAGGTCATTAGGTCAAAAATTGACTTTTTGACCAAAATTGACTTTTTTGTCAAAAGTTGACCTATTGGGTTAATGAGTTTTTCATTAGGCCAAGGATTGGCCATTTTGAACAAAGTGGACTTTTTGGTCAGAGATTAAATTATCGGGTCAATAATTGGTCATTAATTATAAAAATGACAATTTTGACCAAAATTGACTTTTGGTCAAAAGTTGTCCTATAAGTTTAATGAGTTGACCTAATGGGTTAATGAGTTTTTCAAGGGTCAACGGGGTGGCCATTGGGTCAAAAATTGACCATTTTGACCAAAATTGACTTTTTGTTTAAACGTTGACCTATTTGGTCAATGAGTTGGAAATTGGGTCAAGAATTACCCATTTTGACCAAAGATTACTTTTTGGTCAAAGGTTGACCTATTGGGTCAATGGGTCAAAAAATGACAATTTTAACCAAAGTTGACTTTTTGGTTAAAAGTTGACATATTGACTTTTTTGACCAAAATTGACTTTTCGGTCAAAGATTGACTTAATGGGTTAATTATTCGTCATTAATTCAAAAATTAACTATTTTGACCAAAATTGACTTTTCGGTCAAAGATTGACTTAATGGGTTAATTATTCGTCATTAATTCAAAAATTAACTATTTTGACCAAAATTGACTTTTTGGTCAAAATTTGACCTATTAGGTCAATGGTTTGGTAATTGGGTCAAGGATTAATCTTTTTGACCAAAGTTAAATTTTTGGTCAAAAGTTGACCTATTTAGGTTAATGAGGCGGTCATTAGGTCAAAAATTGACATTTTTTAGCAAAATTTACTTTTTGGTCAAAAGTTGACTTAGTGAGTCAATGGGTTGGCTATTGGGTCAAAGATTGACCATTTTGACCAAAGTTGACTTTTTGGTCAAAGATTGACTTACTGGGTCAATAATTGGTCCTTAGGTCAAAAATTAATTATTTTAATGAAAATTAACTTTTTAGTCTAAAGTTGACCTATTGGGTCAATGGGTTGGTCATTGTGTCAAGGATTGACCATTTTGACCAAAGTTGCCATTTGGGTCAAAATTTGACCTATTTACGTCAATGAGGCTGTCATTAGGTCGAAAATTGACAATTTTGAGCAAATTTGTCTTTTTGGTCAAAAGTTGACCTATTGGGTCAATGGGTTAATCATTGGGTTAAGGATTTAACCATTTTTGCCAAAGTTGACTTTTTAGTTAAAAGTTGACAAATTGGATTAATGAGTTGGTCATTGGATCAAAATTTGACCATATTCACCAAAATTGCATATAGATCTACATGTCAGATTTTGACTATTTTTATTAAATTTGACTTTTTGGTCAAAAGTTGACCTTTTGGGTCAGTAGGTGGTCATTAGGTCAAAAATTGACAATTTTTACCAAAATTGACTTTTTTTTTAAAAGTTGTCCTTATGGGTCAATGAGTTGGTCATTGGGTTCAAGGATTGACCATTTTAACCAAAGTTAATATTTTGGTCAAAAGTTGACCTATTGGGTCAATGGGTTAGTCATTGTGTCAAGGATTGACCATTTTGACCAAAGTTTACTTTTTGGCGAAAAGTTGACCTATTGGGTCAATAATTGGTCATTATGTCCAAAATTTACTATTTTGACCAAAAATAACTTTTTGGTCAAATGTTGATCTATTTGGTCAGTGGGTTGGTCATTTGGTCAAGGATTTACCATTTTGACCAAAGTTGACTTTTTGGTCAAAAGTTGACCTATTAGGTCAATGGGTTTGTCATTGGGTCAAGGATTTACCATTATAACCAAAGTTGACTTTTTGGTCAGAGATTGACTTATTGGGTCAATATTTATTTATTAGGTCAAAAATTGACTATTTTGACCGAAATTGACTTTTTGTTCAAAAGTTCATTTACTGGATCAATGCATTGGTCATTGGGTCATGAATTGACCATTTTGACTAAAGTTGATTTTTTTGTCAAAAGTCGACCTATTGGGTCAATGGGTTGGTCATTGGGTCATGGATTCACCATTCTAACCAAAGTTTACTTTATGGGCAGATATTGAATATTGGGTCAATAATTGGTCATTAATTCAAAGATTGAATTTTTGGTCAAAAGTTGACCTATTAGGCCGATGGGTAGATCAACTGAGTCGAAGAATTGATCATTTTAACCAAAGTTGACTTTTTGGTGAAAAGTTGACCTATTAGGTCAATGAGTTGGTCATTGGGTCAAGGATTGACCATTTTGACCAAAGTTGACTTTTTGGTCAAAGATTGACTTATTGGGTAAATAATTGGTCTTTAGGTCAAAAATTGATTATTTTGACCAAAATTAATTTTTTGTCAAAAGTTGACCCATTGGGTCAGAAATTGACCATTTTGACAAAAGTTGACTTTTTCATCAAAAGTTGACATATTTAGTTAATAACTTAGTAATTGGGTCAAGAATTGACCCTTTTGACCGAAGATGACTTTTTTGTCAAAAAATGATCTATTGGGTCAATGGGTTGGTCATTGAGTCAAAAATTGACCATTTTGATCGACTTTTTGGTTAAAAGGTGACCTATTGGGTCAAAGGGTTTGTCATTGGGTCATAGATTGACCATCTTGACCACAAGATACTTTTTTGGTCAGAGATTGACATATTGGGTCAATAATTGGTCTTTAGGTCAAAATTGATTATTCTGACCAAAATTAATTTTTTTGTCAAATGTTGACCAATTGGGTCAGAAATTGACCAATTTGACAAACATTGACTTTTTGGTCAAAAGTTGACCTAATTAGTCACGGAGTTTGTAATTGGGTTAAGAATTGACCATTTTGACCGAAGATGACTTTTTCGTTAAAAGTTGAACTATTGGGTCAATGGGTTGGTCATTGGATCAAAAATTAACTATTTTTATCAAAGTTGACTTTTTGGTCAAAATTTGACCTATTGGGTCAATGGGTTTGTCATTTGGTCAAGGATTGACCATTTTGACCAAAGTTGACTTTTTGGTCAGAGATTGACTTATAGGGTCAATAATTGGTCATTAGGCCAAAAATTGCCTATTTTGACCAAAATTGAATTTTTTGTCAAAAGGTAACCCATTGGGTCATCGGGTGTTCATTGGGTCAGAAATTGACCATTTTGACCAAAGTTGACTTTTTGGTTAAAAGTTGACCTATTTGTTCAATGAGTTGGTAAGTGGGTCAAGAATTTACCATTTTTTTACTAAATATGGCTTTTTTGGTCAAAAATTGACCTATTGGGTCAATTGGTTGGCCATTGGGTTAAAAATTGACCATTTTAACCAAAGTTGACTTTTAGTCGAAAGTCGACTATTAGGTCAATTGGTGGTCATTAGTCAAATCGATATTTTGACCAAAACTGAATTTTTGTTCAAAAGTTAACCTATTGAGTCAATGGGTTTGTCATTAGGTCAAGGATTGTTTATTTTAACCAAAGTTGACTTTTTGGTAAGAGATTGACTTATTGGGTCAATAATTGGTCATTAACTCAAAAATTGACTATTTTGACCAAAATTGACTTTTTTGTCAAAAGTTGACCTATTAGGCCAAGGGGTTGGTTATTGGGTCAAGGATTGATCATTTTAACTAAAGTTGACTTTTTGTTCAAAAGTTGACCATTGGGTCAATGGGTTAGTTATTATGTCCAGGATTGACCATTTTGACCAAAGTTGACTTTTAGTTCGGATATTGGCTTTCTGAGTCGATAATTACTCATTTGGTTAAAAATTGACTATTTTAACCAAAATTAACTTTTTGGTCAAAAGTTGACATGTTGGGTCAATGGGTTAGTCATTGCGTCTAGGACTGACCATTTTGACCAAAGTTATTTTTGGTCAAATGTTGACCAATTGGGTCAATGGGTTGGTCATTAGGTTAATGATTGACCATTTTGACCAAGTCAAATTTTTTGTCAGAGATTAGCTTACTGTGTCAATATATGGTCATTAAGTTAAAATTGAATATTTTGACCAATATAAAATTTTTGGTCGAAATAGTGAATTTTAGGTGAAAAGTTAACTCATTAGGTCAACGAGGTGGTCATTGGGTCAGAAATTGACCATTTTGACCAAAGTTGAATTTTTGGTCAAAAGTCGACCTATTTGGTCAATGAGTTGATAATTTGTTCAAGTATTGACCATTTTGACGAAAGATGACTTATTGGTCATAAGTTGACCTATTCGGTCAATGGGTTGGTCATTGGATCAAAAATTGACCATTTTAACTAAAGTTGACTTTTTGGTCAAAAGTTGACCTATTGGGTCAATGGGTGTTCATTAGGTCAAAAATTAACTATTTTGACCAAAATTGACTTTTTGGTCAAAAGTTGACCTATTGGGTCAATGGGTTTGTCATTGGGTCAAGGATTAACCATTTTAACCAAAGTTGAATTTTTGGTCAGAGATTTACTTATTGGGTTAATATTTGGTCACTAGGACAAAAATTTACAATTTTGACCAAATTTGAATTTTTGGTCAAAATTTAACCCGTTGGGTCAACAGGGTGATCATTGGGTCAGAAATTGACCATTTTGACCAAAGTTGACTTATTTGATCAATGAGTTAGTAATTGGATCAAGAATTAACCATTTTGACTAAAGATTACTTGTTGGTCAAAGGTTGACCTATTGAGTCAATGGGTCAAAAACTGACAATTTTAACCAAAGTTGACTTTTTGGTCAAAAGTTGACCTATTAGGTCAATGGGTGGTCATTGGGTCAAAAATTGACTATTTTGACCAAAATTCACTTTTTGGTCAAATGCTGAACTATTGGGTCCATGGGTTTGTGATTGGGTCAAGGATTGGCCATTTTGACCAAAGTTGTCTTTTAGGTCAGAGATTGACTTATTGGGTCAATAATTGGTCATTAACTAAAAAATTAACTGTTTTGTCAAAAATTGATTTTCTGGTCAAAAGTTAATCTATTAGGCCAACTGGTTGGTGATTGGGTCAAGGATTGATCATTTTGACTAAAGTTGACTTATTGGTCAAAAGTTGACATTTTAGGTTAAAGTGTTTGTCATTGGGTCATGGATTGATCATTTTGACCAAAGTCGACTTTTTGGTCAGAGATTAGCTTACTGTGTCAATAATTGGTCCTCAGGTCAAAAATTAACTATTTTGACCAAAACTAACTTTTTGGTCTAAAGTTGACCTATTGGTTCAATGGGTTGGTCATTTGGTTAGAAATTGATCATTTTGCCAAAAGTAGACTTTTTGGTCAAAAGTTGACCTATTGGGTCTATTGAGTGGTCATTATGTCAGAAATTGACTATTTTAACCAAAATTGACTTTTTGATCAAAAGTTGACCTATTGGGCCAATGAGTTTGTCATTATGTTAAAAATTGACTATTTTCACCAAAATTGACTTTTTGGTCAAAAGTTGACTTATTGGGTCATTGGGTCAAAGATTGACCATTTTGACCATAGTTGACTTTTTGGTCAAAAGTTGACCGATTGGGTCAATGGGTTGGTCATTGGGTCAAGGATTGACCATTTTGACCAAAGTTGACTTTTTGGTCAGAGATTGACTTATTGGGTTAATAATTGGTCATTATGTCAAAATTAACTATTTTGACCAAAATTGAATTTTTAGTTAAAAGTTAACTCATTAGGTCAATGGGGTGGTAATTGTGTCAGAAATTGACCATTTTGACTAAAGTTGACTTTTTGGTCGAAAGTTGACATATTGGATCAATGAGGTGGTCATTTGATAAAAAATTGACTATATTGACAAAGATTAACTTTTTGGTCAAAAGTTGACTTATTGTGTCAATGGGTTGGTTATTGTGTCAAGGATTGACTATTTTGACTAAAGTTCACTTTTTGTTCAAAAATTGACCTATTGGGTAAATGGGTTAGTCATTGTGTCAAGGATAGACCATATTGACCAAAGTTGACATTATGGTCAGAGATTGACTTATCGGGTCAATGATTGGTCATTATGTCAAAAATTGACTATTTTGGTCAAAAGTTGACCAATTGGGCCTACAGGGTGGTCATTGGGTCAAGGTTGACCACTTTAACCAAAGTTGACTTTTTTGTCAAAAGTTGACCTATTGGGTTAATGGGTTGGTCATTGGGTCAGAAATTGACCATTTTAACCAAACTTGACTTTTTGGTCAAAAGTTGACCTATTAGGTCAAGGATTGGCCATTTTGATTAAAGTTGACTTTTTGGCCATAGATTGACTTATTGGGTCAATAATTATTCATTTCGTAAAAAATTGACAATTTTAACCAAAATTGAATTTTTGGACAAAAGTTAACCCATTGGGTCAACGGGGTGGTCATTGGGTCAGAAATTGACCATTTTGACTAATGCTGACTTTTTGGTCAAAAGTTGACTTATGTGGTCAATGAGTTAGTAATTGGGTTAAGATTTGACCATTTGGACCAAAGATAACTTTTTGGTTAAAAGTTGACCTATTGGGTTAATGGGTTGGTCATTGAGTCAAAAATTGACCATTTTGACTAAAGTTGACTTTTGGGTCAAAAGTTGACCTATTGAGTCAATGGGTGGTCATTATGTCGAAAATTGACTACTTTGGCCAAAATTAACTTTTTGTACAAATGTTGACCTATTGGGTCAATGGCTTTGTCGTCGGGTCAAGGATTTACCATTTTGACCAAAGTTGACTTTTTGGTCAGAGATTGGCTTATTGGATCAGTAATTATTTATTAATTCAAAAATTGACTATTTTGGTCATTAGGTCAAAAATTGACTATTTTGACCAAAAAATGATTTTTTGGTAAAAAGTTGACCTATTGGTTCGGTGGGTTGGTCATTGGGTCAAGGATTGAACATTTTGACCATAGTTGACATTTTGGTCAAAAGTTGACCTATTGGTCAATGGGTTGGCCAATATGTCTAGGATTGACCATTTTGACCAAAGTTGACTTTTTGGTCTGAGATTGACTTATTGGGTAAATAATTGGTCATTAGGTGAAAAATTGATTATTTTGATCAAAATTAAATTTTTGGTTAAAAGTTGACCTATTAGGTCTACTGGGTGGTCATTGAGTCAAAATATGATCATTTTAACCATAGTTGACTTTTTGTTTAAAAGTTGACCTATTTAGTCAATGTGTTGGTATTTAGGTCAAGTATTGACATTTTTGACCGAAGGTGACTTTTTGGTCAAATTTTGATCTATTAGGTCAATGGGTTGGTCATTGGGTGAAAAATTGACCCATTTTGACCAAAGTTTACTTTTTGGTCAAAAGTTGACATATTGGGTTAATGGGTGGTCATTAGGTCAAAAATTGACTATTTTGACTAAAATTGACTTTTTTGTCATAAGTTGACCTCTTGGGTCAATGGGTTTGCAATTGGCTCAAGGATTGACCATTTTGACCAAAGTTGACTTTTTGGTCAGGGATTGACTTATTTGGTCAATAATTGGTCATTAGGTTAAAAATTGACTATTTTGACCAAAATTGACTTCTTGGTCAAAAGTTAACCCATTAGGTCAACGGGGTGGTCATTGGGTCAAAAATTGACCATTTTAACCAAAATTGACTTTTTGGTCAAAATTTGACCTTTTTGCTCAATGAATTGGTATTGTGTCAAGAAATGACCATTTTGACCAAAGATGATTTTTAGTCAAAAGTTGACCTATTGGGTCAATGGGTTGGTCATTAGGTCAAAAATTGACGAAAGTTAACTTTTTGGTCAAAAGTTGACCAATTGCGTCAATGGGAGGTCATTAGGTCAAAAATTGACTATTTTGAACAAAATTGACTTTTTGGTCAAATGTTGACCTATTGGGTCAATGGGTTTGTCATTGGGTCAAGGATTGACCATTTTTACCAATGTTGACTTTTTAGTCATAGATTAGCTTACCGGGTCAATAATTTGTCATTAGGTCAAAAATTGACAATTTTGGCCAAAATTGACTTTTTGGTCAAAAGTCTATCTATTGGGTCAGTGGGTTGGTTATTGTGATAAGGATTTACCATTTTGAACAAAGTTGACTTTTTGGATAAAAGTTGACCTATTGGGTCAACGGGTTTGTCATTGGGTCAAGGATTGACCATTATGACCAAAGTTGAATTTTTTGTCAGAGATTGACTTATTGGGTCAATAATTGGTCATTAGCTCAAAAATTGACTATTTTTATCAAATTTGACGTTTTGTTCAATATTTGACTTATTGGGTCAATGTGTTGGTCATTGGGTCAAGAATTGACCATTTTGACTAAAGTTGACTTTTTGGTCAAAAGTTGACCTATTGGGTCAATGTGTTTGTCATTGGGTCAAACATTAACCATTTTGAACAAAGTTGACTTTTTGGTCAAAAGTTGACCTATTTGGTCAATGAGTGGTCGATGGGTCAAAAATTGTTAAAAATTGCCTTTTTGTTCAAAAGTTGATTTATCGGGTCAATGTGTTGGTGAATGGGTCAAGAATTGACCATTTTGACCAAACTTGACTTTTTTGTCAAAAGTTGACCTATTGGGTCAATGGGTTGTCATTAGGTCAAAATTTGATTATTTTGATCAAAATTGACTTTTTGGTCAAAAGTTAACCTATTGGGTCAATGGGTTGGTCATTAGGTCAGAAATTGACCATTTTGACTAAAGTTGGCTTTCTGGTCAAAAGTTGACCTATATCGGGCCAATGGATTAGTCATTGGGTCAGAAATTGACCATTTTGACCAAAGTTAACTTTTTTCTCAAAACATAACATATTGGGTCAATGGGTTTGTCAGTAGGTCAAAGATTAACCATTTTGACCAAAGTTGACTTTTTAGTCAGAGATTGGCTTACTGGGTCAAAAATTGGTCATTGGTCAGAAATTGATTATTTTTACCAAAATTGACTTTTTGGTCAAAAGTTGACCTATTGGGTAAAAAGATTGGTCATTGGGTCAAGGATTGACCATTTTGACCAAAGTTGTCTTTTTTGTCAAAATTTGACCTGTTTAGGTCAATGAGGCGGTTATTATGTCAAAATTGATAATTTTTTAGCAAAATTTTCTCTTTGGTCAAAAGTTGACCTATTGGGTCAATAGATTGGTCATTGAGTCAAGGATTAACTATTTTGGCCAAAGTTGACTTTTAATCAAAAGTGACAAATTGGGTCAATGGGTTAGTCATTGGATCAAGGATTGACCATTTTCACCAAAGTTGACATTTAGGTCATTATGTCAGAAATTGACCATTTCGACCAAATTTGTCTTTTTGGTCAAAAGTTGCCCCTTTGGGTCAATGAGGTGCTCATTAGGTGAAAAATTAACAATGTTCACCAAAATTGACTTTTTGGTCCAAAGTTGTCATTTTAGGTCAATGAGTTGGTCATTGGGTCAAGGATTGACCAATTTGTCCAAAGTTAACTTTTGGTCAAAAGTTGACCTATTGGGTCAATGTGTTGGTTATAGGGTCAAGGACTGACAAATTTGACCAAAGTTAACTTTTTGTCAAAATTTGACCAATTAGGTCAATAATTGGTCATTAAGTCAAATATTTACTATTTTGACCAAAATTGACTTTTTGGTCAATAGTCGATCTATTGGGTGAAGGATTTACCATTTTGACCAAAGTTGACTTTTGATCAAAAGTTGATCTATTTGGTCAATGGGTTTGTCATTGGGCCAAGGATTGACCATTATGACCAAAGTTGACTTTTTGGTCAGAGATTAGCTTATTGGATAAATAATTGGTCTTGAGGTCAAAATTGACAACTTTTACCCAAATTGACTTTTTGTTCAAAAGTTGACTTATTGGGTCAACGCGTTGGTCATTAGGTCAAGAAATGACCATTTTGACCAAAGTTGACGTTTTAATCAAATGTTGGCCATTTAGGTCAATGGGTTGGTCATTGAATAAAAAAAGACCATTTTGACAAAAGCTGACTTTTTGTTCAAAAGTTGACCTATTTGGTCAATGGGTGGTCATTAGATCCAAATTTGATTATTTTGACTAAAATTGACTTTTTGGTCAAAAGTTGACCTATTGTGTCATTGTGTTCGTCATGTGGTCATGGTTTGACCATTTTGACCAAAGTTAACTTTTTGGTTAAAAGTTGACCTATGGGTCAATCTATTAGTCATTGGGTCAGAAATTGACCATTTTGACTAAAGTTGACTTTTTTGTCAAAAGTTGACCTATAAGGTCAATGGGTTTCTCATTAGGTCAAAGATTAACCATTTTGACCAAAGTAGACATTTTGGTCAAAGATTGGCATATGGGCCAATAATTGGTCATTAGGTCAAAAATTGATAATTCTGACCAAAATTGACTTTTTGGTCAAAAATTGACATGTTGGGTCATAGGTTAGTCATTAAGGCAAGGATTGACCATTTTGACCAAAGTTGTGTTTTTGGTGAAAATTTGACCTATTGGATCAATCGATTGGTCATTGGGTCAAGGATTGACCATTTTGACCAATGTTGACTTTTCGGTCAGTGATTGACTTATTGGGTCAGTAATTGGTCATTAGGTCAAAAATTGATTATTTTGACCAAAATTTAATTTGTGGTCAAAAGTTGACCCATTGGGTAAGAAATTGATCATTTTGACCAAAGATGACTTTTTGGTCAAAAGTTAAAATATTTTGACCAAAATTGAATTTTTGATCAACGTTAACCCATTGGGTGAACAGGGCGGTCATTGGGTCAGAAATTAACCATTTTGACCAAATTTGACTTTTTGGTCAAAAGTTAACCTATTTGGTCAATGAGTTGGTAATTAGGTCAAGAATTGACCATTTTTATGCAAGATGACTTTTTTGTCAAAAGTTGACCTATTGGGTCAATGGGTAGTCATTGGGTCAAAATTTATCCATTTTAACCAAAGTTGACTTTTTGGTCAAAATTTGACCCATTAGGTCAATGGGTGGTCATTAAATCAAAAATAGTCTATTTTGACCAAAATTGACTTTTTGGTCAACAGTTAACTTATTGGGTCAATGGATTTGTCTTTGGGTCAAGGATTGACCTTTTTGACCAAAGTTGAGTCTTTCGCCAGAGATTGACTTATTGGGTCAATAATTATTCATCAATTCAAAAATTGACTATTTTGACCAAAATTGACTTTTTTGTCAAAAGTTGACCTATTAAGTGAATGGGTTGGTTTGTGGGTCAAAGATTGATCATTTTGACCAAAGTTGACTTTTTGGTCAAAAGTTAACATATTGGGTCTATGGGTTGGTCATTGGGTCAATGATTAACCATTTTGACCAAAGTTGACTTGTTGGTCAGAGATTGGCTTAATGGGTCAATAATTGGTCATTAGGTAGAAAATTGACTATTTTGACCAAAATTAAATTTTTTGTCAAAAGTTGACCTATTGGGTTAATAGGTTGGTATATGGGTCAAGGATTTTCCATTTTGACTAAGGTTGACTTTTTGGTCAAAAGTTGACCTATTAGATCAATGGGTTGGTCTTGTGTCAAGGATTGATGATTTTGATCAAAGTTAACTTTTTTGTCAGAGATTGACTTATTGGGTCAATAATTGGTCATTAAGTCAAAAATTGATTATTTTGATAAAAATTAAATTCTTGGTCAAAAGTTGACTCATTGAGTGAACGGGGTGGTCATTGGGTCAGAAATTGACCATTTTGACCAAAGTTGACTTTCTGGTAAAAAGTTGACCTATTTGGTTAATGAGTTGGTAATTGGGTCGAGAATTGACCATTTTGGCCCAAGATGAGTGTTTGGTCAAAATTTGATCTTTTGGGTCAATAGGTTGGTCATTGGGTTAAAATTGACCATTTTGACAAATGTTGACTTTTTTGGTCAAAAGTTGACCTATTGGGTCAATGAGTGGTCATTAGGTCAAAAATTTACTATTTTGACCAAAATTAACTTTTTGGTCAAAAGTTGACCTATTGGGTCAAGGATTGTCCATTTTGACCAAAGTTGACTTTTTGGTCAGAGACTTATTAGGTCAATAATTGGTCATTAGGTCAAAAATTAACTATTTTAATGAAAACTGAATTTTTTGTCAAAAGTTAACCCTTTGGGTCAACGTGGAGGTCGTTGGGGTAGAAATAACCATTTTGACCAAGTTAACTATATTGTAAAAAGTTGACATTTTTGCTCAATGAGTTGGTAATTGAGTCAAGAATTGATCATTTTGAAAAAAGATAACTTTATTGGTTAAAAGTTGACCTATTGCGTCAAAAATTGTCCATTTTGACCAAAGTTAACTTTTTGGTCAAAAGTTGATCTATTGGGTTCAAGGGTGGTCATTAGGTGAAAAATTGATTATTTTGACCAAAATTGACTTTTTGGTTAAAAGTTAATCTATTAGGTCAATGGGTTTGTCATTAGGTCAAGGATTTTCCACTTTGACCAAAGTTGACCTTTTCGTCAAAGATTGACTTATTAGGTCAATAATTGGTCATTAATTCAAAAATTGACTGTTTTGAACAAAATTGACTTTTTGGTCAAAAGTTAACATATTAGGCCAATTGGTTGGTCATTGGGCCAATCTTTGATCATTTTTACCAAAGTTGACTTTTTTGTTAAAAGTTGACCTATTGGGTTAATGGGTTGGTCATTGGGTCAAGGATTGATCAAAAGCTAACCCTTTGGGTCAACGAGGAGATCATTAGGTCAGAAATTGACCATTTTGACCAAAGTTTACTTTTTCGTCAAAAGTTGACCTATTTGTTCAATGAGTTGGTAATTGGGTCAAGAATTCACCATTTTGACCAATGATGACTTTTTGGTCAAAAGCTGACCTATAAGGTAAATGGGTTGGTCATTGGGTTAAAAATTAACAATTTTAACCAAAGTTGACTTTTTGGTCAAAAGTTGACCTATTGGGTCAATGGGTGGTCAATTGGTCAAAAATTGACTATTTTGTCCAAAATTGAATATTTGGTCAAAAGTCGGCCTATTGGGTCAATGGGTTTGTCATTGGGTCAAGGATTGACCATTTTGACCAAAGTTGACTTTTTTGTCAAAGATTGACTTATTAGGTCAGTAATAGGTCATTAATTCAAAATTGACTTTTTAGTCAAAAGTTGACCAATTAGACCAATTGGTCATGAGGTCAAAAATTGACTATTTTGACCCAAATTGACATTTTGTTCAAAAGTTGACTTATTGAGTCAATATGTTGTCAATAGGTCAAGAAATGACCATTTTGACCAAAGTTGACTTTTTGTTCAAAAGATGACCTATTAGGTCAATGGGTTGGTCATTGAATAAAAAAATGACCATTTTAACAAAAGTTGACTTTTTGGTCAAAAGTTGACCTATTTGGTCAATGGGTGGTCATTAAGTCAAAATTTAACTATTTTGACCAAAATTGACTTTTTGGTCAAAAGTTGACTTATGGTTCAATACGTTGGTCATTGGGTCAGAAATTGACCATTTTGATCAAAGTTGACTTTTTTGTCAAAAGATGACCTATTGGGTCAATGGGTTTGTCATTAGGTCAATGGGTTTGTCATTGGGTCAAAGATTAACCATTTTGACTAAAGTTTACTTTTTGGTCAGAGATTGGCTTATTTGGTCAATAATTGGTCATTCGGTCAAAAATTGACTATTCTGACCAAAATTGACTTTTTGGTCAAAAGTTGACATACTGGGTCATTGGGTTGGTCATTGGGTGAAGGATTGACCATTTTGACCAAATTTGACTTTTTGGTCAAAAGTTGACCTATTAGGTCAATGGGTTGGTCATTGGGTCAAGGATAGACCATTTTGACCAAAGTGGACTTTTTTGTTATTGATTGACTTATTGGGTCAATAATTGGTCATTAGGTCAAGAATTGATTGTTTTTACCAAAATTAAATTTTTGGTCAAAAGTTGACTCATTGGGTCAATGGGGTGGTCCTTGGGTCAGAAATTGACCATTTCGACCAAAGATGACTTTTTTGTCAAAAGTTGACATATTTTGACCAAAATTGAATTTTTGGTCATCGTTAACCCATTGGGTGAACGGGGTGGTCATTGGGTCAGAAATTGACCATTTTGACCAAAGTTGACTTTTTGGTCAAAAGTTGACCTATTTGGTCAATGAGTTGGTAATTGGGTTAAGAATTGACCATTTTCACTAAAGATGACTTTTTTGGTCAAAAGTTAACCCATTCGGTCAATGGGTTAGTCATTGGGTCAAAAATTGACCATTTTAACCAAAGTTGACTTTTTGGTTAAAAGTTTACCCATTGGGTAAATGGGTGGTCATTGGTCAAAAATTGACTATTTTAACCAAAATTGACTTTTTGGTCAAAAGTTGACATATTATGTCAATGGGTTTGTCTTTGGGTCAAGGATTGACCATTTTGACCAAAGTTTACTTTTTCGTCAGGGATTGAATTATTGGGTCAATAATTGGTCTTTAATTCAAAATTTGACTATGTTGACAAAAATTGATTTTTTAGTTAAAAGTTGACCTATTAGGTCATTGGGTTGGTCAGTGGGTCAAGAATTGGCCAATGTTCTAGAAGCCCGCCGACGACACCAATGAGCCCGCCTACGGCGAGAAGGTCGGTCCAAGCCAAATACATTGAATATGGACGCTTTTTAAAAAGATGCTTAAGCAACCTTTGGATATATTTCTTCTTCTTTAAATATAGAATAATTTAGGCCAAAAGTGTGGAAGTCAGTATTGTGTGGTGAGTCTATTGCGTGTTATTTTGAGTGCAATAGTGTGTTCTAGAGTATATTAGTGAGTATAATTGAGTGTGTTGTACAAGAAGGAAGAGTTAGAGGAACTTCAAGGAGTCTACTTGGGGAGAAGATTTAAGAAGTGTTTTTGTTTATTGTTTTATAGCTTTAAATGAAATCCAAATTTTGTGTTATTCTTCCTATGCATTTTGAGTAGTTTTCTCTGTCTTTCTCCTTGTTGTTGAGATTTTGTGAAATGGAAATTTTAATTAGTTGTGCCTTAAATATTAAATAAAAATTGTGATAATCTTTTACATAAAACTTAATTTACTTTCAATCTGGCCAATTGAATTGTTAAAATATGTTGAATTATCAACTATAGTAAAGATTACATCCAAAATTCAAGGAATTCAAAAGCCTTGAAAGGAGGGTGCAAATAAATAGGGAAATATTAATTATCGGGTGTAGAATTGAATATTTTAGTGTGACAGACTAAAATCTTCAATTCGGTCTTATTATTTGGGAGCTGAAGTGTAGATGTTAGCTCTTAGGCGCGGGGAACGTGGGAGCTCCGAAGTGAGAGCCGGTATCCTCCCAGCCTAGCCGCAGATTCAGTAACCAAGCATAGGATTAGTCAATGTTCTTTATGCCTGGACCAAAGGATAAAGAATAGGAATGCTCCTTTTTAGCACAATATAATTCTAACTAATTTATTTATCCACTCACAATTTAAAGAATAGAAGTTAGTATAAGTGTTCTTTATTTCCGTGTACTAGATAAAAATTTGCATATGCTAAAATTAGTTCTTAATCTCTAACTTCCTTGTGGGATCAATATCTAGGACTCTATTAGAGCCCATTATTACTTGAATGATACATATACTTGCGTAGATACAAAAGGGGTACATTTGTTATTTTTACCTTATTAAATAATTATATAATTATAAAGCTCCGCAACATATTTACATTGTGCCCTCAACTGTTGTGCAGTGGTCAGGCCAAGGATTGTACATTTTGACCGAAGTTGACTTTTTGGTCAAAGATTGACTTATTGGGTCAATAATTGGTCATTAGGTTAAAAATTGACTATTTTGACCAAAATTGAATTTTTTGTTAAAAGTTAACTCATTGTGTTAATGGGGGAGGTAATTGAGTCAGAAATTAACTATTTTGACCAAGTTGACTTTTTTGTAAAAAGTTGACATATTTGGTCAATGAGTTGGTAAATGGGTCCAGAATTGACCATTTTGACGAAAGATAACATTTTTTAGTTAAAAGTTGACCTATTGGGTCCATGGGTTGGACATTGGGTAAAAAATTGACCATTTTGACCAATGTTAACTTTTTGCTCAAAAGATGACCTATTGGGTCCATGGGTGGTCATAGGTGAAAAATTAACTATTTTGACCAAAATTGACATTTTGGTTAAAAGTTCACCTATTGGGACTATGGGTTTGTCATTGGGTCAAGGATTGACCATTTTGAACAAAGTTGACTCTTTCGTCATTGATTGACTTATTGGGTTAATAATTGGTCATTAATTAAAAAATTGTTAACTTTGACCCAAATTGACTTTTTGGTCAAAAGTTGATCATTTTAACCAAAGTTGACTTCTTGATCAAAAGTTAACTTATTCGGTCAATGAGTTGGTCATTGAGTTAAGGATTGACCCTTTTGACAAAAGTTGACTTTTTGTTTAGAGATTTGACTTATTGGATCAATAATAGCTTATTAATTCAGAATTGACATTTTGATCAAAAATTGACCTATTAGACTAATTGGTCATGAGGTCAAAAATTGATTATTTTGACCCAAATTGACTTTTTGTTCAAAAGTTGACTTATTGGGTCAATGCGTTGGTCATTAGGTCAAGAAATGACCATTTTAACCAAAGCTGACTTTTTCTTTAAAAGATGACCTATTAGGTCAATGGGTTGGTCATTGAATAAAAAAATGAACATTTTGACAAAAGTTGACTTTTCAGTCAAAAGTTGACCTATTTGGTCAATGGGTTGGTCATTGGGTCAGAAATTGACCTTTTTGACAAAAGTTGACTTTTTGGTCAAAAGTTGACCTATTGGGTTAATTGGGTGGTCATTAGGTCAAAAGTTGATTATTTTGACAAAAAATGGCTCTTTGGTCAAAATTTGATGACCTATTGGGCCAATGTATTGGTCATTATGTCAAAATTGACTATTTTGACCAGAATTGAATTTTTGGTCAAAAGTTGATCTATTGGGCCATTGGATCAAAGATTGACCATTTTGGCCATAAATAAATTTTTGGTTAAAAGTTGACCGATTGGGTAAATGGGTTGGTCATTGCATCAAGGATTGACCATTTTGTCCAAAGTTGACTTTTTGGTCAAATATTGACTTATTGGGTCAATAATTGGTCTTTATGTAAAAAATTGTCTATTTTGACCAAAATTAGATTTTTTGTCAAAATTTGACCCATTGGGTGAATGGGGTGGTCATTGGGTCAAAAATTTACTTTTTGGTCAAAAGTTGACCTATTGGGTCAATGAGTCGGTCATTGGGTCAAGGAATGACCATATTGACTAAAGTTGACCTTTTGGTCAGAGATTGACTGATTGGGTCAATAATTGGTCATTAGGTAAAAAATTAACGATTTTGAATAAAATTGAATTTTTGGTCAAAATTTAACCCTTTGGGTCAACGGGGAGATCATTACGTCAGAAATTGACCCTTTTGACCAAAGTTTACTTTTTCATCAAAAGTTGACCTATTAGTTCAATGAGTTGGTAATTGGGTCAAGAATTCACCATTTTGACCAATGATGACTTTTCTGGTCAAAAGCTGACCTATAATGTAAATGGGTTGGTCATTGGGTTAAAAATTAACAATTTTAACCAAAGTTGACTTTTGGGTCAAAAGTTGACCGATTGGGTCAATGGGAGGTCAATTGGTCAAAAATTGACTATTTTGTCCAAAATTGAATATTTGGTCAAAAGTCGACCTATTGGGTCAATGGGTTTGTCATTGGGGCAAGGATTGACCATTTTGACCAAAGATGACTTTTTAGTCAGAGATTGACTTATTGGGTCAAAATTGGTCATTAATTCAAAATTTTACTATTTTGACCAAAATTGACTTTTTCGTCAAAAGTTGACCTATTAGGCCAATGGGTTGGTCATTGGGTCAAGGATTGATCATTTTGAACAAAGTTGACTTTTTAGTTAAAAGTTGGCCTATTGGGTCAATCAGTTAGTCATTGGGTCAAGGATTGACCATTTTGACCAAAGTTGACTTTTTGGTCAGAGATTGCTTAGTGGGTCAATAATTGGTCATTAGATCAAAATTGACTATTTTGACCAAAATTGAGTTTTTGGTCAAAAGTTGACATATTGGGTTAATTGGTTGGTCATTGGGTCAAGGATTGACCATTTTGACCCACGTTGTCTTTTTGGTTAAAAGTTGACAAATTGGGTCAATGGGTTGGTCTTTGGATGAAGGATTAACCATTTTCAGCAAAGTTGACATTTAGGTAATTGTATCGAAAATTGAACATTTTGACCAAATTTGACTTTTTGGACAAAAGTTAACCTTTTGGATTAATGAGGTGGTCATTAGGTCAAAAATTGACAATTTTGACCAAAATTGACTTTTTGGTCAAATGTTGTCCTTTTGGGTCAATGAGTTGGTCATTGGGTCAAGGATTAACCATTTTGGCTAAAGTTGACTTTTTGGTCAAAAGTCGATAAATTAGGTCAATGGGTTGGTCATTGGGTCAAGGATTGGTTATTTTAACCAAAGTGCCCTTGACTATTTTGACCAAAGTTGACTTTTTTTGTCAAAAGTTGACCTTTTGAGTCAATAGGTAAAAAATTGTCCATTTTGTCCAAAGTTGAATTTTTGGTCAGAGAATCACTTATTGGGTCAATAATTACTCATTAGGTCAAAAATTGATTATTTTGACAAAAAATTAATTTTTGGTCAAAAGTTGACTCATTGGGTCAATAGGGTGGTCATTGGGCCAAATATTGATCATTTTGACCAAGTTGACCTTTTGGTCCAAAGTTGGCATATTTCGTGGGTCAAGAATTGATCATTTTGACTGATTATGACTTTTTGGCCAAAAGTTGATCTATTAGGTCAATGGGTTGGTCACGGGTCAAAAATTGACCAAAGTTGAGATTTTGGTTAAAAGTTGACATATTGGATCAAATAGGTGGCCATTAGGTCGTAAAATGACTATTTTAACCAAAATTCACATTTTTTCAAAAGTTGTCCTATTGGGTTAATGGGTTTGTCATTGGGTCAAGGATTCACCATGTTGTCAAAAGTTTACTTTTTAGTTAAAAATTAATTTATTGGGTCAATAATTGGTCATTAAGTCAAAAATTGACCATTTTAACCAAAATTAAATTTTTTTCAAACATTAACCCATCGGGTCAGCAGGTGGTCATTGGGTTAGAAATTGACCATTTTGACCAAAGTTGTCTTTTTAGTCAAAATATGACATATTTGGTCAATGGGTTCTTAATTATGTCAAACATTGACCATTTTGACCAAAGATGACTTTTTGGTCAAAAGTTGATCTATTGGGTCAATGGATTGGTCATTGGGTCAAAAATTGAACATTTTAACAAATGTTGACTTTTTGCTTAAAAGTTGACCTATTGGGTCAATGGGTGGTCATTTGGTCAAAAATTGACTATTTTGACCAAAATTGACTTTTTGGTTAAAAGTTGACCTATTGGGTCAATGGGTTGGTCATTGGGTCAAGGATTCACCATTTTGACTAAAGTTAACTTTTTAGTCAGAGATTGGCTTATTGGGTCAAAAATTTCTCATTTGGTAAATAATTGACTATTTTGACCAAAATTGATTTATTGGTCAAAAGTTGAACTACTAGGTCAATGGGTGGGTCATTGGGTCAAAGATTGACAATTTTGACAAAGTTGACTGTTTGGACAAAAGATGACCTATCGGGTCAATCGGTTAGTCATTGGGTCAAGCCTTGACCATTTAGCCCAAAGTTGACTTTCTAGTCAGAGATTGACTTATTGGGTCAATAATTTGTCATTAGGTCAAAAATTGACTATTTTGACAAAAACTAAATTTTTGGTTAAAAGTTGACCCATAGGGTCAATGGGTTGGTCATTCGGTGAGAAATTGACCATTTTGACCAAAGTTGACTTTTTGGTCAAAAGTTGACCATTTTGTTCAATGAGTTGATAATTGGGTTAAGAGTTGATCATTTTGAACAAAGATGACTTTTTGGTCAAAATTTGATCTATTGGGTCAATGGGTTAGTCATTGGGTCAAAAGTTGACCATTTTGCCAATAGTTGACTTTTTGGTAAATAGTTGACATATTGGGTCAGTCGGTGAGAAATTGACCATTTTGACAAAAGTTAACTTTTTGGCCATAGATTCGCTTATTAGGCCAATAATTGGTCATTAATTAAAAAATCGACTATTTTGACCAAAATTGACTTTTAGGTCAAAAGTTGACCTATGTGACCAATGGGTTGGTCATTGAATCTAGAATTGATCATTTTGACCTATTGGGTCAATGGGTTGGTTATTGAATCTAGAATTGATCATTTTGACCTATTGGGTCAATGGGTTGGTCATTGGGTCAAGGATTGTCCATTTTGACCAATGTTAACTTTTTAGTCAAAAGTTGAACTATTGGGTTAATGGGTCAAGGATTGACCATTTTGACCAAAGTTGACTTTGTGGTCAGAGATAGACTTATTGGGTCAATAATTTGTCATTAGGAGAAAAATTGATTATTTTTTACCAAATTAAATTTTTTTTCAAAAGTTTACCCATTAGGTCAACGAGGTGGTCATTGGATCAGAAATTGACCATTTTGACCAAAGTTGACTTTTTGGTCAAAAGTTAACCTATTTGTTCATGAGTTGGTAATTGGGTCAAGAATTGACCATTTTGATCGAATATGACTTTTTGGTCAAAAGTTGATCTATTGGATTGATAAGGTTGGTCATTAGGTGCAAATTGACCATTTTGACCAAAGTTGACTTTTTGAACAAAGTCGACCTATTAGATCGATGGGTGGTCATTAGGTCAAAAACTTACTATTTTGACCAAAATTGACTTTCTGGTTAAAAGTTGACTTATTAGGTTAATGGGTCTGTCATTGGGTCAAGGATTGACCATTTTGACAAAAGTCGACTTTTTGGTCAGAAATTGACTTATTGGGTCAATATTTGGTCATTAGGTCAGAAATTGACTATTCTGACCAAAATTGAATTTTTGATCAAAAGTTAACCAATCGGGTCAACTGGGTGGTAATTGGGTTAGAAATTGAACATTTTGACCAAAGTTGACTTTTTGGTCAAAAGTTAACCTATTTGGTCAATGAGTTGGTAATTTGGTAAAGAATTGACCATTTTGACTAAAGATGACTTTTTAGTCAAAAGATGTCCTATTCGGTCAATGGGTTTGTCATTGTGTAAAAAATTAATCATTTTGACCAAAGTTGACTTTTTCGTCAAAAGTTGACATATTGGGTCAATAGATAGTCATTAGGTCAAATATTGACTGTTTTAACCAAAATTGACTTTTTGGTCAAAATTTGACCTATAGGGACAATGGGTTTGTCATTTGGTCAAGGATTAACCTTTTTGACTAAAGTTAAATTTTTTGTCAGAGATTGACTTATTGGGTCAATAATTGGTCATTGGGTAAAAAATTGACTCTTTTAACCAAAATTGACTTTTTAGTCAAAAGTTGACCTATTAGGTCAATGGGTTGGTCATTGGGTAAAAAATTAATCATTTTGACCAAAGTTGACTTTTTGGTCAAAAGTTGTCCTATTGGGTTAATGGGTTGGTCATTGGGTCGAGGATTGACCATTTTGACCAATGTTGACTTGTTGGTCAGAGATTGCTTACTGGGTCAATAATTGGTCATTAGGTCAAAAATTGACTATTATTACCAAACTCGACTTTTTGGTCAAAAGTTGACCTATTGGGTCAATGAGTGATCATTAAGTCAAAAATTGACTATTTTGACCAAAATTGACTTTTTGGTCAAAAGTTGAACAATTTGGTTAACGGGTGTCAAGGATTGACCATTTTGACCAAAGTTGACTTTTTGGACAGAGATTGACTTATAGTTTTAATAATTGGTCATCAGGTCAAAAAATGACGATTTTGACCAAAATTAAATTTTTTGTCAAAAGTTACCCCATTAGGTCAACGGGGTGGTCATTGGGTCAAAAATTGACCATCTTCACCAAAGTTGACTTTTTGGTCAAATTTAACCTATTTCGTAAATGAGTTGGTAATGGAGTCAAGAATTGACCATTTTGAACGAATATGATTTTTTGGTCAAAATTTGATCTATTTGGTCAATGGGTTAATCATTAGGTCAAAAATTGACTATTTTGACCAAATTTGACTTTTTGGTCAGGGATTGACTTATTGGGTCAACAATTGGTCATTAGGTCAAAAATTGATTATTTTCAACAAAATGGAATTTTTGGTGAAAAGTTACCCCATCTGGTCAACGGGGTAGTCATTGGTTCAGAAAGTTGACCTATTTGGTTAAAAGTTAACCTATTTGACAAAAGTTAAATTTTTGGTAAAAAAATAACCCATTGGGTCAATGGGGTGGTCATTGGGTCAAATATTGACCATTTTGATCATAGTTGACTTCTTGGTCAAAAGTTGACTATTTTATCGATGAGTTGGTAATTAGATCGAAGTTGACGCAATTTTGATCGAAGATGACATTTTGGTGAAAGTTGACCTTTTGGGTCGATTGGTGAAAAATTGATCATTTTGACGAAGTTGACTATTTTGGTCGAAAGTTGACCTTGTCGACTTAATGAAGTTGACTGTTGGATCGATGGGTGGTCATTAGGTCAAAAATTGACTCTTTTGACCAAAATTGACTTTTAGTCAAAAGTTGACCTATTGGGTCGATGGGTTTGTCATTAGGTCAAGGATTGACTATTTTGACCAAAGTATACTTTTTGGTCATGGAGATATTTATTAGGTCTATAATTTGTATTTAATTAAAAAATTAATTATTTTGGTCATTAGGTAAGGAATTTATTTTGACGAAATTAAATATTGGTCGAAAAGTTGACCCATTAGGTCGACGGGGTGGTCATTGGGTCAAAAATTGATATTTTTTACCAAAGTTGATTTTTTGGTCAAAAGTTGACCAATTTGGTCAATGAGTTGGTAATTGGGTTTAAAATTGGCACTTTTTGGTAATACGTTGATATATTAGGTGGGTTGGTCATTAGGTCAAAAATTGATCATTTTATCGAAGTTAACTTTTTGATCGAAGTTGACTTATTGGGTCGATGGGTTAGTCATTAGATCAGAAAATTAACTATTTTGACCAAAATTGACTATTTGGTCGAAGAGTTGACCTTTCGGGTCGATGGGTTTGTCATTGGGTCGAGGATTGACTATTTTGACAAAGTTGACTTTTTGGTCAGAGATTAACTTATTAGGTCGATAATTGGTCGATGAGATCAAAATTGATTATTTTGACCAAAAGTGAATTTTGTGTTAAAAGTTAGCTGTTGAGATTGATGGAGTGGTCATTTGGTTAGAAATTGAACATTTTGACCAAACTTCACTTTTTGGTCAAAAGTTGACCTATTTGGTCAATGAGATGGTCATTTGGTCAAGAATAGTCCATTTTGACCAAAGATGACTTTTTGCAAATAAGTTGACCTATTGGGTCAATGAGTTATCATTGGGTCAAAAATTGACCATATTGTCAAAGGTTGACTTTTTGGTTAAAAGTTGACATATTGGGTCAATGGGTGGTTATTAAGTCAAAAATTGACTATTTTGACCAAAATTCACTATTTGGTCAAAAGTTGACCTATTGGGTCAATGAGTTTATCGTTGGGTAAAGGATTGATCATTTTGACAAAAGTAGACTTTTGGGTCAGAGAATGACTTATTGGGTCAATAATTTATCATTAATTCAAAAATAGATTATTTTGACCAAAATTGACTTTTTGGTCGAAAGTTGACTTGATTAGGCTCGATGGGTTAGTCATTGGGTCGAGGATTGATCATTTTGACGAAGTTGACTTTTTAGTTAAATGTTGACTCATTAGATTGATGGGTTGGTCATTTGGTCGATGATTGATCATTTTGACGAAGTTGACTTTTTGGTCGGATATTGACTTATTGGATCGATAATTGGTCATTAGGTCAAAAATTGATTATTTTGACGAAATTAAGTTTTAGTACAAGAATTGGCATTGAGTCGAGCGAGGTAGTCATTGGTTCGGAAATTGACCATCGGGACCAAAGTTGTCTTTTTAGTCGAAGTTGACTATTTGGTCGATGAGTTGGTAATTAGGTCGAAAATGACCATTTTGAACGAAGATTACTTTTTAGTGAAATTTGATCTATTAGGTTAATAGGTTAGTCATTGGGTCAAAAATTGACCATTTTGACCAAAGTTGACTTTATGGTCAGAGATTGACTTATTGGGTCAATAACTGGTCATTATGTAAAAAATTAACTATTTTGATAAAAATTGAATTTTTTGTCATAAGTTACCCCATTGGGTCAACGGGGTTGTCATTGGATCAGGAATTGACCATTTTAACCAAAGATGACTTTTCGGTCAAAAGTTAACCTATTTTGAACAAAATTGAATTTTTTGTTAAAAGTTAACCTGTTGAATCAATAGAGATGATCATTAGGTCGAAATTAAGCAGTTTAACCAAAGTTGACTTTATGGTGAAGGTTGACCTACTTGGTTAATGAGTTGATGAATTAGGTCAAGAATTGACCATTTTGACAAGATGACTTTTTATCGAAAGTTGACTATTAGATTGATGAGTTGGTCATTGGCGCAAAAATTGACCATTTTGACCAAAGTTGACCTTTTAGTCGAAAGTTGACTTATTAAATCGATTGGTTGGTCACTAGGTCAAAATTGCTTATTTTGACCAAAATTGACTTTTTGGTCGAAAGTTGACTGATTGGGTCGATGAGTTTGTCATTAGGTTAAGGATTGACCATTTTGACCAAAGTTGACTTTTTGGTCGAGGAGTTGACTTATTGGGTTGATAATATGTCATTAATTAAAGAATTGGTATTTTAGTCATTGAGTCGAAAATTGACCATTTTGACGAAAATTAAATTTTTGGTCGAAGAGTTGATCATTTGATTCAACGAGGTGTAGTTATTAGATCAGAAATTGACCATTTTGTGACTAAGTTGACTTTTAGGTCGAAAGTTGGCTAATTTGGTCGATGAGTTAGTAATTAGGTCGAGAATTGACCATTTTAACCAAAGATGACTTTTTGGTGAAAGTTGATCTATTAGATTGATGGGTTTAGTGATTAGGTCGAGATTGACCATTTTGACCAAAGTTGACTTTTGGTCGAAAGTTAACTTTATTAGATTCGATAGGTGGTCATTTAGGTCGAAAATTAGTATTGTCAGCTTTGTGATCAAAGTTGACTATTTAGTTGAAAGTTAACTTATTTGGTCGATGGGTTTGTCATTGGGTCGAGATTATGTATTTTGTACAAAGTTGACTTTTTAGTCGGAGATTGACTTGTTAGGTTAATAGGTGGTCATTAGGTAAAGTTAATTTATTTTGACCAAAATTGACTTTTCGGTCTGAAGTCGATCTGATTAGGTTAATGTAGTTGGTCATAGAGTTGAGATTTTACCATTTTGACTAAAGTTGACTTTTTGGTCGAAGTTGACTATTGGGTGATGGGTTTGTCATTGGATCGAGGATGACGATTATGACGAGAGTTAACATTTTGATCAGAGATTGACTTATTAGATCGATAGTTGATCATTAGAGTCAAAAATTTGACATTTTGACGAAGTGAATTTTTTCGAAGATGACTTGCTTGAGTCGATAGCATTGGTCATTGGATCAAGAATTGATTACTTTGACCAAAGTTGACTTTTTAGTCGAAAGTTGACTGTTGGATCGATGGGTTGGTCATTGGATCGAAATTGGCCATTTTGCCAAAGTTGACATTTGCTAAGAGTTGACACATTAGGTCGATATTTAATCATCAGGTCAATTTGACCATTTGACCAAGTTGAGTTCTTGGTTAAAAGTTAATATTGGTCAATGTCATGGTCAGTGGGTGAGAAATTGACCATTTTCACCAAAGTTGACTTTTTGATCAAAAGTTGTCCTATTGGGTCAATGATTAACCATTTTGACCAAAGTTGACTTTTTAGTCGAAGTTGGCTTATTGGATTGACGTGGTCATTAGATCGAATTGGTATTTGACCGAAATTGGCTTGCTCAGATGACTTACGGGGTCGAGGATTGACCATTTGATCAAAGTTAACTTTTTGATCGAGAAGTTGACTGTTAGATTCGATGGGTTGGTCATTGGGTCAAGGATTGACCATTTTGACCAAAGTTGACTTTTTGGTCAGTGATTGACTTATTGGGTTACTAATTGGTAATCCGATCAAAAATTGATTATTTTGTCCAAAACTAAATTTTTGGCCAAGAGTTAACCCATTGGGTCATCGGGGTGGTCATTGGGTCAGAAATAGACCATTTTGATCAAAGTTGACTTTTTGGTCAAATGCTGACATATTTGGTCAATGAGTTGGTAATTGGGTTAAGAATTGACCATTTTGAGCAAAGATGACTTTTTAGTAAAAAATTGACCTATTAATTCAATGGATTTGACATTGGGTCAAAAATTGACCATTTTGACCAAATTTGACTTTTTGGTCAAAAGTTGACCTGTTGGGTCAATGTGTGGCCATTAGGTCAAAAATTAACTTTTTTGATAAAAATTTTCTGTTTGTTCAATCCTTGACCCAAACCATTTTGACCAAAGTTGACTTTTTGGTCAGAGATTGACTTATTGGGTTAATAATTGGTCATTAATTCAAAAATTGGCTATTTTGACCGAAATTGACTTTTTAGTCAAAATTTAACCTATTAGGCCAATGGGTTGGTCATTGGGTCAAGGATTCATCATTTTAACTAAACTTGACTTTTTGGTCAAAAGTTGACTATTAGATTGATAGGGTTCGTCGATGGATTGAGGATTGAGCATTTTGACCAAAGTTGACTTTTTGGTCGAGAGATTGCCTTACTTGGATCGATAATTGGTCATTAGGTCGAAAATTGATTTATTTTAACAAAGTTGACTTTTTGGTCGAAAGATGACATATTGGGTCAATGGATTGGTCATTGGGTCGAAATTGACCATTTTGACCAAAGTTGATTTTTAGTCGAAAGTTGACCTATTTGGTCGATGGGAAGGTCTTTGGGTCGAGAATTGATCCATCTTGACGAAGATTGACTTTTTGGTCGAAAAGTTGACTATATTGGTCGATGGGTTGGTCATTAGATCTAGGATTAACCTTTTTCACCAAAGTTGACATTTAGGTCATTATGTCAGAAATTGACCATTTTGACCAAATTTGACTTTTTGGTCAAAAGTTGACCTTTTGGGTCAATGAGGTGGTCATTAGGTAAAAAATTGTCTATTTTAACCAAAATTGACTTTTTGGTCAAAAGTTTTCCTTTTAGGTAAATGAGTTAGTCTTTAGAGTCGAAGATTGACCATTTTGTGAAAGTTGACTTTTGGTCGAAAGTTGACTTAGTTGGGTCGATGGGTTGGTCGTTGGGTCGAAGATTGGCCATTTTGACCAAAGTTGTCTTTTTGGTCGAAAGTTGACCTATTGGGTCGATAAATTGGTCATTAAGTAGAAAATTGACTATTTTGACCAAAATTGACTTTTACGGTCGAAAGTTGATCTATTAGGTCGATGTGTTGGTCATTGAGTCGAAGACTTGACCATTTATCAAGTAACTTTTTGGTCGAAAGTTGACTATTAGATGGTCGATGTGGTTTGTCGATTGGGTCGAAGATTGACCATTTTGACCAAAGTTGACTTTTTGGTCATAGATTGACTTATTAGGTCGATAAATGGTCATTAGGTCGAAAATTGCTTATTTTGACCAAAATTGACTTTTTGTTAATAAGTTGACATGTTGGGTCGATGGGTTGGTCATTAGATCGAAGATTGACCATTTTGACTAAAGTTGACTTTTTAGTCGAAGATTGACTTATTTGAGTCGATGAGTTGGTCATTAGGTCAAAAATTGACTATTTTGACCAAAATTGACTTTTTGGTCGAAAGTTGACTATATTGGATCGATGGGTTGGTCATTGGAGTCGAGGATTGACCATTTTGACCAAAGTTAACTTTTTGGTAGAAGTTGACGATTGGGTTAATGAGTTGGTCGTTGGGTCGAGAATTGACCATTTTGACCAAACTTGACTTTTTGGTCGAGAGTTGACTTATTGGGTCGATGAGTTTGTCATTAGGTCGAAATTGACCATTTTGACCAAAGTTAACTTTTGGTCAAAAGTTGACTTATTGAGGTCGATGAGTTGGTCGATTCGGTCGAAAATTGATTATTTTGACTGAAATTTGACTTTTTGGTCGAAAGTTGACCTATTGAGTCAGATGGAGTTGGTAATTGGGTCGAAAATTGACCATTTTGACCAAAGTTGACTTTTTGGTCGAAAGTTGACCTATTTGGTCGATAAGTGTGGTCATTGGGTCAAGAATTGACCATTTTGACCGAAGATGACTTTTTGATCGAATAGTTGACTATTGGGTTAATGGGATGATCATTAGGTCGAAAATTGATCATTTTGACCAAAATTGACTTTTTGGTCAAAGTTGATCATATTGGGTCGATTGGGTGAGAATTGACCTTTTGTCGAAAGTTGACTTTTTGGCCGAAGATTTGACTTATTAGGTCGATAATTGGTCATTTATTAATCATTATTTTGACTAAAATTGACTTTTTAGTCGAAAAGTTGACTTATGTGTCGATGGGTTGAGTCATTGGATGCAGGATTGATCATTTTGACTGTTAGATTGATGGGTTAGTCATTAGATCAAGAATTGTCCATTTTGACCAAGTTAAGTTTTAGTTAGAGGCAGCTTACTTGGTTAATAATTGGTCATTAGGTCAAAATTGATTATTTTGACCAAAATTGACTTTTGGTCGAAAGTTGAATTTATTGGGTAGATGGGTCGAAGATTGACCATTTTGACCAAGTTGACTTTTTGGTCGAGAGATTGACTTATTGGGTCGATAAGTTGGTCATTGGGACAAAAGTTGACTATTTTTACCAAATTAAATTTTTTTTCGAAAGTTGACCCATTAGATCGACGAGTGGTCATTGGATCGAAAATTGATCATTTTGATCAAAGTTGACTTTTGGTCGAAAGTTGACTGTTTGGTCGATGAGTTGGTAATTGGGTCAAGAATTGACCATTTTGACCGAATATGACTTTTTGGTCAAAAGTTGATCTATTGGGTCAATGGGCTGGTCATTAGGTCAAAAATTGACCATTTTGACCAAAGTTGACTTTTTGGACAAAAGTTGACCTATTGGGTCAATGGGTGGTCATTAGGTCAAAAACTTTCTATTTTGACCAAAATTGACTTTCTGGTTAAAAGTTGACTTGTTGGGTTAATGGGTTTGTCATTGGGTCAAGGATTGACCATTTTGACAAAAGTTGACTTTTTGGTCAGAAATTGACTTATTGGGTCAATATTTGGTCATTAGGTCAGAAATTGACTATTTTGACCAAAATTGAATTTTTGGTCGAAGAGTTAACTAATCGGGTCGATGAGTTGGTAATTAGGTTAGAAATTAACCATTTTGACGAAAGTTGACTTTTTGGTCGAAAAGTTAACTCTATTAGGTCGATGAGTTGGTAATTGGGTCGAGAATTGACCATTTTGACTAAAGTTGACTTTTTAGTTAATGTTGACTATTAGATCGATGGGTTGGTCATTGGGTCGAAGATTAATCATTTTGACGAAAGTTGACTTTTTCGTCGAAAGTTGACATATTGGGTCGATAAGTGGTCATTAGATCGAATATTGATTGTTTTAACCAAAATTGACTTTTTGGTGAGGATTTGACTAGTAGGGACAATGGGTTTGTCATTGGGTCAAGGATTGACCATTTTGACTAAAGTTAAATTTTTGGTGAGAGATTGACTTATTGGGTTAATAATTGGTCATTAATTCAAAAATTGACTCTTTTGATCAAAATTGACTTTTTAGTAAAAAGTTGACCTATTAGGTCAATGGGTTGGTCATTGGGTCAAAGAATGATCATTTTGATCAAAGTTAACTTTTTTGTCAAAAGTTGACCTATTGGGTTAATGGGTTGGTCATTGGGTCGAGGATTGACTATTTTGACCAATGTTGACTTTTTGGGTCAGAAATTGTCTTTTTGGGTCAATAATTGGTCATTAGGTCAAAAATTGACTATTATTACCAAAACCGACTCTTTGGTCAAAAGTTGACCTATTGTGTCAATGGGTGGTCATTAAGTTAAAAATTAACTATTTTGACCAAAATTGACTTTTTGGTCAATAGTTGAACAATTGGGTTAACGGTGTTAAGGATTGACCATTTTAACCAAAGTTGACTTTTTGGTCAGAGATTGACTTATAGGTTTAATAGTTGGTCATTAGAATTTCGAAAAATGATGCATTTTGACCGAAGTTGAATTTTAGGTCGAAGAGTTGGCTATCAGTTAGGTCGATGGGGTGGTCATTGGAGTCGAGAATTGACCATCTTTGACAAAAGTTGACTTTTGGTCGAAATTTAACCTATTTGGTAAATGTATTAGTCATTAGAGTCGAGAATTGACCATTTTGACGAAGATTGACTTTTTGGTCGAAAAGTTGATCTATTAGATTCGATGGAGTTAATCATTGGGTCAAAAATTGACTATTTTGACCAAATTTGACTTTTTGGTCAGGGATTGACTTATTGGGTCAACAATTGGTCATTAGGTCAAAAATTGACTATTTTGAACAAAATTGAATTTTAGGTGAAAAGTTACCCCATCTGGTCAACAGGGTAGTCATTGGTTATTTGGTTAAAAGTTGACCAATTTGGTCAATGAGTTGGTAATTGGGTCGAAAATTGACCATTTTGACTAAAGATGACTTTTTGGTAAAACGTTGATATATTGGGTGGGTTGGTGATGGGTCAAAAATTGATCATTTTTACCAAAGTTGACTTTTTTGTCAAAAGTTGACCTATTGGGTCAATGGGTGGTCATTCAGTCAAAATTTAACTATTTTGACCAAAATTAACTATTTGATCAAAAATTGACCTTTTGGGTCAATGGGTTTGTCATTGGGTCAAAGATTGACTATTTTGACCAAAGTTGACTTTTTGGTCAGAGATTGACTTATTGGGTCAATAATTGGTTAGTTAGGTCGAGAATTGACTATTTTGACCAAAAGTGAATTTTTGGTTAAAAGTTAGCCGATTAGATTGACGAAGTGGTCATTTGGTTGAGAAATTGAACATTTTGACCAAAGCTTAACTTTTTGGTCGAAAGTTGAACTTATTTAGTCGATGAGATGGTAATTTGGTCGAAAATAGACCATTTTGACCAAAGATGACTTTTTGGCGAATAAGTTGACCTTATTGGATTCGATGAGTTATCATTGGGTCGAGAATTGATCATATTGTCGAAAGTTGACTTTTTGGTTAAAAGTTGACATATTGGGTCAATGGGTGGTTATTATGTCAAAAATTGACTATTTTGACCAAAATTCACTATTTGGTCAAAAGTTGACCTATTGGGCCAATGGGTTTATCATTGGGTAAAGGATTGATCATTTTGACGAAAGTAGACTTTTGGGTGAGAGATTGACTTATTGGGTCAATAACTTGTCATTAATTCAAAAATTGATTATTTTGACCAAAATTGACTTTTTGGTCTAAAGTTGGCCTAATAGGCAAAAAGGTTAGTCATTGGGTCAAGGATTGATCATTTTGACCAAAGTTGACTTTTTAGTGAAATGTTGACCTATTGGGTCAATGGGTTGGTCATTCGGTCAATGATTGACCATTTAGACCAAAGTTGACTTTTTGGTCAGATATTGACTTATTGGGTCAATAATTGGTCATTAGGTCAAAAATCGATTATTTTGACCAAAATTAAGTTTTTGGAACAAAGTTGGCCCATTGGGTCAACGAGGTGGTCATTGGTTCTGAAATTGACCATCTGGACCAAAGTTGACTTTTTTGTTAAAAGTTGACTGTTAGATCGAGCGAGTTGGTAATTAGTCGAGAAATGACCATTTTGAACGAAGATGTCTTTTTAGTCGAAATTTGATCTATTAGGTTAATGGGTTAGTTATTAGGTCGAAAATTGACCATTTTGACGAAGTTGACTTTATGGTCGAGAGATTGACTTATTGGGTCGATAGCTTGGTCATTATGTAAAAATTATTTGTTTTGACAAAAATTGAATTTTTTTTCACAAGTTACCCCATTGGGTCAACGGGGTTGTCATTGGGTCAGAAATTAACCATTTTGACCAAAGATGACTTTTTGGTCAAAAGTTGACCTATTTTGAAAAAAATTGAATTTTTTGTTAAAGTTAACCCACTGGGTCAACGAGGTGGTCATTGGGACAGGAATTGACCATTTTAACCAAAGTTTACTTTTTGGTCAAAGGTTGACCTACTTGGTTAAGGAGTTGATAATTGGGTCAAGAATTAACCATTTTGCCCAAAAATGACTTTTTGGTGAAAGTTGACTCATTAGATTCGATGAGTTGGTCGTTAGGTGAGAATTGACCATTTTGACGCAAAGTTGACCTTTTGGTCGAGAGTTGACTATTAGATCGATAGGTGGTCACTAGGTAAAAAATTCTTATTTTGACCAAAATTGACATTTTGGTCAAAAGTTGACCTATTGTATCAAAGGGTTTATCATTAGGTAAAGGATTGACCATTTTGACCAAAGTTGACTTTTTGGTCAGGGATTGACTTATTGGGTCAATAATATGTCATTAATTCAAAAATTGACTATTTTGGTTATTAGGTCAAAAATTGACAATTTTAACTAAAATTAAATTTTTGGTTAAAAGTTGACCCTATTGGGTTAGCGGAGTTGGATCATTAGGTCGAAATTGACCATTTTGACGAAGTTGACTTTTAGGTCGAAAGTTGACTAATTTGGTCGATGAGTTAGTAATTAGGTCAAAATTGACCATTTTGACCAAAGATGACTTTTTGGTCAAAAGTTGATCTATTGGGTCGAAGGGCTAGTAATTGGGTTAAAAATTATCCATTTTGACTAAAATTGACTTTTTGGTCAATAGTTGACTTTATTAGGTCGATGGGTTGGTCATTAGGTCGAAAGTTGAGTATTTTGACTAAACTTGATTATTTGGTCAAAAGTTGACCTATTTGGTCAATGGGTTTGTCATTGGGTCAAGGATTAACTATTTTGACCAAAGTTGACTTTTTGGTCAGAGATTGACTTATTGGGTTAATAATTGGTCATTAGGTCAAAATTGACTATTTTGACCAAAATTGACTTTTTGGTCAAAAGTTGACCTATTGGATCAATGAGTTGGTCATTAGATCGAGATTTGACCATTTTGACTAAAGTTGACTTTTTGGTCGAAAGTTGACTTATTAGGTCGATGAGTTTGTCATTGGTCAAGTGATCATTTGACAAAAGTTAACATTTTGATCGAAGTTGACTTATTGAGTCGATAGTTGATCATTAGGTCGAAATTGACTATTTTGACTGAAATTGACTTTTGTTCGAAAGTTGACTTAATTGATGCATTGGTCATTAGGTCGAAATTAATTACTTTGAACGAAGTTGACTTTTTGGTCGAAAGTTGACTATTAGGTCGATGGTTTGGTCATTAGGTCAAAGATTGACCATTTTGACCAAGTTGACTTTTAGTTGAAAAGTTGACCTATTGGGTCAACTGATTTAGTCATTGGGTCGAAGTTTGACCATTTTGACCAAAGTTGACTTTTTTGTTAAAGTTGATCTGTTGAATCGATGGGATGAGTCGATTAGTGAGAAATTGATCATCTTTATCGAAGTTGACTTTTAGATCAAAAGTTGATCTATTAGATTCGATGGTTTGTCATTGGAGTCGATGATTAACCATTTTGACCAAAGTTGACTTTTTGGTTGAATATTGACTAATGAGTTGATATTGGTCATTAGATCAAGTTGATTTTTTGACGAAAATTAACTTTTGCTCAAAAGATGACTTATTGGGTCAAGGATTGACCATTTTGACTAAAGTTGACTTTTTGTTGAAAAGTTGACTGATTAGGTCGATGGGTTAGTCATTAGATCAAGATTGACCATTTTGACCAAAGTTGACTTTTGGTCGATGATTGACTTATTAGGATCAATTATTAGTATCAGTCAAAAATTGATTATTATGACCAAAGAACTAAATTTTTGTCAAAGTTAACTATGAGTCAATGGATGGTCATTAGATCAGAAAATCACCATTTTGACCAAAGTTGACTTTTTGGTGAAAAGTTGAACTATTTAGGTCGATAGAGTTGGTAATTGGGTCAAGAATTGACCATTTTGAGCAAAGATGACTTTTTAATCGAAAATTGACTATTAGATTGATGAGTTGTGATTAGGTCGAAAATTGACCATTTTGACCAAATTTGACTTTTTGGTTAAAAGTTGACATATTGGGTTCGATGGTTAGTTGCCATTATGATCGAAAATTATACTTTTGACAAAAATTGACTTTTTAGTCGAAAGTTGACTCATTAGATCGAGGATTGACCATTTTGACCAAAGTTGACTTTTTGGTCGGAGATTGACTTGTTAGATTGATAATTGGTCATTAGATTCAATAAATTGGTTATTTTGACCGAAATTGACTTTTTGGTCGAAAGTTAACTGTTGAGTCAATAGGTTAGTCATTAGGTCGAGATTAATCATTTGACCAAATTGACTTTTTGGTCGAAAGTTAACTGTTAGGTCGATGGGTTGGTCGATTGGGTCGAGAGTTGAGCATTTTGACCAAAGTTGACTTTTAGTCGAAGATAGGCTTTTGGATCGATAGTTGGTCATTAGGTCGAAAATTGGTTATTTTGACCAAATTTGACTTTTTGTCGAAAGTTGACATATTGGATTGATGGGTTGGTCATTAGTCGAATTAATCATTTTGACCGAAGTTGACTTTTTGGTCGAAAGTTGACTATTTGGTCGATGGGAAGGTCATTGGGTCGAGAATTATCCATTTTGACCGAAGTTGACTTTATAGTCGAAAGTTGATGATTGTGTTGATAGGTTGGTCATTAGATCTAGGATTAACCTTTTCATCGAAGTTGACATTTAGGTCGGTATGTCGAATTGCATTGGACAAATTTGACTTTTTGGTCGAAAGTTGACCTTTTGGATCGATGAGGATGTCATTAGGTAAAAATTGACAATTTTAGACCAAAGTTGACTTTTTGGTCGAAAAGTTGACCTATTAGGTCAATGGGTTGGTCATTGAGATCGAAGATTAATCATTTTGACGAAAGTTGACTTTTTGGTCAAAAGTTGACTGATTAGGTCGATGGGTTGAGTCATTAGGTCGAGGATTGGCCATTTGACCAAAGTTGACTTTTTGGTCGAAAGTTGACTTATTAGATTCGATAAATTGGTCATTAGGTAAAAATTATTATTTTGACCAATATTGACTTTTTGGTTAAAGTCGATACTGTAGGTCGATGGGTTGGTCATTAGATTAGAATTTATCATTTGACCGAAAGTTGACTTTTGAAGTTGACTATTGAGTCGATGGGTTTGTCATTGGGTTAAGGATTGACCATTTTGACTAAAGTTAACTTTTTAGTCGAGAGATTGACTTATTAGGTCGAAATTGGACATTATGATCAAATTGGTTATTCGAACAAAATTGACTTTTTGTTAATAAGATGACATCTTTGAGTTCGATGTGTTGAGTCATTGGGTCGATGTGTTGATCATTGGAGTAAAATTGACTTGAATTCGATGGTTAATCGTTGAGTAAAATTGACCATTTGACCGAAGTTGACTTGTTGGTCGAATGTTACTTTAGTTAGGTTAATGGGTGGTCGTTGGGTCGAAAATTGACCATTTTGATCAAAATTGACTTTTAGTCAAAAGGTTGACTATTGGGTCGATGAGTTGGTCATTATGTTAACGTTAATGTCATTTTGACAAGTTGACTTTTAGTCGAAAGTTGACTGTTGGGTTGATGAGTTGGTCATTGGAGTGGAAATTGACCATTTTGACCAGAGTTAACTTTTGGTCGAAAGTTGACTGATTAGGTCGATGAGTTGGTCATTAGGTCGAAAGTTAACCATTTTGACCAAAGTTAACTTTTGGTCGAAGATTGACTTATTGGATTGATGAGTGGTCATTAGGTAAGTTGACTATTTTGACCAAAATTGACTTATTGGTCGAATAGTTGACTTATTGGTTCGATGGGTTGGTCATTGGGTCGAGGATTGATCATTTTGACCAAAGTTGACATTTTGGTCGATGAGTTGACTTGATTGGATCGATGAGTTGGTCATTAGATCGAGTATTGACCATTTTGACATAGTTGACTTTTTTGTCGATAGTTGACACTTAAGATCGATAGATTGGTCATTAGGTCGAAAATTGATTATTTTGACCAAATTTGAATTTTTGGTCGAAAGTTGACTATTGTGATCGATGGGGTTAGTCATTGGGACGAAAATTGACCATTTTGACAAAGTTGACTTTTTGGTCGAAGTTTACTTTTAGGTCGATAATGTGTCATCGGGTCGAAAATTGACCATTTTGACCGAAATTGACTTTTTGATAGAAGTTGATCTATTGGGTTGATGAGTTGATCATTGGGTCGAAATTGTTCATTTTGATCAAAAGTTGACTTTTTGGTGAAAGTTGACATATTAGGTCAGGTATTCGGTAGAAGATTGACCTTTTTGACAGAAGTTAACTTTTTGGTCGAAGTTGACTCTGTATAGGTCGATAATTGGTCATTTAATTAGAATTGATTATTTTGACCAAAATTGACTTTTAGTCGAAGTTGACTATGTGGTCAATGGGTTGGTCATTGAAGTCGAACTAGGATTGATCATTTTGACTAAGTTGACTGTTAGATCGATGGGTTGAGTCATTAGATCGAAATTGTCAATTTTGACGAAAGTTGACTTTTTGAGTGAAGTTAACTTGATTCGATAATTGGTCATTAGTCAAAATTAGTATTTAACGAAATGGACTTTTGAAAGTGGATTGAGTCATGGATGAGTCGATTAGTCAAGGATTGACCATTTGATAAAGTTGACTTTTTGATCGGAGATTGACTTATTGGATCGATAATTGGTCATTAGATGAAAATTGATTATTTTGACCAAATTAAATTTTTTAAAGGTTGGCTCATTAGATTGTGCAATTGAGTCGATTGGATCAGAAATTAATGCCATTTTGATGAAAGTTGACTTTTGGTCGAAAGTTGACTATTTAGTCGTGAGTTGGTAATTAGGTCAAGATTTGACCATTTTGACTGAATATGACTTTTTAGTTCGAAAGTTGATCTATTAGATTCGATGGAGTTTGAGTCATTAGGTAAAAAATTGACCATTTTGACGAAGTTGACTTTTTAGGTCGAAAGTTGACTGTTAGATTGATGGGTGAGTCATTAGGTCAAGAACTTAACTTATTTTGACGCAAAGTGAATTTATCAGTTAAAGAGTTTATCTTATTGTGAGTTAATGAGAGATTGGTCATTAGATTAAGCGATTGATCATTTTGACCAAAGTTGACTTTAGTCGAAAGTTGACTATTTAGTCGATGAGTTGGTAATTGGTTAATGAATTAAGTCGATTTTGGTAAAGATGACTTTATTGGTCGAAAAGTTGATCTAATTGAGTCGAATGGGTTGGTTCATTAGGTCAAAAATTGACTTATTTTGACCAAAGTTGACTTTTTAAGTCGAAAAGTTGACTGTTTAGTAGATGGGTGATCATTATGTCGAAATTAATTATTTTGACGAAATTGACTTTTTAGTCGAAAGTTGACTATTGAGTTAATGAGTGTCATTAGGTCGAGATTAGTAATTTTGACAAAGTTGACTTTTTGAGTAGATATTGACTTAATGGGTCGATAATTGGTTATTAATTCGAAATTATTTATTTTGATCGAGTAAAAATTGTCTATTTTGACCAAAATTAATTTTTTTTTCAAAAGTTGATCCATTGGGTCAACGGGGTGCTTATTGGGTCAGAAATTGATAATTTTAACCAAACTTGACTTTTTGGTCAATGAGTTAGTAATTGCGTCAAGAATTAATCATTTTGACCAAGAATGACTTTTTGTTCAAAAGTTGATCTATTCGGTTAATAGGTTGGTCATTGGGTCAAAAAATTGATCATTTTGACCGAAGTTAACTTTTTGGTCAAAAGTTGACCTATTGGGTTAATGATTGATCTTTAAGTTAATAATTGATTATTTTGATCAAAATTGACTTTTAGGTCAAAAGTTGACTGTTAGATTGATGAGTTTAGTCATTAGATCGAGGATTGAACATTTTGACCAAGGTTGACTTTTTGGTTAGAGATTGACTTATTGGATCAATAATTAGGTCATTAGCTCAATTAGTTATTTTGACCAAAATTGACTTTTTGGTCGAAAGTTGACTTATTGGATTGATAGGTAGTCATTAGAGTTAAAGATTGATTATTTGAGCAAAATTGACTCTTTAGTGAAAGGTTGACATATTGGTTCAATGGATTTGTCATTGGGTCAAGGATTGAACATTTTGACGAAAGTTGATTTTTTAGTCAGAGATTGACTTGTTGGGTCAATAATTGGCCATTTGGTAAAAAATTGACTATTTCGACCAAAATTGAATTTTTGGTCAAAAGTTAACCCATTGGGTTAACGTGGTGGTGATTGTGGCAGAAATTGACCATTTTAACCAAAGATTAGTTTTTGGTCAAAAGGTGACCAATTTTGACCAAAATAAAATTTTTGGTCAACAAGTTAATCCATTAGATCAACGATGTGGTCATTGGGTTGAAAATTAACCATTTTGAGCCGAAGTTGACTAATTTGGTCGATGAGTTGGTAAATGGGTCAAAAATTGACTCTTTTGACCGAACATAAGTTTTTAGTCGAAAGTTGATATATTAGATTGATGGGTTGGTTATTAGATTCAGGATTGACGATTTTAACAAAGTTAAATTTTTAGTCAAAGGTGACTATTAGGTCATTAGGTGGTCTTAGGTCAAGTTATTATTTTAAAGAAGTTGACTTTGATTGAGTGACTTATTTTAGGATCGATGGGTTTGTCATTAGATTAGGACATTGACCATTTAACTTAAAGTTGACATTTTGGTCGAGATTGACTTATTAAGGTTAATAATTGGTCAATTGACAAAAATTGATTATTTTAGCTAAATTGAATTTTTAGTCGAAAGTTGACTCGATTAGGTCGATGAAGTTAGTCATTAGATCAGAAATTGACCATTTTGACCAAAGTTGACTTTTTGGTCGAAAGTTAACATATTTGGCTAATGAGTTGGTTATTGGGTTAAGAATTGACCATTTTGACCAAAGATGACTTTTTAGTCAAAAATTGATCTATTTGGTCACTGTGTTGGTCATTGGGTGAAAAATTGACCCTTTTGACCAAAGATGACTTTTTGGTCAAAAGTTGACCTATTAGGTCAATGGGTTAGTCATTGGGTCAAGGATTAGTCATTTTGACCAAAGTTGACCTTTTGGTCAAATGTTGATTATTGGGTTAATGGGTTGGTCATTAGGTCAAGGATTGACCATTTTGACCAAACTTGACTTTTTGGTCAGAGATTGGCGTACTGGATCAATATATGGTCATTAGGTCAAAAATTGACCATTTTGACCAAAGTTGACTTTTTGGTTAAAAGTTGACCTTTTGGTCCAATGGGTGGTCGTTAGGTTAAAAATTAACTATTTTGACCAAAATTGATCTTTTGGTGAAACTTGACATATTAGGTCGATAAGTTTGTCATTAGGTCGAGATTAACCATTTGACCGAAGTTGACTTTTGGACGAAAGTTGACTTATTGGATCGATAGTTGTTCATTAATTAAAAATTGACTATTTTGACGAGATTGACTTTTTGGTGAAGTTGACTGTTGAGTCGATGGGTTGGTCATTAGGTCGAGGATTGACTATTTTGACGAAAGTTGACATTTTGGTCGAAAGTTGATCTATTGGGTCGATGAGTTGGTCATTAGATCAAGATTGACCATTTTGATCGAAGATGACTTGTCGGGTCATTAATTGGTCATTGAGTTAAAAATTGATTATTTTGACCAAAATTGAAATTTTTGTTAAAGATTGACATAGTTGGATTAATGGGTTGGTCATTAGGTCAGAAGTTGATCATTTTGACGAAAGTTGACTTTTTGTTAAAAGTTGACTTATTAGAGTCAATGAGTTGGTCATTGGGTCGAGAATTGACCATTTTGACCAAGTAGTTGACTTTTTGGTCGATGAGTTGATCTCTTAGATCATGAGTTGGTCATTAGGTGAAAATGGACGATTTTGAGCCAAAGTTGAGTTTTGGTCAAAAGTTGACATATTGGGTCGATGGGTTGGTCATTAGGTCGAGAATATGACATTTTGACCAAAGTTGACTTTTAGTTGAAAGTTGATCTATTGGATCGATGGGTTGCATCATTAGGTTAAGGATTGATCATTTTGACCAAAGTTGACTTTTGGTCGGATGATTGACTTATTATGATCAATAATTGGTCATTAGATTCAAAAATTGACTATTTTGACGAAAATTGAATTTTTAGTCGAAAATGATTGAACCATTGGGTCAACGGGGTTGGTCATTGGGTCGAAAATTGACCATTTTGACCAAAGTTGACTTTTTGGTCAAAAGTTGACTTATTTGGTTAATGAGTTGGTAATTAGGTCGAAAATTGACTATTTTGACGAAAGATGACTTTTGGTCGAAAGTTGACTTATTAGGTCGATGAGTTGGTCATTGTGTCAAAAATTGACCATTTTGACCAAAGTTGACTTTTTGGTCAGAGTTGACCTACTGGGTCAATGGATTATCATTAAGTAAGAAATTAACTATTTTGACCAATATTGACTTTTTGGTCAAAAATTGACTTATTGGGTCAATGGGTTTGTCATTAGGTATCGAGGATTGATCATTTTGACGAAAGTTGACTTTTGGTCAGAGATTGACTTATTGGTCGATTAATTGGTCATTAATTGAAAATTAATTATTTTGACCAGAATATGACTTTTTGGTCGAAAGTTGACTTATTAGGTCGATGGGGAAGTCTTGGATCGATGATTGATCATTTTAATCAAAGTTGACTTTTTAGTCAAAAGTTGACATATTAGGTCGATGGGTTGGTCATTAGATTGAGCGATTGACCATTTTGACCGAAAGTTGACTTTTTGGTCGAAGATTGACTTATTGGATCGATAGTTGGTCATTAGATTAAAAAATTAATTATTTTGACCAAAGTTGACTTTTGGTTAAAAATTGACTATTAGGTCGATGAGTTGGTCATTAGGTCAAGGATTGATCATTTTGACCAAAGTTAACTATTTGATCAAAATTTGACCTATTGGGTCAATGTGTTGGTCATTGGCTCAAGGATTGACCATTTTGACCAAAGTTGATTTTTTGGTCAGAGATTCACTTATTAGTTCAATAATCGGACATTATGTTAAAGATTGTCTATGTTAACCAAAATTTAATTTTGGTTAAAAGTTGACCCATTAAGTCAATAGGGTGGTCATTAGGTCAGAAATTGACCATTTTGACCAAAGTTGACTTTTTGGTCAAAAGTTGACATCTTTGGTCAATAAGTTGGTAATTAGGTCATGAATTGACCATTTTGACCCAAGATGGCTTTTTGTCGAAAGTTGAGCTATTGGGTCGATGGGTTAGTCATTAGGTCAGAAAATTGACCATTTTGACCAAAATTGACTTTTTGGTCGAAAAGTTGACATATTGGGTCGATTGTGTGGTCATTAGGTCGAAAATTGATTATTTTGATCAAAATTGACTTTTTGGTCGAAAGTTGACTATTAGGTCGATGGGTTTGTCATTGGGTTCAAGGATTAGTCATTTTGACCAAAGTTGACGTTTTGGTCAGAGATTGACTTATTGGGTCAATAATTGGTCAGTAATTAAAAAATTGACTATCTTGGCCAAAATTAACTTTTTGGTAAAACGTTGACCTATTAGGTCAATGGGATGGTCATTTGGTCAAGGATTCATAATTTTGACCAAAGTTGACTTTTTGGTCAAAAGTTGACCTATTGGGTCAATGGGTTGGTCATTGGGTCAAGGATTGACCATTTTGACCAAAGTTGACTATTTGGTTAGAGATTGACTTATTAGATTGATGAGTTGGTCATTAGGTTAAGTTGATTATTTTGACCAAAATTAATTTTGATCGAAGTATGACTCATTAGGTCGATGAGGTGGTCATTAGAGTCAGAAAATTGACTATTTTGACTAAAGTTGACTTTTGGTCAAAAGTTGACATATTTGGTCGATAGGTTGGTAATTGGGTTAAGAATTGACCATTTTGACCAAGATTGACTTTTTGGTCAAAGTTGACCTATTAGATTGATGGATTGTTCATTAGGTTAAAAATTGACCATTTTGACCAAATTTAACTTTTTAGTCGAAGTTGACTTATTGGGTCGATAGTTGGTCATTAGATTGAAATTGATCTATTTTGACCAAAATTGACTTTTTAGTCGAAAGTTGACTTATTGGGTCAATGGGTTTGTCATTAGATCGAGGATTGACCATTTTGACCATAGTTGACTTTTGGTCGAGAGATTGGCTTATTAGGTCAATAATTTATCATTCAGTTGAAAATTGACTATTTTGACCAAAATTGACTTTTTGGTCGAAAGTTGACTTATTAGGTCGATGGGTTGGTCATTGGGTCGAGGATTCATCGTCTTGCCGAAGTTGACTTTTTGGTCAAAAGTTGACCTATTGGGTCAATGGGTTAGTCATTGGGTCAAGGATTGACCATTTTGACCAAAGTTGACTTTTTGGTCAGAGATAAGCTTATTAGGTCAATAATTGGTCATTAGTTCAAAAGTTGATTATTTTGACCAAATTTGATATTTTTAACAAAAGATGACCTATTGGGTCAATGGGTTGTTCATTGAGTCAAGGATTGACCATTTTGACAAAAGTTGACTTTTTGGTCAAAAGTTGACCTGTTGGGTCAATGGGTTTGTCATTGGGTCAAGGATTAACCATTTTGACAAAGTTGACTTTTTGGTCGATTGATTGACTTATTGGATTGATAATATGGTCATTAGATCGAAAATTGATTATTTTGACCAAAATTAAATTTTTAGTCGAAAGTTGACCACATTAGGTCAATGAGGTGGTCATTGGGTCGAAATTGACCATTTTTACTAAAGTTGACTTTTTGGTCGAAAGTTGACCTATTTAGTCAATGATGTTGGTAATTAGGTCAAGAATTGACCATTTTGACCAAAGATGACTTTTTGGTCGAAAGTTGATCTATCGGATTGATGAGTTGGTCATTGGGTAAAAAATTGACCATTTTGACCGAAGTTGACTTTTTGGTCGAAGTTGACTTATTGGTCGATGCGTGGTCATTAGGTCAAAAATTAGTTATTTTGACCGAAATTATTTTTGGTCGAAAGTTGACTGTTGGGTCGATGGTTTTGTCATTGGGTCAAGGATTGACCATTTTGACCAAAGTTGACTTTTGGGTCAAAGATGGACTTATTGTGTCAATAATTAGTCATTATTTCAAAAAGTTGACTAACTTTGTCATTAGGTCAAAAATTAATTATTTTGACCAAAATTAATTTTTTTGTCAAAAGTTGACCCATTGAGTCGATGGATTAGTCATTGGGTCGAGAATTGACCATTTTGACCAAAGATTGACTTTTAGTGAAAGTTGACTGTTAGATCGATGAGTTAGTACTGAATCGAAAATTGACCATTTTGACCGAAGTTGAGTTTTTAGTCGAATGTTGATCTGATTGGTCGATCGGGTCAAATTAGTAAATTTTGACGAAAGTTGACTTTTTGGTCAAAAGTTGACTGTTAGATCGATAGGTGGTCGTTAGATCGAGAATTGACTATTTTGACCAAAATTAACTTTTTTGGTCGAAAGTTGACTATTGGGTCAATGGGTTTGTCATTGGGTCGAGATTGATCATTTTGACACAAAGTTGACTTTTTGGTCGGAGATTGACTTATTAGGTCAATAATTGGTCCTTAGGTCGAAATTGTTATTTTGACGAAAATTGAATTTTTGGTGAAACGTTAACTCATTGAGTTGACGAGGTGGTCATTAGGTCAGAAATTGACCATTTTGACCAAAGTTAACTTTTTGGTCAAAAGTTGACTGATTTAGTTAAGGGTGGTCATTAAGTCAAACATAGACTATTTTGACAAAATTGACTTTTTGGTCGAAAGTTGACTGTTGGGTCGATGGGTTTGTCATTAGGTCGAGGATGTGATAATTTTGACCGAAGTTTACTTTTTGGTCATGAGATTGAACTTATTGGGTCGATAATTGCTTGAATTAAATTCGAAAGTTGAGCTATTTTGACAAAAATTGACTTTTTGGTCGAAAGTTGACTATTAATGTACGATAGGGTTAGATCATTTGGTCGAGGATTGACCATTTTGACCAAAGTTGACTTTTTAGTCGAAAGTTGAGCTTTTGGGTCGATGGGTTTGTCATTGGGTCGAGGATTGACCATTTTGACGAAAGTTGACTTTTAGTCGAAGATTGACTTATTGAGATTGATATTTCAGTCATTAATTCGAAAAATTGACTATTTTGACCAAAATTGACTTTTTAGTCGAAATGTTAACTTATTAGTGTCGATGGGTTGGTCGTTGGGTCGAGATTTGATCATTTTGATCGAAGTTGACTTTTGGTGAAAGTTGACTAGTAGGTCGATTGGGTTGGTCGTTAGGTAAAGGATTGACCATTTTGATCGAAGTTGACTTTTTGGTCGAAGTTGACTTCTTGGGTAAATAATTGGTCGATGGAGTCAAAAATTAGTTATTTTGACCAAAATTGACATTTCGGTTAAAAGTTGACTGTTGGGTCGATGAGTGGTCATTAAGTCGAAAATTGACTATTTGACGAAATTGACTTTTGGTCGAAAGTTGACCTGATTGGATTGATGGGTTTGTCATTGGGTCGAGGATTGACCATTTTTGACAGAAAGTTGACTTTTTGGTCGGAGATTGACTTAATGGGTCGATAATTGGTCATTAGGTCGAAAATTGATTATTTCGACCAAAATTGAATTTTTGGTCAAAAGTTAACCCATTAGGTTAACGGGGTGGTCATTGTGTCAGAAATAGACCTTTTTGACCAAAGATGACTTTTTCGTCGAAAGTTGACATATTTTGGCCAAAATAGAATATTTGGTCAGAAGTTAATCCATTGTGTCAACAGGGTGGTCATTGTGTCAGAAATTGACCATTTTGACCAAAGTTGACTTTATGATCGAAAAGTTCGATCAATTGAGTCGATGGGTTGGTCATTGGGTCAAGGATTAACCATTTAGAGAAAAGATGACTTTTTGGTTAGAGATTGGTTTACTAGGTCAAAAATTGGTCATTAGGTCAAAAATTGACTATTTTGACCAAATTTGACTATTTTGTCAAAAGTTGACTGTTAAGTCGATAGAGTTAGTCATTGGGTCGAGTATTGACCATTGTGACCAAAGTTGACTTTTTGGTGAAGATTGACTATATTAGATCGATAATGGTGGTCATTAGGTCGAAATTGACCATTTTGACGAAGTTGACTTTTTGGTCGAAAGTTGACTGATGTAGATTCGATGGGTGGTCATTAAGATGCGAAAATTGAATATTTTGACCAAAGTTGACTTTTTAGTCGAAGTTGACTGATTAGGTCGATGAGTTGGTCATTGGGTCGTGGATAGACCATTTTGACGAAGTTGACTTTTTGGTCGATGAGATTGACATCTTGAGTCGATAATTTGTCATTCGGTCGAAAAATTGAGCTATTTTGACTAAAGTTGATTTTGTGGTCGAAAGTTGATCTATTGGGTTGATGAGTTGGTCTTTTGGTCAAGGGTTGACCATTTTGACCAAAGTTAACTTTTTGGTCGAAGTTGACCTATTAGGTTCGATGTGTTGGTCATTAGGTCGAGGATTGACCATTTTGACCAAGCTTGGCATTTTAGTCGAAGTTGACTTTTTGATCGATAATTGGTCATTAGGTTGAAAATTGATTATTTTAACTAAAATTAAATTTTTAGTCGAAAAGTTGAATCATTGGGTCGACGGGGTGGTCATTGGGTCGAAATTGACCATTTTTGACCAAAGTTGACTTTTTGGTTGAAAGTTGACCTGTTCGGTCGATGAGTTGGTAATTGGGTCGAAAATTAACCATTTTGACCAGAAGGTGACTTTTGGTCGAAAGTTGATCTATTAGGTCGATGGATTGGTCATTAGCATCAAAAATTGACCATTTTGACCAAAGTTGACTTTTTGGTCGAAAGTTGACTTTATTGGGTTAATGGGTGGTCATTAGGTCAAAAATTGATTATTTTGACCAAAATTGACTTTTTGATCAAAAGTTGACTTTAGGGTTAATGAGATTGTCATTGGGTCGAAGATTGACCATTTTGACCAAAGTTGACTTTTTGGTCGAGAGATTGACTTATTAGATCAATAATTGGTCATTAATTGAAAATTATTGTTGACCAAATTGAATTTTTGGTCGAAAGTTGACCCATTGGGTCGATGGGGTGGTCATTAGGTCGAGAATTGACCATTTTGACGAAAGTTGACTATTTGGTCGAAAGTTGACTATTTGGTTAATGAGTTGGTAATTTGGTTGAAATTGATCATTTTGAACAAAGATGACTTTTTGGTGAGAGATTGACTTATTGAGTTAATGGATTGAGTCATTGTGTCGAAAATTGATAATTTTGACCAAAATTAATTTTTGGTCGAAAGTTGACTATTGGATCGATGGGTTAGTCATTAGGTCGAGGATTGATCATTTTGACCAAAGTTGACTTTTTAGTCGAAAGTTGACTATTAGATCGATGGGTTGGTCGTTGGAGTCAAAGATTAACCATTTTAACCGAAGTTGACTTTTATGGTCGAGAGATTTACATTATTGGGTCGATAATTGGTCATTAGGTCGAAAATTGATTCTTTTGACCAAAATATGAATTTTTGTCGAAGTTGACCCATTGGGTCAACGGGTTGGTCATTGGGTCAGAAATTAACCATTTTGACCAAAGTTGACTTTATGGTCAAAAGTTGACCTATTTGGTTAATGAGTTGGTAATTGGGTTAAGAATTGACCAATTTGACCGTAGATGACTTTTTGGTCAAAAGTTGATCTACTTTGTAAATGAGTTTGCCATTTGGTCAAAAATTGACCATTTTGACCGAAATTGACTTTTTGGTGAAAGTTAACATATTGGGTCGATGGGTGGTCATTAGGTAAAAAATTATCTATTTTGACCAAAATTGACTTTTTGGTCGAAAGTTGACTGTTAGGTCGATGGGTTTGTCATTGGGTCGAAGATTGACCATTTTGACGAAAGTTGACTTTTTGGTCGATGATTGACTTATTAGGTCGATAATTTGGTCATTAGGTCAAAAATTGTATTATTTTGACCGAAATTGAATTTTTGGTCGAAAGTTAACTGTAGATCGATGGGATGGTCATTGGGTTACGAGAATTGACCATATTTGACTAAAGTTGACTTTTTGGTCGATATTGACCTATTTGAGTCGATATTAGTAGTTGGTGATGAGTTGGTAATTTGGTTAAAATTGATTATTTTGACTAAAGATGACTTTTTGGTCGAAGATTGACTTATTAGGTTCAATAGGTTGGTCATTAGATCGAAAATTGACCATTTTGACGAAGTTGACTTTTTGGTGAAAAGTTGACATATTGGATCGATATGGGTGGTCATTAGGTCTAAAATTGGTATTTTGACCAAAATTGACTTTTAGTCAAAGTTGACTTGTTGGATTGCATGAGTTGGTCGTTGGGTCGTAGATAGACCATTCGACTGAAGTTGACTTTTTGGTCGAAGGTTGGCATATTAGTCGATAATTTGTCATTGGTCGAAAATTGATTATTTTGACCAAAATTGATTTGTGATCGAAAGTTGATCTGTTAGATTGATGGGTTGGTCATTGGGTTAAGGATTGACCATTTTGACGAAGTTGACTTTTTGGTCGAAAGTTGACCCGTTCGGTCGATGTGTTGGTCGTTGGGTCGAGAATGGACCATTTTGACCAAACTTGACTTTCTAGTCGAGAGATTGAATTTATTAGATCGATAATTGGTCATTAGGTTAAAAATTGATTATTTTGACTAAAATTAAAATTTTTGTCGAATAGTTGAATCCATTAGGTCGAACGGGGTGGTCATTGGGTCGAATATTGACCATTTTGACCAAAGTTGACTTTTTGGTCGAAAGTTGACTATTTGGTCAATGAGTTGGTAATTGGGTCGAATTGACCATTTTAACCGATAGGTGACTTTTTGGTCGAAAGTTCATGACATGATTGGGTCGAATGAGTTGGTCATTAGCGTCGAAAATTGACCATTTTGGCGAAAGTTGACTTTTTGGTCAAAAGTTGACTGTTGGGTCGATGGTGGTCATTAGGTCGAAAATTATTATTTTGACTAAAATTGACTTTTTGATCGAAAGTTGACCTATTGGAGTCGATGGGATTATCATTAGGTCAAAGATTAGCCATTTTGACGAAAGTTGACTTTTTAGTCAAGATTGACTTTTTAGATTGATAATTGGTCATTAATTCAAAAATTAGTTATTTTGACCAAAATTGAATTTTTGGTCGAAAGTTAACTCGATTGGATTGATCAAGTGTGGTCATTAGATCAGGAAGTTGACCATTTTGATCGAAGTTGACTTATTTGGTCGATGAGTTGGTAATTTGGTTAAGAATTGACTATTTTGACAATGATGACTTTTTGGTCGAAGATTGACTTATTGAGTCGATAGATTGGTCATTGTATCAAGATGACTATTTTGACCAAAATTGACTTTTTGGTCGAAAATTGACTATATGGAGTCGATGAGGTTGAGTCATTGAGATCGAGGATTGACCATTTTGACCAAAGTTGACTTTTAGTTGAAAGTTGATCTATTGGATCGATGGGTTGGTCATTAGGTCGAAGATTGACCATTTTGACTAAAAGTTAACTTTTTGGTGAGAAGATATGACTTATTGGTTCGATAAGTTGGTCATTGGTCGAAGATTGATTATTTTGACCGAAATTAAACTTTTTGTTAAAAGTTGACTTATTGGATTGATGGGTTGGTCATTAGATCGAAATTGACCATTTTGACCAAAGTTGACTTTTGGTCGAAAAGTTGACTTATTTAGGTTAATGAGTTGGTAATTGGGTTAAGAATTGACCATTTTGACGTAGATGACTTTTTGGTCGAAAGTTGATCTATTGAGTAAATGGGTTAGTCATTTGGTCAAAAATTGACCATTTTGACCAGAAATTGACTTTTTGGTCGAAAGTTGACTGATTAGGTTAATGGGTGGTCATTAGGTCAAAAATTGACTATTTTGACCAAAATTGACTTTTAGTCGAAAGTTGACCTGTTGGAGTCGATGGGTTTGTCATTGGAGTCGAGATTGACCATTTTGACCAAAGTTGACATTTTTGTCGAAGATTGACTTATTAGATTGATAATTGGTCATTGAGTCAAAAATTGTATATTTTGACCAAAATTGAATTTTTGGTCGAAAGTTGATCACGATTAGGTCGATAGGTTGGTCATTAGGTCGAAGTTGACCATTTTGACCAAAGTTGACTTATTTGGTCGATAGTTGAACTATTTGGTCGATGAGTTGGTAATTGGGTTAAGAATTGACCATTATTGACTAAAGATGACTTTTTGGTCGAAAGTTGACCTGTTGGGTCGATGGATTAGTCATTAGGTCAAAAATTGGTCATTTTGACCAAAATTGATTTTTGGTCGAGAGTTGACCTGTTGGATCGATGGGTTAGTCATTGGGTCGAAGATTGACCATTTTGACCAAAGTTGACTCTTAGGTCGAAAGTTGACTTATTTGGTCGATGGGTTGGTCATTGGGTCGAGAATTGACCATTTTGCCAAAGTTGACTTTTAGGTTGAATGTTGACTTATTGGGTTGATGGGTTGGTCATTAGGTCAAAATTGACTATTTTAATCAAAGTTGAAATTTTTTCGAAGATTGACTTATTGGATTCAATGGATTGGTCGATTGGAGTCCGAGAATTGACCATTTTGACTAAAGTTGACTTTTTGGTCGAGATGTTAGCTTTATTGGTTGATGGGTTGGTCATTGGGTCGAGGATTGACCATTTTGACCAATAGTTGACTTTTTGGTCGAAGATTGATCTATTGGGTCGATGGGTTGGTCATTAGGTCGAAGATTGACTCATTTTGACCAAAGTTGACTTTTTGGTTGAAAGTTGATCTTTTAGGTTGATAGAGTGGTCATTATGTCGAAAATTAAGCTATTTTGACCGAAATTGACTTTTTGTCGAAAGTTGACTGATTGGGTCAATGGGTTTGTCATTGGGTCGAGAATTGACCATTTTGACAAAGTTAACTTTTTGGTCGAGAGATTGACTTATTAGGTTCGATAATTGATCATTAAGTTGAAATTGACTATTTTGACCAAAATTAAATTTTTGGTCGAAAGTTAACCTATTGGGTCGATGGGTTGGTCATTATGTCGAAATTGATCATTTTGACCAAAGTTGACTTTTTGGTCAAAATTGACTGTTGGTCGATGAGTTGGTAATTGATCGAAATTGAATATTTTAACTAAAGATGACATTTTGGTCAAAGTTGACTTAGTTGATGGTCGATGGGTTAGTCATTAGATCAGATTGACCATTTTAGCTAAAGTTGACTTTTGGTCGAAAGTTGACCTATTTGGTCAATGAGTTAGTAATTGTGTCGAGATTGACCATTTTGACCAAAGATTGACTTTTTGGTCGAAAGATTGACCTATTGGGTCAATGGGTTGGTCATTGGGTCGAAGATTGACCATTTTGACCAAAGTTGACATTTTGGTCGAAGATTGTACTATTAGGTTGATAATTGGTCATTAGGTAAAAATTGATTATTTTGACCAAAATTGTCTTTTTGTTCAATAGATGACTTACTAGGTTAATTTGTTTGTCATTGGGTTAAGAATTGACCATTTTGACCAAAGTTGACTTTTGGTCGAAAGTTGACTAGTTGAGTCGATGGGTTGGTCATTGGGTCGAAAATTGACCATTTTGACCTAAGTTGACTTTTTGGTCAATAGTTGACTATTGGATCGATGGGTGGTCATTAGGTCGAAAATTGGCTATTTTGAGCCAAATTGACTCTTTTGTTTAAATTTGACTCGATTTGGTAGTTAGGTTGGTCATTGAGATCGAAGATTAATCATTTTGACCATAGTTGACTTTTTGGTGAGAAGTTGACTATTGGGTCGATGGGTTGGTCATTGAGGTCGAGAAATTGACCATTTTGACCAAAGTTGACTTTTGGTCGAAAGTTGACTTTTGGGTCAATGGGTTGGTCCTTGGGCGAAGTTACCATTTTGACCAAAGTTGACATTTTGGTCGAGAGTTGACTTTGGGTCGATAATTGGTCATTAGGTTGAAAATTGACTATTTTGACTAAATTTGACTTTTTGGTCAAAAGTTGACTATTAGGTCGATGGATTGGTCATTGGAGTCGAGGATTGATCATTTTGACCAAAGTTGACTTTTTAATCAAACGTTGATATATTGGGTCGATAGGTTGATCAATTAGGTCGAGGATTGACCATTTTGACTAAAGTTAACTTTTTGATCGATGATTGACTTATTAGGTCGATAGTTGGTCATTAGGTCGATAATTGATTATTTTGACGAAGATTAAATTTTTGATGTAAGTTGACTCCATTGGAGTCGATGAGGTGAGTCATTAGGTCGAGAAATTGACCATTTTGACCAAAGTTGACTTATTGGTCGAAAGTTTGATCTATTTGGTCGATGAGTTGGTAATTAGATCGAGAATTGATTATTTTGACTGAAGATTGACTTTTTGGTCGAAAGTTGATTTGTTAGATTGATGTGTTAGTCAATGGGTAAAAAATTGACCATTTCAACCAAAGTTGACTTTTTGGTCAAAACTTGACCTATTGAGTCAATGTGTGGTCATTAGGTTAAAAATGGACTTTTTTAACCAAAATTGTCTTTTTGCTCAAAAATTGACCTATTGGGCAGTGGGTTTGTCATTGGGTTAACGATTGATCGTTTTGACCAAAGTTGACTTCTGGTGCGATTGACTAATTGGGTCAATAATTGGCCATTAATTTAAAAAGTTGACCAATTTGGTCATTAGGTCAAAAATTAATTATTTTGACCAAAATTAAATTTTTGGTCAAAAGTTGAACTCATTAGATTGACGGGTTAGTCATTGGGTCGAAATTGGCCATTTTAACCAAAGTTGACTTTATGGTCGAAAGTTGACCTAGTTGGTCGATGAGTTGGTACTTGGGTCGTAGAATTGATCATTTTGACCAAAGATGACTTTTTGGTCGAAAGTTGATCTATTGAGTCGATGGGTTGGTCATTGGATCGAGAAATTGACCATTTTCACCAAAGTTGACTTTTTGGTTAAAAGTTGACATATTGGGTCGATGGGTGGTCATTCGATCGAAAATTATCTTTTGACCAAATTGCTATTTGGTCGAAAGTTGACCTATTAGGTCGATGGGTTTGTCATTGGGTCGAGGATTGACCATTTTGACAAAAGTTGAATTTTGGTCGAAGACTTGACTTATTGGGTCGATAATTGGTCATTGGGTAAAAACTTGACAATTTTGACCAAATTGAATTTTTGGTCGCAAGTTAACTCATTGAGTCGACGAGTTGGTCATTGGGTCGAGAAAATGTTACCATTTGACCAAAGCTTGACTTTTAGTCGAAAGTTGACTTGATTAGATCGAGGAGGTCATTATGTTAAAGATTGGTCATTTTGACGAAAGTTGACTTATTTGGTCGAAAGTTCACTATTGGGTCAATGGGTTGGTCATTGGGTCGAGGATTGACCATTTTGACCAAAGTTGACTTTTTGGTCAGAGATTGATTGACATGGTCAATAATTGGTCATTAATTCAAAATTAACTATTTTGACAAAAATTGACTTTTTGGTCAAAAGTTGACCTATTAGGCTAATGGGTTGGTCATTGGGTCATGGATTGATAATTTTGAACAAAGTTGACATTTCGGTCGAAAGTTTACATATTGGGTCGATGGGTTGGTCATTGGGTCAAGGATTGACCATTTTGACCAAAGTTGACTTTTTGGTCAGAGATTGACTTATTGGGTCAATAATTGGTCATTATGTTAAAAATTGACTATTTTGACCAAAATTTAATTTTTGGTCAAAAGTTGACCCATTAGGTCAACGGGGTGGTCATTGGGTTAGAAATTGAACATTTTGACCAAAATTGATTTTTTTTGTCAAAAGTTGACATATTTAGTCAATCAGTTTGTAATTGGCTCAAGAAGGTTGACCATTTTAACTTAATTTGACTTTTTTGTCAAAAGTTGACCTAGTTGTGTCGATAAGTGTGTCCATTGGGTCAAGATTGACTATTTTGACAAAATTGACTTTTTGGTAAAAGTTGACTTATTGGATCGATGGGTTGGCCATTGGGGTAAAGATTGACTATTTTGACCAATGTTGACTTTTTGATCGAACGTTGACCTATTGGGTCGATGGGTTTGTCATTGGAGTCGATGATTGACCATTTTGACCAAAGTTGACTTTTAGGTCAGAGATTGGCTTACTGGGTCAATAATTGGTGATTAGGTCAAAAATAAACTATTTTGACCAAAGATGACTTTTTGGTCAAAAGTTGAACTATTATAACCAAAATTGAATTTTTGGTGCAGTAACCCATTAGAGTCAATGAGGCGGTCATTGGTTTAGAAATTGATCATTTTGACCAAAGTTGACTTTTTCGTCAAAAGTTGACATATTTGCTCAATGAGTTGGTAATTGGGTCAAGAATTAAACATTTTGACCAAAGATGACTTTTTGGTCAAATGTTGACTTATTGTGTCAATGGGTTGGTCATTGGGTAAAATGTTTGACATTTTGACCAAAGTTAACTTTTTGAGTCGAAGTTAACTTATTGAGATTGATAGGTAGTCATTATGTCGAATTGAGTAGTTTTGACGATAAATTGACTTGTTGGTCGAAAGGTTGATCTATTGGGTCGATGGGTTTGCCATTGGGTTAAGGATTGAGCCATTTTGACCAAAGTTGACTTTGCTGGTCGAGAAATTGGCTTCTTGGGTCGATAAGATGGTCATTTGGTCGGAAATTGACTATTTTGACCAAGATTATCTTTTTGGTCGAAAGTTGTCTATTGTTAATGGTCATTGGATCGGAATTGTGGATTTCTGACTGAGATTAACTTTTTGGTCGGAAGTTGACCTGATTGGGTAAATGAGTTGATCATTGCGTCGAAATTGATCATTTTGACCAAAGTTGACTTTTTGGTCGAGAGATTGACTTATTGAGTCGATAATTGGTCTTTACGTCGAAAATTGATTATTTTGACCAAAATTGACATCTTTGTTCGAATGTTGTCCTGTTGGGTCGAATGGGTTGGTCATTGGCTTAGAAATTGATCAAATTTTGACCGATGTTGATGTTTTGGTCGAAAGTTGACATATTGGGTCGATGGGTTGGTGATTTGGTAAAAAATTGACTATATTTGATCGAAATTGACTTTTTGGTGCAAAAGTTGACCTATTATGTCGATAGGCGTCATTGTGACGAGGATTGACTATTTTGATTGAAGTTGACTTTTTAGTGAAAAGTTAACTGTTAGATTCGATGGGTTGGTCATGGAGTCGAGGATTGACCATTTTGACCGAAGTTTACCTTTTGGTCGGATATTGACTTATTGGATCGATAATTGGTCATTAAGTCGAAAATTGATCATTTTGACAGAAATTAAATTTTTGGACCAAAGATTAAATTTTTGTCGAATGTTGACCTTGGGTCGCACAGGTGTTATTGGGTCGAGAATTGACCATTTTGACAGAGTTGACTTTTTGGTCGAAGTTGACTTATTGAGTCGATGACTTGGTCAATTGGAGTCGAAATTATCCATTTTGACCAAAGATGACTTTACATGTCGAAGTTGATCGTTAGATTGATGAGTTGGTCATTGGGTCAGATATTGACCATTTTGACCAAAGTTGACTTTTTGGTCAAAAGTTGACCTATTGGGTCAATGGGTTGGTCATTGGGTCAAGGATTAAACATTTTGACCAAAATTATTTTTTTGATCAAATATTGACTTACTTGGTTAATATTTGCTCATCATGTCAAAATTGACTATTTTGACCAAAATTGACTTTTTGGTCAAAGTTTGATCTATTGGGCCAACGGGTGGTCATTAAGTCAAAAATTGACCATTTTGACCAAAATTGACTTTTTGGTTAAAATTTGACCTATTGGATCAATGGGTTTGTCGTTAGGTCGAAGATTGACAATTTTGACTAAAGTTAACTTATTTGGTCGAACAGTTGACTTATAGGCTGATAATTGGTCATTTGGTCGAAATTAGCTATTTTGACTAAAATTGAGCTTTTGGTGAAATTAGTTTATGAGTCGTTAATAGAGGTGAGTCATTAGGTTCGAAGTTGAGCCATATTTGACTAAAGATGACTTTTTAGTGAAAAGTTGACTATTTTGACCAAAAATTGAATTTTTGGTCGAAAGTTAACCTTTTGAATTGAACGAGGTGGTCATTGGGTTGAAATTGACCATTTTAACCAAAGTTTACTTTTTGGTGAAAGTTAACGTATTTGAGTCGATGAGTTGGTAATTAGATCAAGAATTGACCATTTTGGCCAAAGATGACTTTTTAGTCAAAAGTTGACTTATTGGGTCAATGGGTTGGTCATTGGGACAAAAATTAACCATTTTGACCAAAGTTGACTTTATGTTTAAAAGTTGACCTATTGGGTCAATGGGTGGTCATTAGGTCAAAAATTAATTATTTTGACTAAAATTCACTTTTTGGTCAAAAGTTGACCTATTGGGTCAATCAGTTTATCAAAGGGTTAAGGATTGACCATTTTGACCAAAGTTGACTTTTGGTCGAGAGCTGACTTATTGGATTGATGAGTTGGTCAATGTCATTGAAAAGAATTGATCATTTTGACCGAAGATGACTTTTTGGTCAAAGTAGGTTGGTCATTGAATAAAAAATTGTCCATTTTGAGCAAAGTTGACTTTTTGGTCAGAGATTGACTTATTGGGTCAATATGGTCATTAGTAGTCGTCAAGTAATAAAGCTTATTTTGACGAAATTAATTTTATGTGAAAAGTTACACCCATTTAGTCAACGGGGTAGTCATTGGGTGAAAAATTGACCATTTTTACCGAAGTTGAGCTTTTAGTCGAAAGTTGATCTATTGGGTCGATGGGTGGTCATTAAGGTCGAAAATTGACTATTTTGACCGAAATGGACATTTTGGTCGAAAGTTGACTGTTAGATTGATGGGTTTGTCGTTAGATTCGAGGATTATCATTTTGACGAAGTTGACTTTTTGGTCGGAAGTTGACTTATTTGGTCGATGAGTTGGTAATTAGGTCGAAAATTGACCATTTTGATGAAAGATGACTTTTTCGTTAAAAGTTGATCTACGGGTCTGATGGGTTGGTCATTTGGTCGAAAATTGACCATTTGACCGAAGTTGACTTTTTGGTCGAAAGGCTGACTGATTTGGTTGATAGAGTGGTCATTAAGTCAGATCGGTTATTTCGATCGATATTGACTTATTTGGTGAAAGTTGATCTGATTGGGTAAATGGGTTTGTGATTGGGTCATGGATTGACCTTTTATGTCGAAGTTGACTTTTTGGTCGAAAGATTGACTTATTGTGATCGATGGGCTGGTGATTGGGTCGAGGATTTGATCATTTTTGACCAAAATTGACTTTTTGGTCGGAGAGTTGACATGTTGGGTCGATGGAGTTGGTCATTGAATCGAAAATGATTCATTTCGACGAAAAGTTGACTTTTCGGTCGAATGTTGACCTTTTAGGCCGATGGGTTGGTCGATTGGGTCGAAAGGGATTGACCATTTTGACCAAAGTGGAATGATATTTTAGTCGAGTTGACTGGCATTGAGGTCAATGGGTTTGTCGTTGGGTCAGAGGATTAGTAAGCAGCAATTAAAGTTGGCCTTGATGAGGATTGACTTATTTGTTGATAGGCTAGTAATTGGATTCGAGTGGACCATTTGATGACCGAATAACTTTAGTCGAATTGAATCATTGAGTCGAAAGGATTTAGTCATTGAGGTCGAAACGGACCATTTTATCTAAATGTACGTTTTGGTCGAAGTCATTTGACTTGACGATGATTTGGATCATTATTGGTATTGTCGAAATTGACAATTTAATGGCGAAGGATTGCACCATTGAGTTCTCGAAAGTGGTCACTGGAGTCGGGATCGACCATTGAGTCGAATTGACTTTTCGATCGATTGATGTTAGCAATTGAATTTGCTCGTAACGGATTGAATCGATTGACGGAATCGAATGTGTTTATCATTGAAGCGAGATTGACCATTTCGGCCAAGTTGGCTTGGAGTGAGAGATTGACTCTATAGGGATTGACTCGATTGAATTGAGTCGACTAGGTCGCAATGTAATTGACTGTTTTGATCGAAAGGTTGAGTTTTATGGTCAGAAGTTGATGGACTGGTAGCTCGATTCGGGTAGTCATCGTGCTTAAACGGATTGACTGCAATCGAATTGACTCGAATGGAGTCGAATGGATTGAGTCGAATGGTTTACGATATTGGGATCGATGGGGTGAAAGTCGATATTGGTACGTGTTGATTTCGAATATTGTATCGATATAGTCGAGTCATATTATTGTGAATGGTCTTTTGACTGATTCGATCTCTGTCGAGTCATTGGTTAGTATTGACTTAAGATCCATATTTAGTCGAAAAGTTGACGCTAGTGGTCGATGGGTTGAGTCGATTAGAGTCGAGATTCGGCCAGAGTCAGTGATACTTGACCTTTTAGTCGAGAGATTGGCTTATCAGATCGGAAGAATCATTGGAGTCGATATTGATCCATTAGATAAAATGATTTATTTTGGTAGAATCAACATTGACTATCAGACAGGTCTGGTAGAGTTGGTTATTCGATCGGGAGTTGGCCATTTTGACCGAAGTTGGCGCAATTCGATAGAGATTGACTCTTTGGGTTGATGGGTTTGGTCGTTGGCGTCGAGGAAATTGACCATTTTAACGGAGTTGACTTTTTGGTGATATAGTTGACATAATTGGGTCAATGGGGTGGTCATTAGGTGAGAATTGATGATTTTGACGAACATTAAATCCTGATCAAAAGTTGACTGTATTCGGTAGGTCGATGAGATTGGTCATTGTGTGTCGAGAAATTGACCATTTTGACCAAAGTTAACTTTTGGTTAAAAGTCGACGGGTTTAGTCAAGTGTTGCATGGTCGGTCGAAGAATTGACAATTTGACCCAAAGAGTGGCTTTTTGGTCGAAAGTTGATCAGTAGATTGATAGGTTAGTCATTGGGTCAGAAGTTATTTATTGGATCGATGAGTGGTCATTCGATCGGAACTTAGTACCATGGTGGTTACTTACCGGAGTAATTGGTTTGTCATTGGGTCGGTTGTCGTTGTTAAAGTCGGTGCAATTGAGAAGATTGACTTATTGGGTCGATAATTGGTCACTAGGTCGAAATGGCATTATTTTGATCCAAAATTGACTTTTTGGTGAAAGTTGACCCTTTGTGTAGGCGGGGGTGAGGTGATTAGGTCGATATTGACCATTTTTGACCAAAGTTGACTTTTTGGTCGAAAGTGATAACTGTTGGTCGGTGAAGTTGGTCGATTAGATCAGGGTATTGACCATATTGGCCAAGTTGACTTTTTGGTCGGTTGGCTATGTTGGGTTCGATGGTGATTGGTCATTTGGGTCGAGAAATTTGACCATGTCGACCAAAGTTGACTTTTTGTAGTCGAGATGTTGACCTATTGGGTTCGATGGGTTGGTCGTTGGGTCGAGGATTGCCCGTTTTTGACCGGAGTTGATGCATCTTGGCCGAACGATTAGCTTGTTGCGTCGGTAGTCGGCTCATTGGGGCGATAATTGCTGATTTGGACGAAAAGTGATCTATTTCGTCGAATGTCGAACGGTGGGTCGAAAAGTGTGACTACATTGGCTTGATTGGGTTAACGGGGAGGTCATTGGGTCGGAGAAATTGACCATTCGCTGACGATAGTTGACATTTTAGGTCGAAAGTTCGATCTGTTGGTCGATGAGGTTGGTCATTTGGTTGATGATTGACCATTTTACCGAAGATGGCTTTATTTTTGGTCGGTGATCTACTGGGTCGGTGGATTGGTCATTAGGTCAAAAATATGACCATTTCTATCGAAAGTTGACTTTTTGGTCGAAGTTGGCTGTTGGGTTGACGGGTTGGTCATTGGGTCGAAAGAATTGGCCATTACTGGCCAAGTTGACTTTTTGGTCGAAAGTTGACCTATTGGGTCGATGGGTTGAGTCATTGGGTTAGGGATTGGCCATTTTGAGCTAAAGTTGACTTTTTTGTCGTATGATTGACTTATTGAGGTCGAATAATTGGTCGTTGGAGTCGAAAATTGATTATTTTGACCAAAATTAATTTTTTGGTCGAAAGTTGACCCATTTGGGTCGACGGGGTGGTCATTGGGATGACGAAAGTGACCATTTTGACCAAAGCTTGACTTGTTGGTCGAAGGTTGACTGTTTGGTCGATGAGTTCGGTGAGTGGGTCGAGAATTGACCATTTTGGTCTGATGATCGACTGTTGTGTCGAAAGTTGATACGTAGGTCGATGGGATGGTCATTGAGTCAAGGATTGACCATTTTTGACTAAAGTTGACTTTTTTTGTCCAAGTGTCACCTTTTAGGTCGATGGTTGGTCATTACGTCGAAAATTCGACGACTTTTACCAAGGTTGACTTTTTGTTAAATTTCGTTTGATGGAATTCGGAAACCTCATTGACGACATTAGTTTGACGAGTTGAAACTTTAGTCGATCGATTGACTTATTGGGTGAATAATTGGTCATTTGGTCCAAAATTTACTACTTTGTCCGAGATTGAACTTTTTGGTCGAAGGATTAACCCTTAATGGGTCGAGCGGGGTAGGTCTATTGGGTCGAGAAATTGACCATTTTGACCAAAGTTTACTTTTGGTCGGAGAGTTAGCACTTATTGCGTCAATGAGTTGGTCATTAGATTCTGAAATTGATGCATTTTGACCAAAGATTGACTTTTGCGTCGAAAAGTTGACCTATTTAGTCGATCGGTGGTCATTGATGGCTAAAAATTAGTTATTTTGACCAAAAGTTGACACTATTGGTCGAAGTCGTTTTATTAAGTCGATTGGTTCATCGATGGAGTCGAGGATTGACCATTTTGACCGAAGTTACCTATTTGGTCGAGGAGATTGACTTATTGGGTCGATAATTTGCTCATTGGAGTCGAAATTTGGTATTTTGAGCATAAATCGATATTTGGTGAAACGTTGACCGATTTTGGGTCGATTGGGGTAGGCATTGGGTCGAGGATTGCTCCATTTTGAACTAAAGTTGGCTTTTTGGTCGAAAGTTGACTGGTGGGTCGATGGGTTGGTCGATAGGTCGAGATTGATCATTTGATCTAAAGTTGGCTTTTGATCGAGAATGACTTCGTGGATCGATGGATTGGTCATTATGTCGAAAATTACTATTTGGCCACAATTGACTTTTTGATCAAAGTTGAATGACATCAATGGGTCGATGGCGTGGTCATGGGTCGAAGATTGTGCTGACTGAAAGTTGACTCTTTGGAACAATAGGTTGGTCATTGATTCAATGATTGGCCATTTTGACCATGGTTGACTTTTTGGTCATAGATTAACTAATTGGGTCAATAATTGGTCATTAGGTCAAAAAATTGATTATTTTTCCACAAAATTGAATTTTTGATCAAAAGTTAACCCATTGGGTCAACGAGGTGGTTATTATGTCAGACATTGACCATTTTGAGAAAAGTTGACTTTTTGGTAAAAAGTTGACCTATTTGGTCAATGAGTTTGTAACTGGGTCAAGAAATGACCATTTTAAGCAAAGATGATTTTTTGGTCAAAAGATGATCTATTGGGTGAATAGGTTGTTCATTGGGTCAAAAGTTGACTTATTAGATCGATAGGTGATCATTCAGTCAAAAATTGACTATTTGGTGAAAAGTTTACCAATTGGGTAGTACGGTTTTTCATTGGGCCAAGGATTAACCAGTTTGACCAGAGTTGATTTTTTTTGTCAGAGATTGACTTATTGGGTCAATAATTCAAAAATTGATTATTTTGACTAAAATTGATTTTTTGGTCAAAAGTTGACCTATTAGGACAATGGGTTGGTCATTGGGTCAAGGATTGATCATTTTGACCAAAGATGACTTTTTGCTCAAAAATTGACCTATTGGGTCAATGGGTTGATCATTGGGTTAAGGATAGACTATTTTGACCAAAGTTGAGATTTTAGTCAAAGATTGACTTATTGGGTCAATAATTGGTTCATAGGTCAAAAATTTAATATTTTGACTAAAATTGATTTTTTGGTCGATAGTTGACCTATTGGATCAATGGGTTAGTTATTAGATCAAGGTACATTTCAGTTGACGAAGTTGACTTTTTGGTCAAAAGTTAACCTTTTGGGTTAATCGGTTGGTCATCGGGTCAATGATTGACCCTGTTGACCAACGTTGACTTTTTTGGTCAGAGATTAGCTTATTAGGTCAATAATTGGTCATTAAGTCAAAAAATGATTTTTTTACAAAATTTAAATTTTTGAGTCGAAGTTGAGCCATTTAGTTGACGAGATTAGTCATTAGATCGGAAATTGACCATTTTGACCAAAGATGACTTTTTAGTGTAATGACTTATTTAGTCGGTGAGTTATTAATTGGGTCGATAATTGACCATTTTGACCGAAGTATGGCTTTTATGTGAGAAATTTGATCTATTGGGTTAATGGGTTGGTCATTAGGTCGAAAAAATGACCATTTTGACCAAAGTTGATTTTTTGATCGAAAAGTTGATCTGATTGAGTTATTAGGTGGTCATTATGTCGAGAAATTGACCATTTTGACCAAAGTTAACTTTTGGTTAAAAGTTGACTATTAGGTCGATGGGTTTATCGTTAGGTCGAAAGTTGACCATTTTGGCCCGAAAGTTGACTTTTGTAGAAGTTAACTTATTGGTTGAATAATTGGTTATTTCGAATTAATACTTGTGAAAATTGACTTTTTGGTGAAGTTGACTATTGGGTGTAGATTTAGTTATTGGGTCGAGATTGACTTTTTTAAGTGGTAACCTTTATTAGGATTAACTTATTGCTTGATAATTGGTATTAATTCTAAAATTAACTATATTGACCAAAATTGACTTTTGGTCGAAAGTTGACTGTTGGATTGATGCGGTTGGTCATTGGATCCGAGATTGACCATTATGGCCAAAGTTACTTATTTGGTCGGAGAGATTGACTTATTGGGTTAATATTTGGTCATTAGATCGAAAATTGACTATTTTGACCAAAATTAGACTTTTGGTCGAAAGTTAACTGTCGGGTCGAGTGGAGTGCGTCATTAGGTCGAGGCATTGCTTCATTTTGACCCAAGTTGACTTTTTGGTCGAAAAGTTGGCTGTTGGGTCGATGGAGTTTGGTCGATGGGTTCGATGAATTGACCATTTTGACCAAAGTTGGACTTTTAATGGCGAATGACTTCTTGGACTGTTGAGTCGGACTGGTCAATTGAGTCAATTGACCATTTTGACTGAAAGTTGACTTTTTGGTACGAAAGTTGAACTATTAGGTCGATTGGGTTGGTCATTAGGTCGAGAATTGACCATTTGTGACTGAAGTTGACTTTTCTTTTAGGGTTGACACATAGGGTTAAAGGGTTTGTCATTCGGTCGAGGATTGACCATTTTGACTAAGGTGGAGCTTTTTGTCAGTAGATTGACTTAATTGGGTCGATAATTGGTTGATTGGATGTCAAAGAATTGACTATTTCGACAAAATTGATTTTTTGGTCAAAAGTTGACGCAGTGGGTCAACGGGAGGTCGTTAGTGTGTCGAAAATTGACCCTTTTGACCGAAGTTGACTTTTTTGGTCGAAAGTTGACCTGTTTGGTGATTGAGGTGGTCGTTGGAGTCGAAAATTTGACCATTTTGACCACGAGATAGATTTTTGTGTCGAATGTCGACTTTATTCGAGTGTCGACGAGTTAGTCATTGGGTCGAAAATTGACCATTTTCGCCAAAGTTAACTTTTGAGTCGAAAGTTGACTGTTGGGTCGAATGGGTTGGTCATTGGGTCGGGAATATGACCATTTTGGCCAAGAAGTTGACATTTTAGTTGAAAGCTTGACTATATTAGGGTCGAGTGGGTTTGGATCATTGGGCCGAGGCTTGACTCATTGTGACGTAAATTGAACTTTTGCGTCGGAAATTGACTTATTGGGTCGATGGGTTGGTCTTTAGATTCAGAATTGACCATTTTGTTGAAGTCGACATTTTGGTGAAAGTTGACCTATTGAGATTGATGGGTTGGTCATTGATTGAAGGATTGACCATTTTGATCGAAGTTGATTTTTGAGTGAATAAGTTTACGTCATTTAAGATCAATGAAATTGGTCATTAAGTCAAAAATTGACTATTTAATGAAAATTGATCTTTTGGGTCGAAAGTTGACCTATTGGATTGATGGGTTAGTCGTTGGGTCGAGGATTGACCATTTTGTGCAAAGTTACTTTTGGTCGAAAGTTGCACTTATTAGATTGATGGGTTGGTCATTGGGTTGAGGAATGTGACCATTTTGGCCGAAATTGACTTGTTGGTCAAAAGTTGACCGATTGAGTCGATGGGTTGGTCATGTGGGTGCGAGATTGACCATTTTGACCACAAGTTGACTTTTTTGTTAGAAATTGATTTATTGGATTGATAATTGGTCTTTAGGTCGAAAATTGAGATTACTTTGATAAAATTGAATTTTGGTCAAAGTTGATCCTATGGAGTCAACGGGGTGGTCGTTGGGTCGAGAAATTGACCATTTTCACGAAAGTTGACCTTTTAGTCGAAGTTGACTTGTTAGATTGATAAGTTGGTCATCGAGTCGAAATTGACCATTTTGACCAAAGTTGACTTTTCAGTCGAAAAGTTGACTGATTGGATTAATGGGGTGATCATTGTGTCAGAAGTTGATCGTTTTGGCTAGAGTTGAGTTTTTGAGTCGAAAGTTGACCTATTTGAGTCGATGAGGTGGTTGTTAGATCGATTGGCTATTGGGTTAATGGGTTGGTCATTGGGTCGGGATAGACCATTTTTGATCGAAGTTGACTTATTTAGTTGACATGTTGGGTCGATAATTGGTCATTAGGTCGAAAATTAATTATTTTGACGAAAATTGAATTTTTGGTCGAAAGTTGACTCATTTAGATCGATGGAGTTGTCATAGTAAGCATAATGGAAAGTCGAATGCATTTGATCGAAGTTGACTTTTTTATCAAAAGTTGACCTGTTGGGTCGAAGATGTGTCATTAGGTCGAAATTGACTTTATTGGTCGAAATTTGACCTTTTAAGTTCGATTGGTTGAGTCATTAGATTGACATTGTGTCATTTTGACCAAAGTAACTTTTTAGTCGAAAGTTAACTGATGAGATGATGGGCTGGTCATTGGTCAAGATGGAATAAATTTGATCAAAATTGACATTTTAAGTCGAAAGTTGTCATATTAGATTGATAATTGGTCATTGGATCGAAATTGATTATTTTAATCAAAATTGAATTTTTGACTAAAGTTCGGCTCATTAGATTGATAAGTTGGTCATTTATCGAAATTGACCATTTTAGACCGATATTGACTTTTTGATCGAAAGATGACTCGATTGGATCGATGAGGTGGTCATTAGGTCGAAAAATTGACATTTTTAGTCGAAAGTTGTCTTATTAGGTGCTATGGGTTGGACATTGGGTTAAGGATTGACCATTTTTGCCAAAGTTAACTTTTTGGTTAAAAGTTGACTTACTGGGTCAATGGGTTGGTCATTGAGTCAAAGATAAATCATTTTGACTAAAGTTATTATTTAGGTCGAAAGTTG